>CM076582.1:1015899291-1016241770 GCA_034641835.2 Pinus albicaulis | reverse complement strand
TGTTTGATTTTCCTCAAAAAATAATTAGTTAAACAGTAGTTTAATTAATATTTCTGGTTATATTTAACCCAAAACAAAGAAATTAATTAGATAAATCATTATTTATCTTATTATTTTTTAAAGAATAATTGTTTAAATATTATTTAAATAATATTCTTTGTTAAATATGACTAATTCACCCTTAAATAATTAAATAAATCATTGTTTATTTGATTATTACTCAACTATATCCTTAAAATGATAAATAAATCATTTATTTATTTATTATTTACAAATAAGGGGATTTGACTCAAGTCAAATTCCTTTTCCCTCCAACAAATATAATAAAATATTCCATAAAATTTGGATCTAGATTTGGTTAATAATATTTTAATTATGGACCAATCTCTAGACTAACTCAATATTTTGTTATAAATAGAAGGGTTTTCCCATTCATTTGCCACCTTTTGTTGCCTAAAGATCACTCTGGATCTCAACACTTGGTTTGGCTATTGATCCATAATCATAGCTATACTTTTTCATTTTTGTCTGGGTTTTCAACACCATCAAGAGAGAGAAGTTCTAAATCTGAAGTGTTGAGGAATCACAAGAACCTATCCCATTGAGGAGAACATGGAACACCCTCTTGTGTTTTCCTCCCAGGTGCCATTAATAAAATTATTCATTGGATATATTCTTGTCTTGTCTATTGGATCTATGGAGTAAATTTGATTTTTCTACTGTTTAATGTCTTCTAATGCATAGATCTATATTTTTGCAGCATTTTTCTTGATCATCTAATTGTAGATCTGAAGATATTGGCATTCATTTCTGTTGTTAGGGCTATAAGTTATGCATAGCTAAAGTGGTCCTTTTTCATACCCTTCGAATAAAGATTCATACTAACAGCCTTTGTCCCGCTCTTTTTAGTTTTAACCATCCCATTGTGTGTTAATTCCATGTTCCCCACTCTTAGCTCCCCCATTATCAAGGAAAAGGGGTTGTTACCACCATTACTCCTGCTAACTCCACCATTAATTCTGCCATTTCCATCCAATACCACAGATTGGGCAAGCCCCCCTCCAAAACCCAATCTCCGATTTTGTAAGTCAAACACAACATGGGTTTTCGGTGGGACAAACACAGCTATGGTATATTCAGTTTGTCCAATAACTTCTAGCTGGAGAGATAGGCATGTGCAGGATGACTTTCCACTTCGTAGTGGTTAATGGAAATCATGAGAATAAGGGAGTGGAGGCTTTCGAAGGCAGGTAGAATCATGTGATGAAAGCCAGACTTACCAGTTGTTCACGGCTGCTCCTTGCCGCCCCATTTGAAGATTCCAGTATTTAGCCTCCATGGCCAACTATGTTGTTTCTTTTACTATTTGATTATGATGTTTCACTATTGAAATCTCAATTTCACCTGATTCTATTATGATTTTATGATTACGTGAATATTTGCTCGATGCACGCTCTATACTTTGGTTATGATATTTTTTATTTTCAGATGTGTGGGTTGATCATGAAAGTATATTTGATCATAAGCCCCTAAGGAGAACTCTATATGTATATATTTCAGAGATGAAAGAAGGATTATTCTGAATTTTGGAGAATTTTTGTTGTAGTTCTTTATGACTGTGTCCTTTATGCTCCGGGACACATATTTGGGAGATTTGTTTTGAACAAAATATGATATAAAGCATTGCTATTTTCATTCCATATGGATTAATGAGTAGTATGTATCTGTATTCTCTTGTTTATCAGTAATCTCCTGTTTATGTATAATCATCTTATAATCTTCTATTGCTTTGATGATTCATGTAAATTAGCTGCTGGTGGTATGAATTTTTATTCATGAATTCGTGTATGGATAATGCTCATGTGTTAAACTTGTTGTGCCCCCTTAATTCATGCTACATGAATCTCTATTGTTGGTCACATTATAATTACATCTACTATCTCTGAGTTCACAGGAGACATGTTCTTAATAATGTTAAGCTTGTCTCTCTCGGGTTCCTCCTCCATTCCTTCTCAAAACCTATACATATTTTGAAATCCCCTGCTCATTGTTTCATAATTGTCCCATTTCAAAAGCCGTCAAGCCATAAAAACTCATGAGCCCTCTCACATTACAAGGTAATTCACATGAATCAAGCTCCAAATTCTTCATCTTTCCTCAAACACCATAATCATTATCCTATTCATCCATATTATGTGAGAGGAACCCTTAAAATTGTCTACATTGAGCCTTTGATTTCAAGATGTCCTAGGCACTGGTTTCTTAAAACTCAATGATATCTCTAGGAGAAACAACACTCAAGATGTTGAAAATGGTGGACATGATGTATGAAGCTCATGAAATATGGGAGAAATAAGAAGCAGAAAGTGGTGCTTCATCCACATCTTCAAGTGAATATTCATCACCCCCACCACATTCTCATCACTAGAATGAGGAGATCAACCACAACCTTCAAGCATATAACGTGAATTGAAAGTGCTTCTACGAGAGGAGAAAGAGGATAAGGAGAGAGTGAAGCTTAAGTTGCAAGCCAGAGAGGAAAATTTGGAAGGATTGAAGCACAGCGACCAGAGCCTTCAAGAAAAGGATGCTAAATTAAGGAGGCTTCTTCAAGAATACAAAGAAGAGAAGTAGAGGTTGTAACTTCAGTTGTGAGCCACAGAGGAGGCCTTGGAGGAGTTGAAGTGCAACAAAGGCTTTAAGAAGCCATCATCACCTGTTTCTAAATCGACATCTAAGGTAAACAATGTTGATTTTTCTTAAGTTTTATCCTCACATGCTATCATTTCTATGGGAAATGTGGAAGTACCCATTACAAGAACTGGGATGAGACTCCTCACCAAGCTGGGATATAAAGGAGGAGGAATTGGTGTTAATGGCCAAGGCATAACTCAACCATTGGAGGTTGTGTAGAGCCCTTGAATTACAGGTTTGGGATACAATGAAGGAAAGTGCTCGATGGTGTCAAAAGCTTCTAATGCATGGTTGAAACCATTGGGGAAAGAGATTGATGGAAACATTTCACCATTATCCTATGACAACGCACATTGTAGAGAAAGAGATGAGGCAAGATCTTGTCACCATGATTGCGCTAGTGACCAAAAATAAAGGTATAAAAAGTCTTGACATTCTAATGTTAATTTTGATTACAAACATGTCGCTAACAATGAACATAGATCATGGCATCGGAAAACATGTAGCTTTTGGATTACATAACCATGTATTTTTTAAGTGCTTGAAAAGAATGGCAGCACAAAATAGGATGAGGCGTGAAAGGCCTTATCCACCACAAGGAAAGAAGAAGGTAAATAAGGTCTAGAGGAAGAAGACTCATTGTAGTCACTACGATAGAAGTGGCCATAAAAGAGCCACGTGCTCGAGGCTCCATCTAGAGCAGCATCTCAAGGACAAAGTGTCCACACATGAACCAGTTGAAAAACTTGTTCGACAAGAAAATGTGCCATAGAGAGATGACCCATTCACTTTTATAAGTGAGAGATGGTTTTTCTAGGTTTGGTAGTGTGTATGTCCTTACTTTATAAATCATGTGTTGCATGTAAAAATGTAAAATTTATGATGTGTTTTCCATCACTTGTTAAGAAAAAATGATATTTTCGCCTTGGATAGATAGCTAGGGTATTGACTCCATTTGATGTAAAGTTGACCACATAGTATGGTTATAAACTCATGGCAAGTGTGTGGAATTATTGGGTCATACATTGGTCACTTATTTAAGCATGTAATTTGTAAAATATTGTATGACATGTTTGCGGAGGATGCAGGTGTCAGCTCATCGCTTATGGCTCTGAAGGACAAAGGTGAAGGAGAATGAAGGGTGACCTTTTAGGAAACTTGTGGTGCAGACAAGGTAAAAATCAACTACATATTGTTTTAATTCTTTTGGTGGACCAAAATATGCTCAGTGGGGAGGATTGATCTAGGTGGTTCCAGACACCCTGAGGAGACCAAGAGGGCTCAGAAATGCTCAAAATTCAAAGTTGTCAGATTTCTCTCGAACTAGGTCCATACTGAAGTTCTGGTCACCTTGATTCCAATGATGTGAAGAGATCTCCAATCCAAGCCCATATGGAAAGTTAGAGCGAGTCAACGTTTTGGTCAAAGCTGGGTATTTGGCCAGGTTTAAGTGTCCCACAAATTCACTGTAAACCGGAAAGAAACTTAGCTCCCGAAAATGAGCGAAATAGTGACCTCATTAAATTTCCCAATAACCCTTATTTTGAAAAAAATTGAAAATTACCATTATTTTTTAACAAAACAAAAAAAATTATTAAAAAATAGGGGTGGTGGGCCATGACCCCTTCCACCCCTTTCTGACCCATATTACAATTAAAAAAAAAAAAAATACATATTTGGGTCGTCGGGCCATGAGCCCCACCGAACACCACGAAACCGAATGTGGCTTGGGTCGGGGAGGTGAGTTATGGACCCCACCCACCCAAACAAGTCATAGTATGTATAAAGAGTGGAGCCAACAAGAGTTGAACCCGCATGTCCACGTCGGTCGGGCCCCCAACGAGCGGCCCCATAAATGGTGGTCCCAAAAACAAACCAAGCCAACACGAAAAATTACATAAAACCAACCATTTATGTCGAGATTGGTATTTTAACCCAATGCCTCTGCCAGCCTAAAATCCTTCACCACAAACATACCACGGGTGGAGCTTTGATAGCTCCACCCACCCACCATTATAAAAACCCTCACTGCAGATGTGCCCAAGCAGAGGGGAGCATAGTGTTCGAGAAATAATAATATTTTAATTGCAAGAGGGTGGAACCACGAGCCATGGAGATGATGGA
Organism: Pinus albicaulis; assembly: GCA_034641835.2. Lineage (NCBI taxonomy): Eukaryota > Viridiplantae > Streptophyta > Pinopsida > Pinales > Pinaceae > Pinus > Pinus albicaulis. The sequence goes on along the minus strand of CM076582.1, from coordinate 1,016,236,952 downwards.
ACCATGCCCCAGAGAATCTTGAGGGCATCAAAAATATTCCTTAATGCCCCGAAGTTATAGTTGTCAAAATTTGACAAACTTTATGTTGATTTTACACCTCTCGACAACCATAATCATATGGAAATGTCTGTTTCCACAATAGAGCTTTGCATTTTTTGGCCATATTCTAGATTAGAGTGATAGTGTCATATTCTTAAGTGTGTACAGTCGATTCTATGCTCCTCGACACCATGAATTCAATGGTGGAGCTAGATTCAACAACTGAGCATCCTCTTCTTCATCCAACTTCAGGGGTAGAGGTATATGAAGTTTCATCATGTGCCTCTTTTTGCTATGACATGTATTAGGATTTCTAGATCCTTGCTTGATGCATGTTGCAGGATGTTTATTTTTTCTTCATGTGAGATTATGTCATCACGACAAGAAAAAAGGACATTGGTGAGGGGAGAAAATGGTCGCCATAAGCTCATTGGTGAGGGTCAAAAGATCCTTCATCACCAAAAATTGAATGTCACCAAAGGTGGCGTTGCCGAAAGTATAGGTGTTGTGGTGACATTCAAGGTCCATCACCAATAATTATTTATAGTGATGGATAGTGACCATCACCATTTCATATGAGCAACGGTGATGGAAAATAGCCTCTATCACCAAAAAATTGAACGTCACCAAGGATGGCATCGCCAAAAGTATGTGTTGTTGTGACATTAAAGGTATGTCACGAATATTGATTATAATGACGGATAGTGACCATCACCATTTGATATGAACAAAAATGATTTTTTGTGATGGAATTTTCATGGTCGTCATTATTGCTACATATATATGGAAATGTTCATTGACCGTCACCATAAACTCATTGGTGACATCAAGGCCCATCACGAATAATGACTATGATGAAAAATGGTGATCCTCACCATTTCATATCAACAACAAGGATTTATGGTGACAAACCTTTAATGGTCGTCACTATTGATGCGTATATATGGTGGCGTTCGTTGACCGTCACCATTTCATATTTTGGTGAGGGTCGAAAAATGTCATCATAAGCTCATTGGTGATGGTCAAAAGATCATCCGTCACCAAAAATTGATTGTCCTCATTCCCTATGAATATCAGGGCATGATGGAATAGAACCACCAACCTCCTTCTTGTAAATAAGGTGCTCTTCCATTGAGCTAGCACCCTTTAAAGAATTAGACTTTAAACTAGCAATTTCCCCTAAGGTGCAAAGATACACCAAAGGAATAGAAAATCTAGGAAGATCAAAAGTTTCTAGAAATAATATGTTCAATATACATAATAAAAAGACAATAATAATAACTTTTGATATAATCTAAGAAAGCATGTACTACATAGGAGAATAATTGGAAATCACAACTAGAAATTTGAATCATAACATAGCAATATAAAAGAACATGCAACGGGAAAGGAACAACTCCATAGTTTGAGAAATATGAACAATCCATGGGCGTGTTCTTATATATTGATATAGATAATGAAATAGAAATCTAGATTTCTCAAATTCAAGTATCACACAAGAATGTCTTGAACAAATATCAATATGTAAAATAGTATTTTTTGCATTTGGATTTACATTGCAGAACCTCAGGAAAAAGTTTCCACAGAAATAGCCAATAAACGTAACAACATGGACCTCAGGAGCAATTGTGTAGGGAATAAAATATGAAGGTAAAGCACTAGAGAAGTAATAAAATTAAATGATGAAAAGCATATCTAGAAAGAATTGAGAACCCTCTGAAGTAAACCACACATTTATCATCATGACTAGTACACTTGCAAAAAAATATTAGAATAAATTATGAACTATTCCACCAAAAAATAGTGAATTTTTGCACTAAAATACAGTTTCAAATTAATCACTAGCATGACACTAATTTCTCTGGAAAAATAAGGAATTTTCAAGACAATGTATAATAGCTTGCATGGCAATTGTGTTGATAAAACCTTCCAAGGAATAACACCACAACAATCAAAAAGAGTGCCATGAAAGAAGTGACTCCTAGGAACCTCACTGAAAATAATATTTATGTAAGGTAGTCATCTAGATCAAGGGTCATCATTCAATAATAAATATGGAAATAGGTGTTGACATTTTCTAATGCAATCCTCTTTGGATTCACTAGTTAGGAATAGAGAAAAAGGTTTCACCAAGAATTCTAACTTACAGAATTTGGGATTAGAATATGATGACATATTAACGAAGAAAATCAAGAAAATGAAACTCTTTCATTCTAAGGAAACCTACTGCATGATGAACCAAAAGGAAAATAATGAGGTACATGTATATATATGTTGACACTGGATGCTATGAAGTCATGCCATGTGGTTGCGTAGTATACTTCTATCTTTAGAAGTATGATCAAAATAGAAAGCATAAACTCTTCTGATGCACAGGTTGCCAAAAGGGCATGATCTACACTAGATGAAATTGACATAATGTGTCCTCATATGGAATATGAGGTGGTTTTACATTATCAAGTAATTGCACAATGGAAGTTCCTGGGAATGAAATAAAACTGTGGATAAACAGAAAGGAAGATATCATGGGAAGTACAACCATGGAAAGAAGCAATAAACATCCAATGAAGCCAATAAGACTTGACTAGGAGATCTCCAGGGAAGATATCTCGACTCTAATAGAGGTATGAAAAGATAGAGACCCTTGACAATGCATATCTTTAGGAGATAAAAAAGGATGTCAATGCCTACAGGAAGGATGTCATGGTGAAATATCATCACTAAGGTAAATTTTGATTTAAGTATTCATATTTATAATTGAATAATATATGATGAGCTTATTCAGGGTAGCCAAAGGGAATTATATGTCTTCCATGGGTTGGTAACCATATTGCAGGATGTAAGATCCTTGGAAGAACTATGGTTCGAAGGAAAGAAATATGATATGAAGGTAGACGAGATGAAAAATTGATGGATCAATTTCAAACAAAAATGAAAAGTGATGGGTGATTTTAGCCCTAATGAAGATATCCCAAAGATGAAGACTCCTCGACAACAAAGAAATTTAAGACGTCAAAGAAAGTAGTTCTTCATGAGAAGCTCAGTGTTTTCATCATTGTTGCTATAGGTCCCTGATTAAGAGGGGGGTTGGTAATAAGTTTCTTACTTGGTAGAAACTTTGAAGTAAGTCCCTAGGAGCCTATAAAATTCCTTGGCTAAGAGGGAGCCTTGACAAGTCCTTGGATAAGACAGAGCTTGAGAACATTCCTTGATAGGAATGGTATGTCCTCCCTAATTAATAGGGAGAGATAGACGTATCATTCTGGTTCTCACATGGAAGACAAAATGTGGGATTGGATAATCATCTAGAATTTGATATTATTTTGGGGATGTATTAGGGTATCCAAGGTAAGATTATTCGTGAAAGGAAGGGCATTATTTGAGGGTTAGCTATCCCCAAAATAATATTCCTATGAGCTCATACTCGGTAAACACACGGGTGGAGTATGTACCTTGCAGACAATTATGAAGATGTCTATAATCATTGGTCTAGCCAGCATTGTAGTTCATGGTATCATGAAGAGATGGAGTTGTTAATCAAGGCCTTGCACTGTGACAATGTTGGTTAATAAGATGTTATAACAGATGGATTACCCATCAAATTCTTCTTATGAGATTATTCATATTGAGAGTGACCATGTACCATTATGAATAGCTCCCTAGTTAAGAGGGAATGTTGGAATGTGTAACTAAGTTCAGTCTTAATAATGACTTGTAATTATGAATTTATGAAATGAAGAAGAAAAAGATAACAAAATTTATTTTATAATACTTGTGCATCATGGGTTTCATGAGCCAGGAGTTTTTTATTATAATTCAAAGACTTATTTTTTATGTCTTATAGGGGTTTTTGATCTTTTCATAAATATATATAATTTAGATTCATGTATATGAATTGGTGTTACACTTATAAAGAAAATTTATTGATGTAAATGTATGCCTTCAATACCTTGTCAATATGCTTTGCAAGTCAGCTTAAAGATGGTGAATATTCTCCTTGATGAAGTCAGCTTACAGACAAGCCTCAAGTCGGCCTACACGCTAAAGCCAGTCACTATATAAAGGATGATGCGGCCTCATTATGGTGTAATCAATTTCTGATCATGTTTGTGATAGAAGAGCGAAGTTTGGGTCTACATTGATGCGAGAATAGGCGGCTAGTATGGGAAAAAAAGAAGAGGTATATTTACCTTTGTTCTAGGTCTATACCACCTCACACATTTCAGATAGAAGGCTATCACAGCAGAACATAAGTCTCTCTGCTAGTACGTAGAACAATCCGTGAAGAAGGTAATACAATGATGAAAGGATCTGTGATTAGCTCAAGAACGGAGGTGGGCTATCGAAGGAAGAAAGTCTTATCATATCTTTGTTTTGGTCTGCAAGTTTACCTCACATATATTAGGGAGGCTAAAGGTAATCACAGTAAAGAGGAAGGCTACAACAGCATGAATAAAGGCTCGATATTGAGTTTCAAAGATGTCCAAAGGATTTTAGCAGTAGGCTAAGAAGAATATTTTAGGAAGCCAAGAAGAAGCACACAGTTTGGGGCTACTAGACTAGGGATTGAGATTCCCTAGTAAAGGTGCAATGCATTGCAAAAAGATGAGATCAGCTAGAGAAGATGAGAAGAGAAGTGATAAGGATATTATAGGCATACTGGTGTCAAGGGTCTATTTCATGGTTATGGTACTCGTTAATGGAAGATCTATAAGAAGAATTTCTTTTGGGTTTTCCTCTCCAAGAGGGAGAGGTTTTGACCCTAGCTTGAAGAGCCTAAAATTTGTGTCTCTTTTGTTTTGATAATTGACTTGATGAAAGAAATAATAAGCTAACAAAGATAAGACCTAAGTAAAAGAAGCATAACAAGTTCACAATTAATTATCATGAAAGAGAAATTGAATTAAACGCCCTAATTTCTTAACAAGGTTGATATGATCCTTACTATCATTACCCACCCCTCACAGTAACTATCATGGCTCAAGGAAAAATATAGACAATCATTCTAGTAGTTATGTCCAAGAATGCTTGAAGCAAAAGAAGATTAAAAAGCTCTTGTTACTTGGATATGAAGGCTCTAGTTCTAGTACAATTTTGAAGCAGGCAAAATTTCTCTACGAGGGTGAGAAATTTTCAGAGGAGGAGTTGTAAAACATCTAACTGATGATACAGAGAAACCTATATAAATACGTTTGCATATTTCTTGAGGGGCATGAGCATTTTGAGGAGGAAATCTTAGTAGATATGGATGGTTCCAGTGTACATGAACAATTTTCTGCCTCAGATGAAAGTGATGATAAAGAATCTGCTCAATTTACTTACTCTCTCAATCCAAAATTGAAACATTTTTCCAATTGGCTTCTAGAAATTATGGCAATGGGGGATTTAGATGGTTTTTTTCTAGCTGCAACACGTGATTATGCCCCAATAGTTGGTGAAATGTGGAGGGACCCTGCAATTCAAGCTACGTATGAAAGAAGAAATGAGTTGCATGTCCTCCGTGATGTTGTTGGTCACTTCTAGGAACAGGCTATTGAGGTATCAATTAATGCATACAATCCATCAGAATCTCACATTTTATATGCTGGAGTGACTCAAAGTAATGGGTTTGCATTTATAGAATTTTCAATCGATGATCGTAGTCCAATGTCAGAACCTTATAATGAAAAAATTTATTTTCCAACTCCAACTGTGAAGTATCAGCTTATTATATTAAATACTAAAGGATTAAATGAAGGTTGTAAGTGCCTGGAAATATTTGAGAATGTACGAGCTGTAATATTCTGTGTTGCTATAAGTGAATATGACCAAAAGTGGGTTGAAAAATAATATGACCTTCAGTAAAGAACTTTTTGAGAATGTTGTGGAGAATTCATGTTTCATAGATACACCATTCACTCTATTACTAAATAAATATGACATTTTTGAGGAGAAAATTAACAAAGTGCCACTTATTGTATATAAGTAGTTTAATGATTTCAGTCCAGTGGAAGGACACCACAACAAATAGTCACTATACCATCAAGCTTATTATTATGTGGCAATGAAATTCAAGGATTTCTATGCATCTCTTAGTAGCCATAAGTTTTTTATATGGAAAATGAAGGCACAAAATCGCAACACATTGAATGCAGCCTTCAAATATGTTCATGAAATTTTAAAGTGGGTTGCATATGTGAGAGAAAAGATATTGCAATACACAAACGTGCAATTTCCCGAGAACGAGCAATTTCAGGAAGGGGGGACTGTAACGCCCTTTTCTAATTAAATGGCCCTATTGAAAATGTAACTAGCATTGGTCTTCATAACGTAATTCAAATGCATTATTGATGTATTTATAATTTTATTATATTCATTGTTATTATAATTGTATTTCTAGTCAAAGCATGTTCCTCATCCTTATAGGGTCAATTGAGTCAAGAGAAAATTTATCATGAGTCAATGAAATGTAATTAAGTCAAGGTCCCATTTGGACTTTTAAAAGAAAAAGAAAATTTATTTTTCGAGTCAAAGAGTCAAAAATGTCACCACAAAGACCAAGTTGGCCCTCCTGGACAAGATGGCCTAAAGAGGCATCCATTCGACCTCCTGGACATGTAAAAATAAAATATAGTTCAATCTCATCTTATCATCCATCCATCACTTCGATTTTTATGCCAGAAGGAGAATTTCAACGAAAGTCAAAGGGGAGAAATTTTTGTTTTCTGCCCTAGTTTCTATTCACGCATGGGAATTTTCTGAGTTAATTTTTGTGGTATTGCAGGCACGAAATTTCAAGAGACGACCAGATTTCTGATATTTGACCAGCATTGACTCATGTTGAGCATTTTTTTTTGGAAATGGATGGGAGGAGGGTTGACTTGGGTCTTTGTGGTAGTCTTGGTCTTGGTTTTGGGTCTTGGATATCTCACTTTGATCTAATTCTGTAAGAAGAGGATTTTCTTGGGTTTTCCCCCTTGTGGGGTTTTGTCGTGGGTTGGAGCCTAATTTCTTGTATTCTTTGTTTCTTTGTGATCTTCATTTTTTTTTTATTTTGGTAATTTCTTGATGAAGAATATAACATAAGAAACAAGAAGCCAACAAACATTCACAATTAATTATCAAGTTAAGAGAAATCTACCCTAATCTACAAGCATCTTGATTTCTCAACATGGTATCATAGTTAGGTTAAAGGAAAGGTAGACTAAAGATAATTGTTTGTTGGCTTATTTTCTTATCCCTGTGGCACCTTAATCAAAGTATCATACAAATTATGTGACATCCTTTCCTTAAAATACGAATTGAAAGAGGCACAGTACCTATGTGATTCAAGTTGAAGAAAGACATCAATATTCCTTTGAACCGAGCTCATAAATAAAGGAAGGAACGAAATACTTAAGGGCTATAAAAAGAGACCTATCATACATGTGAAGACTCTATGGCATTATCTTTTTAAATCAAGGATGAAATTAATATCTCAGTTGTCGACAAAGTAATTGGCATAGGTACACATATTTGAGTCTCTATGTTGATTTATGATGTAATTTTCCTATACTAATGTGAATTTTAGAGGCACCTTATCCTATGATAAGCATACAAGTCATTATCTTTATAATATACAAAGTACTCAAATAAAAATCAAATGTCTTATATGAAATCTGTTAAAATAAGACAACCTACTATGACAATACTTTCAGTGGCAATCTGAGCATGACAGTGCGCTCCTCTCTGATTCAAAAAGACCAAGTATATTCATGATATTTGTATAGTTTGAGTATCCAAAATACTGTAGATGACATCTATTGTTTCTGATTTCAAAGGAAAGTCTGAGAGTATGAAAAAGTCCAAAATTTCCATAATGATTGAAGCAAGTTTGTTTGGGAAAAAATGAATATCTGAGGTATTGTTCTTCGATCAATACAAAAAGGTTTTGTGACACTTCTATTAGGTATTTGAAGCTTACTATAGCAACAAATATTTGAAGATTCAAGGAATGAATGATGACACCAAAATGAAATGATAAAAGTTCTATCTAACACTATATAAGGAAAATTGACTAATTTGGGAGACTATCCATCTTTGACATCTAAAAAGACCATCATCTTCACCATTAATGAAAATCTGTGGCACTGTGAGACGAAGGATAGAAGTGTATTGTGATTTGAAGTTAAAAGAAACCAAAACCATGTGGATCATCTCTGAGGCATATAAATGTACAAATTGTGAACTTAAAGACATGCAAAATAGGTCTTATATGTGACATAAAGGAATAAGCATCTCTATACCTTTGTGCAAAATGAATCAAAAGTCTGTGATCTACTCTATGCTACAAGACCAAAATACTAAGGTACATAGTCTATAGAAGGGACCAAAATCATAATTTTGAATAAAAGCCAAGATTCCGATCAATTCCAAGTCTGAAGCTACACTTAATGACATAATTTACATTTGTGAAAAGTCTAAGCATCTCTATGACAAGTAGAACATGTATATTTGTGATATGAACTATACAAAGACATACAAAACTTTTTGAATCATCAAGAATTAGAGATTAGTGGCATCTTGTGTGAAAACCTGCGGGATGCTACTTTGTGACAGAATTTATTATGATGATATAAGGCCCATCTCAGTGACACTAGAATGTGTAGCAGCATTATATCTCTTCATAAAGACTGTGAGGGTATAGGGAATCCGTGACACAAGTTTGTGAAAATAGCACCCTTCTCATACATAAAAGAAAGACAAATTCAATTCTTGAAGCCGAACTATTTGATATTGAAAGGTAAAGGACACTGAAAGTAGCTCAAACATATCTCTGTGGCTTATCATGACGCGATGTTTTATTATATGTGTGTCATGGTAGAACTACCACTTTTTTCTTTCCTTCTTTATGTTATTTTCAGCATTTTGAACATTTTCACTTGCATTCACAGGCATCACAAGAAATTGTGGATGCCCAAGGAAAACCCCATTTAGCACCAAGGATGACCCCATTTTCCCACTGTGCCAAATAAAGTCCTAGTAAGATCTAAGGATGTCTTTTCCATGCCAAGTTCATCTAGGCATCCCCAATGTCACATTTTTTTCTACCTTCTCCCTTTTTTTCCTAGGAAAAATAAAAGAACATAACTAAAGTTCCAACCCTTATTTGACTAACCTCACCCACTAAATATGAAAGAAAAATGTCTTACCCTTCCAACTAACTATGAAGGAAAATCATACAAAAATTGAAAACAAACAGCTTTAGAGAACTGATCTTTGACGACAGATTACTGATTTCTTACCATCAGTAGCCGAGGAGGGCTCAATTTTATTTAATTTTCTTTATCCATCCACTCATTTGTTGAAAGTTTGAATGGATTTGTCTATTGTTTCAGAATCTCATCCCTTTATGTCAAAAAATTATTGTAACGCAGATTTTCCTTGATTCAAATTCACCCAAAATATGAACCAATTCTATATTTCCCTTTTTCCTTGCTACTCTTTGAGAAGTTTCCACAATGCATAATATTTTTAGTGATGCAAATATCTCTCAAGAATAATTTTAGTCAATCCAACTAGAGAGATTTATTTTACTAGCATTGATCCATATCAACCCCGGATCTATTGCACACCAGGGGAGAGAAAAAATCCACCTACAAATCTCTCAACACTCAATAAATCTTGTGCTAAGATGGATCTATGCTTGTGTGACTGTGTGATGTCAGCATATTTTTATGTTAGACCTTTTTTAGCATTACTCTTGGTGCAATCAATAATACAACATAAGATTAAAACAATTATGTAACATCATGATATATGGCAACTCTAGAGCCAAATTACACAGCCGAAGAAAGACAATCATAGTGATGGATAATAAATAAAGTTTTAAACGAACATTATTAGAAGGCTTGATCCCATTTTACATTGCCTTGTTTTTGTGCTAATCGTACAAGAGTTTCTAGAGTGCACACTGAAAAATATTACCAGGACCCCAATCATAGTGGTAAAACTCACCAGGTATCACTTGGACTCAGTGATCATACCCTACTCATTGTCAGGCGTGGGGGGCCAAGTCAAAAACTTGGAAAAAATAACTTGAGAAACAATCAGCAACAAGACCTGAGACTGACTTCGAGTCTGGAATTAGAGAAAGTTTGACTTGGAAAAAACTTGACAAGCAGTTTTGGTCTTGAGAACTCAACGCTAACTTGTAAAGTTGGCGTTCAGGCTGAGAAAAATTTACTCCACATAAACCTAGTAAAATAATTTGGGTGAAATTTTGTGTACATTTAAAAGAAGAAAGTGTGAGGTTTTGACAAGTTTCTTGCAAAGTAGGAGAGTACAATATTCTTTTGGGTGAAATTTGCGTACGCTATAAATGTACACAATCTGACAGTATTTTCAAAACGTTTTGAAAATCTGACAGTACTCTGACCTGGTTACCCCAGCCAATTTTTCAACAGTGGCCCCGATCAATATTTTCAAATATATAAAACTATTTATAGGGTTTCGGTCAATCTAAAAGAGGGATTTCCTTGGAAAAATGTTTGATGAAAATCTTAAAGAAATTTTTACAATATTACACTTGCCAAAATTGTACTCAAGATCAAATAAAAATATTTAGCACGCAAGGGTTTCAATCAATGCTGTAGAATTGTGAATTTTTCCTTCTAGGATTATAACCATGATATAATACCTTCAATTGTACTTAGGGTTTCAGATAGATTTATGTCTTTGCTGTGATTTACACTTTGAATTCGCTCAAGTCCTCCACTTCCATGTTAAGCTACAGAGAATTTCTGGTTACATGATATACACAACTCTTTCACCAGTGCAGCAAGGCTTCAAATTCGCTCAAGTCGTCCACTTCCATGTTAAGCTACAAATAATTTCTAGTTACATGATATACAAAACTCTTTCACCAATGTGGCAAGGATTTGAATCTTATATATAAGAGTAAGAAGCATACTAAGTATGCCATTACCCTAAATTCTAAAATCTTTGGCAGTTACATCAAAATCTTCAAACAATTTCCTTGAAAAAAAAAATTACACGCGATGTTCATATAAAATAAAATGGTTTCACTGAAATGGGTTGAATAAAAACTCTCACCAAATTCATGGAGGTAACCAAAAATCAGGTGGTTCATCTCGCAAGAATTGATCACAATTGTGGCCATCCATTCCTCTTATGATAAGCCCACTTGAACCCATTAGTGTAATGGAGCTAATGGAGCTTTCCGTGGTAGTCTTAAGATAGAAATAAATGTGATTGGAGGCACCGAGATTCCAAGTTCTTGAGTTCAACCAAGTGTATCAAATCATATTTTGGATATCATGGACGTGCCCTTCCTCCTCCTTCATTGGAAAAACCCTGCAATACGAGGGAAATAGACTAGGGAAATGAAAAATTTTGATATTCGAAAAACAAAAATCCCATGAACTAGTTTTGCTCAAAAGCTAAGGAAAAGGGGTTTTGAGAGAGATTATTGAATACAAACTCTACAAGGATTAGGAAAAGTTGTTTCCTACTAACTTTTCTATTATGGTATGGTGGTGTAAAACTTTGCATTAAGTAATTAAGTAATGGGTTACAATGGGGTTTGAAAATATGAGAGTTCAAAGGACTAAATGGCTATGAAGGACACAAAAGATAAAAAAGAAAGTTGAATAATTTTTGAGGAAGTAGAGATAACTAATGAGTGGTGGTTGAAATTGATGTGAGAAAATGGAGAAGGCAATGAGGATTTGAAAAATTAGATTAACTAGGAAGAGAGTAGTTAAGTGAGGATGAGAGAGTTAGAGAATTTCAATGGGAAAGGTGAGTTGGTGAGCGGATGGTCGTGAAACAAAGGGTTGATGATAAAATATAGCTCAATAAAGAGTGGTAGTCAGTGCACCTCAATGAGGTCTAATGAACACACTAGAGTGAGGTTACGAGAGATATGCGATTAAAAAGTAGCAGGTTGGATGCAATGTAGGATGAGATTAAGAATGAGAAAGAATCAAATTAACTAATTGGAAACCATATCCTAAGGCCAATAGAGGATGAGAACCTAGTAGTGGGCATGGCACTAGACAATAGAAAATTTTTCCTTATACCAACCCCGCCCCTTATGCTTCTTAAATAAAAATAGGTAACACTACACTAGCATGTTAATAATGGTTCAAGTCCACCTTGTAGTCAGCTTACTTATGGAGGAACAATAAAAATTAGAGGAGGTAGTCTTAACAATAGTGCAATTTTTAATATTAAGAGTAGCACACTTGGGATTTTTAGTTATTTAGAGAAAAAAACAAGAGTTTCATAAATTTTAGTACCTATGATTCTTTGAATTATAACCTAGGAGCATGTAAGAGAAATAATATTAGAGTGATCTACTATTTAAAAAATTTAGTCATATCTAAATGCTTTGGAAAAAAAACATAATGATCGACATACCTTGATATAAAAAAACCTTAAAAATGTCACTTTTAAAATCTCTTATGTAGTTACCTCATGTCATTTGGGTAGATTCACAATTACTTATGTAAGTAATCGTGCGATCATATTTTTCATTCTCTTAAAGGAACTCTTTCTAGACATGCACCCCATCAAGCATAAATCATCCTAACATATACATTTGAATTAATATAAATCATCTTATGACTATCCTCGAAATAATTCTCACCCATATACTTGGTGATGGTGTAAGGCTCATATCAAAATGGTATGAGCTTCTTCTAGGAGTTTGTCAATTTCTCTTTATGCAAGTCCAACCATAGCTCATCACCAACTTGAAACTTATGTGGATCCAAATGCATTGTGTATCTACTTATACTTGGACTTCCCAACTTTTTATAAAATATCATGAACTCATTATTGAATTTTTTAGATACATTCCTCAAAATTGGTTTCGTTTCTTACCTCGTTCCAAGTTTGGGAGGTATATTCATGTTTTATTCCATGAATATAGCTACATCAGTTTGTGTCAATTTTTTGGGACCCCAAGCACACCTGAAAATGTTTGTGGGAAATAGAAATATGAAGAGTTATGTCAAATTTCTATTGAAAATATGAAAGGCTTTCAACATGCGTATGTGGATCCTCACAATTGTATACTCTAAGGACATCTACAATAATCATATCGGGTACTTTTTATTTATCAATCTAGGGATGGAAGGCAATGGATTTGGTCAAGCTTGATGTCTGTCATGGACCAGAGGTTAAACCAGAAAAAACCGAGCAACCTACTATCCCTATCAAGAAATATGGTCTTTGGAAACCCAAAATGAACCAAAATATGCTCGAAGAAGAGCTTATGAGTGCATTTTGTTTCAACAATCATCTTATAGGGTGCCGAAATTCCCGTCCAAAGGAAGTGATCAAAAACAACAACAAAAAACATTCGTTACCATACTTGGTTGAGGGAAAATGTTATATAGAGTAGGAAAATTCCTACTGTTGAAAAATGCAGCAAGAAACTCTCAATTTGACTTTGCCTTGGTCAAATTGAGAAAAATCGAATTTCTAGATCAACAAACAACTTGGAGGCAGTTAACTGAGGTGACATCGATCTTTTCACTAATTTAGCGTAGTAAATTCAAGTTAGAGGAGTTGGAGTTCAGTTAAGCATGTGTGATTTCTAATTTGTAGCAATCAAGGTCAGTTATTTCAAGTTGCTTTCAGTTAAACTAGTTCTAAATTTTTGAGGAACTAGTGGAAGATCAGTTGTGTAGTGGGACTTCAGTATAACTTAGTGATCATCTAGTTAACTGATCAATCAACCCAAAATAGCTAGTGCATGCAGATAATTCATTTTATGTTAAGCAAGGTATGGATTGTATTGGTTATATCTTAGTGCTAAAAAATATGGTCTTATGGGAGTATTTATTATATGGTGAGCAACATATTATATGTGTTGTGTATGGAAATAATATTGTTTCTTACACTTCTTAGTATGTTGAACTATGTTTGGTTGTTCTTAGGTGTTGTAAAAATGTATGTAGACACCACCTCTATTTTAGAATAAAAGTTTTCTAATATAAAAAATCCCTTGATTCTCCAACATGGTATTAAAGATAATCGTTTGAGATGTAGCATGTTTCCTACAAGTCTTATGCAAGTTGTAGATGCTCTTAAAAATTCATATTTGTTTAGTGGAATTGTTCTAGGTTTCTAATTGCAAACTAAATCTCGGATCAAATCAGTGGGTCAGCATTATGAGTTTCAGGATAGATCGTATAAATTTTAATGGGCACAATTATGGAATTTGGGCACAACTACATGGGAACATTGTTGAAGAGTCAAGGGTCATAGGAATTTACGAAAATGGTGGTTCTTATCCAAGGGATAACTAATAAAAAATATTCATCAACAGGAAGAAGGATGAGGCTTGAAGATTCATAACAACCTCCATCTCAAGGTGGATTCAATTTCATATAATCCATATCAACTACACATATAATCCATACTCTTTAGAATATCAAAGAGCTATAAATTGATACATATTTTCCCCTAAGACCCTACAAACCCTATATTCTCCTTGCAAACCTTAGCCTCTATAACAAAAGAAACAAAGCTCCTACATAATTTACAATGTCATGAATTTGATAGTTCCACCAATTCAGTGACACCCCAAAAAAAATTTTAGAAAAAGAAATGCCTAGCTCAAAAGATTCCATGTGTGGAATTCATCACCATAGGCGCACATCAGTGATTTTGGAATTGCATAGTTAATCGATCTACAGGTTCGTGGCAACATGCTTTCAACCACGTCGAGAGGCTCCATAGGTTACACCTGGTAATGCAAGCATCTTTATTATTTTATAGTACATTTTTTAGAGAATTTATTGGAAGGAAAAATCCATCCTGATATTGGGTTAATGAAAAAACTTTCGGTATTGTCTCTCTTAGCTAAATACCTTATAGAATTGTTCCAGCTTCATTTGGAAATCTGAGTAGATTATTGTATCTTAACTTGTGCCACAATATTTTAATTGGTATAATACATGCAAGTTTGAAGGGCGTCATCATATTTTTCACTTGTTATCATTGGAATATAACTTCTAAAATACAATGTTAAGGCTCCAAATTAAGGATTGGATAATTGAGTGCCAATGCATGTTGATGGTGAGAGAGTGCCAATGCATTTTGAGGAGTGTTAAGGAGTACTAGGACAACACAAGGGAGCACTAGGTAAAAATACATGGAAGTGAATGAATATGAGGGTGTGTCAGGGAGTGGCAATGAGTCATAGTTTTCATGCCACAGAGGGAGTGAGAAGGTATTATAAGAATTCACACACCTTACTGACCACTAAATTCTTAACATTCTCACACCATAACAAAAAACAATAAAAATTCCATTCTTAAAATCTATTATGGAGTTTCCAATTTCATTCAACTAGAATCCCTCAATTACTTATGTTAGTAATGGTGATATCATTTTTTTATTCTATTAAAGGAACTCTTTCTAGAAATGCACCCCATCAAACATAAATCATCAAGTAAAAAATAATGGAAATGAATGAATAAGAGGGTGTGTTGGGGGTGTTAGCGAGTGTGAGCCATGGAAATGGGGGAGTGAATGAATACTAGGGAATGATATGGAATTTCAAGAAGTGTTAGGGTGTTCTAATATGTTCCAGATAGTGCCAATGCATGCCAGGCATGCCAAGACATGCCATGTGTTAAGGAGGGAGTGTTAGCAAGTTCTAGGTGTGCTAAGGACGAAGTGATAAGGTATGTTAGGAAATTCCAAGACATGATAGAGTGCTAGGAAAGCATGGAAAGTTGTGCCAAGTTCCAGGGTGTGCCAATGTGTGCCAAGGAGTGTTATGGAGTGCTAGAGAAATACAAGGTAGTACTATGTCATAATGCATGGAAATGAATGAATAATAGTGTGTAACAAGGAGTTTCAATGAGTTCCATGTGTGATAAGGAGGAGTGACAAGGTATGCTTGGAAGTAATAAGGAATGATATAGTGTTAGGGTAGGATGCAGCCAAGATGTGCCAACGCGTGCAAGGAAGTGTTTACTAGGAGTGCCAGGGAAACAAAAGGGAAAAATACGTCAAAACGCATGGAAATGAACAAATAAGAGTTTGTGATTGGAAGTGTTGATGACTTCTGGGTGTGCTAAGGAGGGATTGAAAATGTATTCTAGGTAGTGTTAAGGCATGCTAGAGGCGAGGGCGACATGCCAAGATGTCGTAGGTGTTAGGGTGTAACAACACATGCCAAGGAGTGTTAAGGGATGATATGGAAACACAAGGGAGCACTTGGTAAAAATGCATGAAAATGAATGAATACGAGTTTGTGACTGGGATTTTCAATGAGGTCTAGGTGTGATAAGGAGAGAGTGAGAAGGAATTATAGGTAGTGCCAATGAATGCTAGATTGATAAGGTGGCATGCCAAGATGTGCCAGGTGTTAGGGTGTGCCAATGCATGCTAGCACTACTACATTTGGGGGAAATTCCGACACTTGGTTCCGATGCTTTTGACCAAATGTCGGAAATTTCCCCAAATTTTTTCAATCCCGCCCGAAACCGTCGCTATACCAACATTTATAGAAAAGTGTCGCAATACTGACACTTAGACAAAGTGTCGCAATTGCGACATTTGGAGGAAGATAACGCAATTGCGACACTATGCCCCAAAGATTTGCTATTGCAACGGCTGCCTCCAAACGTCGTAAGTGCGACACAATGTCTAAGTGTCGCAATTGCGACGTTTGGAGGCATTTGTCGCAATAGCGACGCTTTTTCCACTGTCGGTATAACGACACTTATATGCGCGCTACATAAATATACGAAACTTATATGCGCGCTACATAAAAATTATTTTATTAAAAATACGAAACTTATATCTGTCGCAATAGCTACATCAACGTTTGATATCACGCGCGCATTCGCCGTCCGCTCTTGTAGAACAACATTCACCCTCAGCATTCGTCCTCAACTCTTGCAGAACAACATTTTCCCTCAGCATTCGCCCTCATCTCTTGCAGAACAACATTCACCTTCAGCATTCGCCCTCAACTCTTGCAAAACAACATTCGCCCTCAGCATTCGCCCTGAGCTCTTGCAGATCAACATTCGCCCTCAGCATTCACCCTGAGCTCTTGCAGAACAACATTCACCCTCAGCATTCACCCTGAGCTCTTGTAGAACAAAATTCTCCCTGCATTCGCACTCAGCGTTCGCCCTCAGCTCTTGCAGAACAACATTCACCCTCAGCTCTTGTAGAACAGCATTCGCCCTCAGCTCTTTCAAAATGGTAAGTTCTTACTACAGGCCCTTCCTCCTATAGTAGGGTTGACTCTATTTGGGTTTTTTTGGTCAATTCCATTGGATTTTGTTAGGCTGTAGGGTTCTCTCTAGATGACAAGAATCAAGATTCAATACCCTCTATTATCTTCATCACCCAATACAAGATTTAAATTTTTCCCAAAGAAACGCTTATCAATTTGGCAGCCATTATTTCTCCCTACTTTAAAAACCATACATTTAAATGAAAACAAGCATTGCATTTCAACTACAAAAATATATTAGTGTTCAAATGTACATGTGTGAATCACTTGTGTAGGGTATTCCTTTTCCACTTTCACATTATCCAAGAATGTGTGTAGTATAGTTCATATTTTTTTGTGATTTAGATTATCTTGAAAAAGGAAAGGTAAATTATTTCCCATGGAAAAAGAAGGATTTCCCTTTTTACTATTGGAAATGGTACAACAAAGTTCCATTTCTACCCGAAACTCCTATGAAACAGGAACCAAATAAAGGCCATGTCCTCAATGGACATCATTTGGCTTTGAAAATGGCCATTGCACCGTGTTGTTTCTTATGTTACATCACGATAGTTTCTTAGGTCATTTCTTGTTTCTTGAGATGAAAAACAACCAAAGAAATTGTGAAGATCCTTTCAAGAAATAAATGACCATTTCTCAATCATATCTCAACTATTTTTATTTTATTCAGTGGTTGCTTACTTTGAGAGAAATTTGACACTTTTATAAGGAATATAACATAAAAACACAAAATGGGAAGGAATTGATGAGGTAGATGTCCTTTAGTTGTTGTCGATTAAGAATTGATAATACACGATGCATGTTCTGTACTACAAACTAGATTCCTTCCTGGAGTTAGGACACAGAGTATTGAATCAAAGTTGTAGTTTCTAACTTCTTGTATTGGTTCATCAATCTTGAAATTCAGACATTGCATGTCTTCATTGCTTCATGTTTGAATCATTTGCATCATATCGTACAATAGGAAATTAGGAATTATGATTATTATTACTTTATGGATCTGTTAAGTTACTTTTAAGTTTGCATGGTTTAGTGTGAAATTATTCTAGTGTGCCCCTAGGCCCAGTTGAAGGAATGCCAAGGACTGAGAACCCTAGTTTTTAAATGGTATTGTTTCTTATACCCAAAAACCCCTCAACATCACTTCTTATTATTTCTTAACAATAGTGTTGTAAACAATTTGAGAATTGATATAGCAAAATCTCGCACTTCTCAAGATAAAGTCCTAAAGCTAAAGTGTGATACCATGTGTAATTCAATAGCCCCATTGTCACCTCACCAACCTCTTTTCACTTTGGGCTAGCTCTCCTCCAAGTCAAGGGGGGTTCTCCTAGTAGATGTTAGGGATCTAATGGCCCAACCAAACCAAGTCAATAGCCCCCTAACTCTCTATGTTTACTACTATCAATCAAAATATTGAACAATAGGGTCATACATGCATCCTGAAGATAAAATTGCCAGGGTATTTTTGGGTAATTTCAAAGGGAAAGTCCCCAAACACATATAATCAAGGAATTATAACATGATTTCAAACATTAAATATCAACAAAATCATTTAAAGGATATTGAAAGGAAAAAGGTGATGGAAGATAGAAAGTGCCTTAAATGCTCTAAGGATTTTTCAATAGTTGCTCCAAAAGCTTCACTTCAAGGCCCTTCAAGATCGTCTCCAACAATGCTATACCATTAGCTTCACCAATGTTGCTCCAAAAATGTCCTCAAGGTCTTCACAACAAGTTTACTATAAGTTTCTCCAACAATATATTCAATAAGGTCTTCATTGTCAACTCGTCTCTTGTTTGGGTGCCTTAATGTGCAATGACATGTTTCCAGGACTGAATTCAATGCAAGGCATATTTGAAACTCTAACTCTGTCTTCCGGTGTCTTATTAGAAATTATTTTAGTTTTCATTTTGTGTTTTCAAGTTAGATATTGTTTTCAAGTTTTTACATTTATAATTTTATTACAATGTGGCAGACTGATTAGAGCAGTGTAGGAACAACCCCGAGACGGGATGATCGCGGAAAGAGGCCAGCGGAAGAACATGTAAAGTGCCAGCATTGCTCTATCTTTAGGTATTTTAGTTATTTACATAATTGAAATAATATTAATTTTGTTGAAATATGCAGACACCTAGCCATGGTACGCCTGATGATTCCCTCTTTGAGGAAGAGCTTTCTTCATCCCTATCTCCAGTGTTCTTGTTGCGAAAAAAGGCACGAGATGCAAGGTCAGAATTTAATACTTTTATAGACGTGACTCAAACACCTGAAACAGAAGAGAGGATAAAAAAACTTATGAGCCAGCTAGACACATATCAGGTAATAATAAAAATTCAAAAGGATATTTTTTTTGTTCAGGTAATAATGAGATGAATTGTGATAGTTTGATTTTTAAATATTTTAAATATACCAGGGACACCTATAGGACGCAATTGCAATTTAACCCTAGATACGAGCGTCCTCTCATAGTTCCAAAGAGTGAGTGGAGAGCACTCATCCATGACGGAAAAGAGAAAAGGGAAAAGAAAGAAGAAAAAATGCCAACTCGACCCGCAAGGTAAATTACAACTTTAATTCAATAGCTTTAATTTTCTCTATGTCTAAAATAAAAGTGTGCTACGTCATATCTGACTTCAATCTTTTGATGCTAAGTTTCCTGACACCTCAAAGGAAACCAAAGCTAGGATTGAAAAAAAGGGCCATCACAAGCTAGGCCAGGGCGGCTACTTGAAATTAGCCGCAAGAATTGTAATTAAGTAGCTAAACATCTTATAATTAATTGTATCGCCTTCCAATGTTTTTTTAATCCTATCAAATATGATTAAAAATACACAATCATATGTAATGTAGGGTGATGACTTCGGAACAGAAACTACAGAGGAAGATAAAAATATCACTTTCCATTTCGGCTATCAAGCCGTAGTTGAACGTCGCAGAAGCTTGGGGTAGGTCCCAAGATCCAGAATGCCTGATAAGGTAAAACATTAACCTTTCAATATGTTTGTTTTCGTCCATAAATTTAATGTCTAACAACTTTGTTTAAATCAGGGGAGCAGCACTACCGACGAGGCAAATAACCCAATTTTAGAGCCAGATGTAGATGATCCTCACGTGCAACCTGATCATTGTAGTGGGGACCAAGCCGACAATGCTGCTATCAGTGAGGGCCGTGACGGTAATTAATTTCCACTTATAATTTTTTCTAATTATACCTTGATGGTTGTCCTTATAACGCTTTTTGTTTAAATGACAGAGAATGTTTCCCTTGAGGATCTTACCACCAGAGAGGAAGACAGGGCAACAGTCCCAACGGCGACAACTGGTGCACCAGGTAAATAATCTCATTGCAATTTTTTTTATTACTATTACCGAACTAGTTCAATGATATTTAAAAACTGACAATTAAAATTTAATATTATCTGTTTTTGTAGGCGATGCCCCGTCACTGGATGAGACCAGACATCATGACTATGCAACTAGGTCAGCGGCGACAACTGGTGCACCAGGTAAATAATCTCATTGCAATTTTTTTTATTAATATTACCGAACTAGTTCAATGATATTTAAAAACTGACAATTAAAATTTAATATTATCTATTTTTGTAGGCGATGCCCCGTCACTGGATGAGACCAGACATCGTAACTACGCAACTAGGTCAGCGGCGACAACTGGTGCACCAGGTAAATAATCTCATTGCAATTTTTTTTATTAATATTACCGAACTAGTTCAATGATATTTAAAAACTGACAATTAAAATTTAATATTATCTGCTTTTGTAGGCGATGCCCCGTCACTGGATGAGACCAGACATCGTGACTACGCAACTAGGTCAGCAGTGCGGGTCGAAAGGCACGAAACAGGAGCAGAGCACGATGATATTGATGATGTAATTAGGAGCTTTAGAAATAGGAAGAAGAAAAAGAAAATTTGATAATGTAAAATATTTTATTATTATAAGACAAACATTACCATACTTGGAACGTTTTTTGCGTTATATAAAAAACTCATTTATCATACTATTTTTATGTCAAGCATTAATTGCAATGTTTCTTTGCGTACTTTTTGTTGAATTGTTTTTTTATTAGTTATTGAATATTTTTTTTTATGCTCATGAAAGTAAAAAATGAAATATAGATTGGGTATTGGGGAATTGAGAGTGATGTGAGGGGGGGGGGGGGGAGGGGCCATAAGAGCTTCCACCTTCACGTGGTTGGCCCTGTTTAGTAGAGAATAATTTATTGGAGCGATTTAATCTTGGAGCAAACCTCCCTTGATCCAGCGTAGCAACAAAAAAGTCACTGTTGACTTAGTTGCTACTCTTTCATATCGTGGGAGGCTTGTTCCAAGTTCACGCGACTCCAATAAATTGTTCTTGAAACGAAGAGGAGCTTATTCAGGTATGTTTTGACATTTTCAACATATGTTCTAACATTATCATAAGAATGCATCTTAGAGTAAAAAATACCACATCAATTACTTGTATTTATTGTATAGATAATGATGGATTTTGATTGACTTGGCAGTGCAGGTACAAATCCTCTTGCATCATGAGCAATACAAATTGTCAACCAAGGTCATGTCCAGGATATTTTTTCTTGTGCGCTTGACCAGGTTCGTAATGTCACATTTTGTAAGTTCCTTTACAGTTCATAATTCAATATTAAGCTTGTTCATGATTATTATCTAGGTTTTTTGTGTGTTTTTTCATCTATTTGATTGTAAGCAACTCTGCATGTTTCTTGTTGTTCACTATGATTTCTCCCATTACCACTCCCAGGATGAATCCGAATTTATTGTTACATAGGTTACTTTATTGTTACTATGATTTCTCCATTTACGATTTCATAGGTTACATCACGTAAAGTTGTCAATCTCAGGTTGGTGATGAGCTTTAGTTCTCCAGATTTGGGGCTTTTCTGATATTTTCTCCCTCATGTCATTCCTGCATCACCTCGTTGTTTGAGCATGCCGATTGTCTACCACTTGTACCAATTGGCACATGTCAATCTCTGAGGGGTGCCACATTTCACCTATTTTCAAGGAAAGCTTGTGGTTTCTCTAACATAGCCGAACTGACCATGGCCTGCTTGAATATCGCCACATAATACTCATGGTTTGGATTGATGAGCATGTCTCATGGTTATCGATGACAGAACCACCCATATAGTCATCTTGAGATATTTGTGAAGTTTTCTTCTGATTTCTTTGATCGCTTTGGTAAGATGTGGTGTGGGGTGATCCATCAATACTGGTGCTCTTGTAGTAGGAAATTTTTTTTTGGGGATATAAAGGAGCATTTGATGTAGATATCCCATTGGATGCATTCATAGATGGGCACGAGAGGTCAAGAATTTAAATTAACAATATGTAACCTATAGCATGGCAACCTGAAGGCCGTGAGAGACACTGGTTAAAGATTGTTTTGTGCTGGCCTTAATATAGTCGTGATTTCTTTCTATTATCTTAATGCAAATATATAGTCCGGTCTCATTAAAATGAGGATTTTTGTTGTATTTCTCTTTGGTTGTTTCTCTCTTAATGCTCCAAAAGTTGCCAAAAGTTTCGATAGTTGTTTAGTTTGCCTGTTACAACTTAAAAGTGGTTTTTAGCAATGGGAGTCATGTTTTTTAAGGTTCATACTAATATGAAGATCTTGTAATTTTATATTCAGCATAAGAGAAGATGGCCTCTGCTTTGGGAAGTATGACAACAATTGCCACATCTACCTCATTGGGTAACAATGGAAAGGGGAAGAAGTTGGGTGCAATGTTTGATAATTATGGCAGACAATTGTCTTCTCTTTCACTTTTTTCACCCATTTCCTTTAATCGCTCAAGCAGAAGAGGGACTCTGAGATTACACGACAGAGAGAAGGTAGTTAATACAAGAGCTATGGAAAAGGAGTTTTACTTCAACAAGGATGGCTCAGTGACAAAAAAATTGCAGGTCAGAGAAAAAATTATGTTTAAAGGAAGGTCACCTACACGTGAAACTTCACTGCGGTGGATCTTTCCTTGTCCACTTATATTCGATTTCAATGTGTTATTTTAATTTTTCATGGAGGGTTGTTTTGGCATATGGTCTGGCATTCAATTGCACACTTACTGAAAGCATTGTCAATTTGTCTTGCAGGAGGTGTGAACAAACTTGTTGATCTTGTTGGAGTCACCCTTGGGGCGAAGGGAAAAATGTTGTCTTGGAGAGCAAGCATGGTTCTCCTAAAATAGTTAATGATGGTGTGACAGTAGCTAAGGAGGTAATTTGTAGATGTGTGCTCTGGTTTTCTTTTTAACGTTGTATTAGTTCCCCCTCTTAAATGTCTTAGATTTGGTAGGCATAATTTGAAAACTCAAAGGTGAAAGGAAACATATTTTTTACCCAGTGGTGTACTTGGCGTATGGACTAGCCACATTAGAGTAATGCATAAATCTTTTCACAACAATAAAAGGAAAGGGTTACGGCTGAGTCAAATTTTATTGTTATTGACAGTGTAATGAAATGTATCTCAATGCTATGGTTTTGGCCTTTTTATTGGTTGAATTAGAGGACCCAGCTGAAAATATTGGGGCCAAGTTGGTAAGGCAAGCTGCGGCAAAGACAAATGATTTAGCTGGGGATGGAACCACAACATCTGTTGTTCTTGCACATGTTGGAATATTGAAAAATTCTAGAACAATGAATGGAGAATAAATCTCCCTTCTTTTAACATAGAGAAAATAAAAATTTCTTTGACAGGAGACAGAGTTTCAATAATTTGAAAACAAACTTCTATTCCCTTCAATAACTCAAAAAAAAACTATTACACTTCTTCCTCACTGAGAGGGATTACAAAATTATGACTGCTACAAAACGTAGTGCATAAAACCAACTCATTGTCTGTTCAAAACAAACATACTCTGTCTCTAAAACACTCTGTTGTGTTTTTCACTTTCACACTGCTGTGCATACACACTTAAAAAGTTACACTCAGTCTTTCACTTTTTACACACTGCTGTGTAATAAAAAATTTACGTACTGTCTATAAAAAAAACTACCAAGCTTTTTTGTCCTTTTTATTTTTATATGTCGTAACATATAAAACATATTATAATAAACCCTATTTTTAAAAAAATAAAATTAAAACTAAATTCTATGGCCCACCTTTCATTTTGCATATGATATATATATAACATATGTTTAAAACATATGTATATATTAAAGCATACATAAAATTAAATTATCAAAACATTAAAGAACCCTTTCCATCGGACTTCAAAAGTATGAATAGATTGAATTTCAAACCAAATTCGCGTTCCAAAATGGGATGCTGACGTCTGCCTAATTTGTAACGCGAATTCTCAATCCAATGTGCCTTATAAAAAATTCGGGTCCGGTTTTCAGGTTTTCAGATTCCCTTCAATTTCATGCAATCCAATATTAATGCTCCACGTGTCCTCCTTTTGAATTTACAAAACTGGGGGGTAATTTCTGTTTATTTAATTTCTGGTTGGTGAATTGCGTTAATGCTGGTTGTTGTGTTTAAATACAATCCTGTACAGAAATATGGCTGTGGCCGTCTACAAAAAAAACTTGCAGGAATTTTAAATGCTGAATTAAATTTCTGGATGGCATGCAAGAAACCTCCAAAAAAAAAATGTTGCTGCTGCATCCGTCCTTCTGCTGCAGTAGTTGAAGTTAAAATTCAACAGCACAGGGTTTAATAAGTGAGGGTGTAAAGGTAAATTTTTGTCGATAGTACTGGATTAAGATCATCTATTCATTTTTGTATGGTCTTATGGTGTTTGGTTTTTTAGTTTTGGGTTGGGCTTATTGAGTCTAAGATAGTTTTTGAGTGAAAAAATTGCTATCAGGTATTAAAAAATTTTGGTTCTTTTGTTAAAATTTATGAGCTTGTTAGGAAATACAAAACTGACAATGGTTGTATCTTAAATTTGTGGAAAATAATTTGAAATGAAACCTTTTTGTTTAGGTTGTTGCAGCAGGTGCAAACCCCGTACAAATTACTAGGGGCATTGACAAGACAATAAAGGCCCTTGTTTCGGAACTCAAAATTTTGTCAAAGGAGGTAAACACTTGTCTTTTGAGTAGGCTGGTTTTCCTTTTTGTTGATGGTTTGGTGTATCTAATTGAATTAGTTTCCTAAGGTATTTTTGGTTGCAAACTCCTTTTCATTTTTCATACAGTATTGGCCTTGTGGAATACATTTTATTGTGGGGTCTTGTTAGATCTACAACATTTGTAGTTGTTTAGTTTTATGGCCGAGGTGCACTTTTATTATGGAAATACTTGATGCAATATTGTCATTTAATCCTTACTGCAGGGTACCATGTTGAGAAGTTTCTTGTGAAACATTTGGTATTCAAAATGAGACTTGATCCTATACAGCATCATGCACTTGACTTCAAAATTCATATTCAAAATGTGCCAGACAATTCTTGCAAAATTTCAAATAGTTATGTTGTTTTAAACCATTATCTTTTTCATGTATTGGATGCTGAAAATGAGAAAAAGAATTTGGTATGAAACCAACTGGTGAATAATTTCCAGCAAAACAACCACTTCCAAGACATGATTTAGAAGTAGAACACATGTACTTATGAAGCATAGAAAGATATCCTTGATGCATTGTCAATGTTTGGCTAGGGTTATTTTTGGAGAAAATAACTCCTTATTCTTAGAATAGTGATCTTCAATACAAGTAAATGCCAGAGAAGAGAGATCATCGTGTGACATAAACCTATTAACAAAAGTGAACAGGGAATGATTATTAATTATGGCATACTAAGTTGTTAGTGATTTTGACTATTTGTCTTTAACATGTAAAAATATTAAATTCCAAACTTACATCATCATGGTTTGGCATCATGAGCTTGACTAATTGTCCACCATGCTCATAATTTCATTGTTGTATTCATATCTATAAACAACATTTCAAATAATAATAATAAAAGTTCTATAAGAAAAATCCAGACCTCCATGCTGCTGCTCCTTGTGAGACAAAGTCAAAATTGCATTACACAATCTGACACATAAGAATCTCCTATATCCCGATGGTATGTATCCAAATTCTTATAATAGTGTCTTCAAGACTTATGTTGACATTGCCAATGAGATATTTAAGCAATGAAAGATGGAGCCTTCTTCATTGTTCTATATGTAACAGTCTTTTATTAATATAAAGATTGATGGTTTTGTCTTTCTGAAAATGAAATGTAAAAATAATTTATTGTGGTCAATTGAAAAAAAAAAATTAAATCTTTTCATTATGGAAGGGCGACATAGATATATGCCCTTCTAATTGAAATTCGGACCTGCCCTTCAAATTTGATCACTGTGTGGGACCTTAAAAAACAATAAAACTATTCCGCCACGCGTTATATAAAACATATAACAAAACCTTTGTCAAAACTTCAAACGAACCCTTTAGCCGTGGGTATTTCATCACAAATTGATCATTTTACCATGTACCTTCTTCTAGAGGAATATTCTTCCACTTTATTAGGTACTTCATAATGGTTATATGTCAAAGAGATACATAATTCTTATCTATAACTTTTTGTGGTTCAAGAATCAACTTTCATTCTTCATCTAATTTTGGAAGTTCTATTTACATTGGCATATTTTTTCCCAAAACCTTTTTTAGGCAAGATACATGAAAAACCTTATGAATGCAAGAAGAAGGAAAATATAACTTCTATACCACTTGTGTAATCCTATGAATAATTATTAAGGGCCATAACATTTTTGAGCTAATTCTTTATTCTTCTTTTTCTTGAATGAAGATTGCTTATAATGCTATAATCTAAAAAATACCCAATTACCCTCCTCAAATTATCTTTCACTTAAATGTTGTTCCCCTTGTTGTTTTATCATGTTTCATGTCATTTGAAGGTTTTCCATAATAATTTTCAAAGTTTCTTTAGTATTTTCCATATGTGACTCTGCTTCCTATACTTTGGACTTATCTTGCAAAAAGTATGAGATACTAGGAGTTGGATATCCATAAAGGGCCTTAAATGGGGAAATTTTAGTAGATGTGTGATAGGTAGTATCATATTACCATTCTTCCTCGACGAACCCACTTCATCCATTAAGATTGCTTTTCTAAAGAGTAACATTGTAGATAACCTTAAAAACATTTGTTAACTATTTTTGTTTGACCATTTGATTGTGTTTGATATGTAGAACTCATGGCAGCTTGTGTTTCTCCACTCATATTAAATAATTATTTCCAAAAGTTTCTTGTTACTATTACTTTAGGAAAACCATGAAGACTATGAATTTCTTTCACGGACACTTCTGCCACTTGACTTGTTGTTTATGTACTTTGAGCTCTACAAAAAAAATCTACAAAATTTGTCTATATAAATGACCACAAAAATGTAATACTTACCTTTATATTTCAGTAACCCTGTAATAAAGTCTATTGATATATCTTCTAGTCTTTGAATATGTATGTGGAATGGTTGAAGTAACCCTAGATATTTTACTATCTCTCTTTTATTTATTATGCAAACCTGACCTTCTCTTACAAAATTTTGAATATCTTTCTTCATTCCTTCCAAAAATATATTTTTTGATCCATTGAGATGTTTTAAGGAACCCTGCATCCTACCATCAGAGAGACATGGGACTCCCTTAATATTTTTTTATTCAAATATGCTTGCGTGCATAAAAATATTCTACATTTGCACCAAAGTATATCTCTCTTTCACTCCCAATGCTCCATAGAGTTCATCCTATCCTTTATAAATTTTAGTTTTTGTTTAGTACTATTGTCATTTTTCCATTATGGCAAGCTTCTTCTAGCCACCTAGGAATAGAAAATGTAATTGGATATAAATTTGAGGCCTCTTCTATTTTAGAAAGAGCATCATGTACCAAATTTTCCTTACCCTTTTTGCAGATTATCTCAAAATTAAAACTTTGCATTTTTTCTCCTCATTTTTGTTAATATTCTAATGAAAATCATAGCTTCAAAAAATACTTTATGATATCATGGTATATCTTGACTTTAAAGTACCTCCCAATGATATAATATCCCCATTTTTTATTGCATGTAATATTGCTTCCATTTATTTTTCATACGTTGATTTCACCAAATATTTTCTTTGAATTCCTTGCTTTTAAAAGCCAATGATATCCCTTATTGTGTTAATGTTACGTAAATTCCTTGTCCTAGTGCCTCACACTCTACTATGAATGTTTTACCAAAAGTAGGTGCAACTGATGTTGGTGTAGAAGACATGGAATCCATTAAAAGAGAGAATGCAAAAGTAGCCTCATCATTCCATATAAATGATATTTTCTTCAAGAGATATGTGAGTGGACTTGAAATGCATGCATAATTCTTAACAAATGATCAATAATATCATGTAAGTCTAAAAAATATTCTAAGAACCTTGATTTTCTTAGGAATAGGTCATTTTGTAATAGCTTGCATCTTTTGAGGCTCCAACTTCACTCCTTCCTTTAAAACAATATGAACTAAATACTCGAATTCTTATTTCCCAAAAGCACATTTGGATATTTTTACATAAAAATGATTGTTCTCAATAATTTATATAACTTTTCCACATGTTTAGTGTGGTATTACCATGATTTATTATAAATATGTGTATTATCAAAGAAAACCAACACAAATTTTATAAGATGGGATCAAAAAAAATTGTTCTTAAGTCGAGCCTGCCGAACTTCAAATGGTGATAAACCATAATTCAAACCAATTCGCGTTCCAAAATAGCCTGCTGACGTCGGCCAATTTTGTGACGCGAAAACCAATTGAATTATGCCCTAATATTTTTCGGGTCCGAAGTTGGGCTGGCGTACGGAGGGAGAGTTGTGATGCGAATTTCTTATCAAATTTGCCCTAATCTTTTTCGGGTCCGGATTTCCACTGCGCGAGCGGCCCAAACAAAGATCCGCTCCAATCAATTTCTGCCATGTGTCCTCAATCAAATGTTGCCCTGTTCCCGGATGCGGGTGCATTCGATGGCGTTTAAGGCGATGGGACATGGATGTGGCGATTTCATATCAATCGCATTAAGTTTTAACGCTATTCAATTAAGTTCCAAGGTTTTCACATCAAATCGCATTAAGTTTTAACACTGTTCAAGATCGGACCTCCACTCCTGTTAGCGATTCCACATGCTCCAATATGATCCGGCCTTCGGCTCTCATTAATGATCAGAGATTAATTATGATGGGTGTCCTTCGATTGCATTGCAGTCGGGTTGATAAAATGGCATTTCGCTATGGTTTTTCGCATTTGTGCCAGTTTGCACGGGTTAATCATTCGCTTACTATGTCGGTATGATAAGTGTCACCAAATCAAGTATTAGACTCTGTAGGATAATTCGTGATTTTCTCTCGTCCGGTCCTTGGTTCTGCTTTCCTCTCGCTTTTGAATTCTTCTCCGCTCTTCTCTTAGCCTACATTTCACGAGACCGCACCTTAATGCTCGGCCCCGCGTCGGGGCATGAAGGCCAGTCGCAGGGGGAGCACTAGAGGTCAACCACCGCTCGTCCTCTCCACCCTCAACCGAGTCATCTTCCCACCAATGATTATCACGTCATTCACTATCCGTATACTGTAAAGGGCAGATCGGTCTGTGGATCCGCCACCGTATGGCCCCTCGTCTCATTTCCCGCTTCACTCCTTCTCTCCATCGATCACGACTCGAGATGCCTTTATTCTATCTCTCAACCTCCTAATGAATGAAATGAATCACACACTGTCAATTGTCAGGTTTTCCGTGAGGAGGCCCAAATGGAAGAACAATGCACCGGTCCTAAGAACCGAGCCTAAATAGTTTACTCAAATATCTCTGGCCTTCTGTGAGGGAGTGGTGGCATGATCATAGATAGACCTGCTTGCATCCTGGACCTTCCAAAGGATGGTGCCTAATCGTCGAGGAACCACCGGAGGAGTAGTTTGGTTAATTTGTTTTTCTTGTTTAGCAGGCCCACTTAATTGGGCTGCTTTTAGATTATTTTACTATGCTAGACCTTTGTAATATTTTTGAATTCTATAAATTAAACGTTCAAGACTAGTTTCCCCGTATGAGGGCAGTCTTCTTAATATTTTGATTTTTTGATGACAAATTTTCCTATGAGTCCGGGCAGTTTGACCCCTTGTGTGGCATTTATTCCCTTCCGTTAATAGTTTAACTTCATTTAGAAAAAAAAATGTCATTTTCTGTTTTCTATTTTAAACCTGCTTTGAAACACATCCATGTTTAGTGTTGAGATTTTTATGTCATGTCATGTGTTTATTATATTAATATTTCACTTCGAATTATGTTCATAACAATTGGAAAAAAAAATGCTGCTGTTTCTATTTTAAACCTATTTTTTGAAATACAGAGCCATGTTTATATGGTCTACGTATTATACTCTTTCTCTGTATATCTACAGGAACCTTTTTTCTATGAACAGGGTGGATGTTGTAGTGGGCTACTAATGGAAAAAAGTGATCCTAAACCTTACATCTCGGATGCAACAGATGGTTACCAATTTTGGAATCAAGTGAGCCTGATCTTACAAGCGAGCCTAGGTTTCTGTAGATGGTTTTTATTTCCGGGAACAAGCGAGCCAGAACATACAATCGACCCTGGGTTTATACATATTTTTGCTCTATCATGGATGTTTTTTGTGTGAGGTGTATATCAACAGTACATGTCTCTGCACATTTCCTGTATCCGCTTTATGATATTATTTTATGTGTTGACAGGTTATCACTCTGCCTTCAAAACTAGCGATGCTGGTCTATGTTGCTGGTTTATTGATATGGTCTGATGGTATTTTTATATTTTGGACATATCACACTCCTCACATGATTAGCGTTTTTCTCTGTTCAAGGATTTTGGGTACTTTAATTTGTATTTCGAACAATGGACGTCGGTACTCTATCTGTTGCTTTACTATTCTACATACTGCTATTTCACTTTCTTATAGATGCCTCGGGCATATTTGGATGCTTTCTCAGATTGTCGATAATCTCCATGTGGACCGTTACTGGGTTTTATATCATGTCCCCGTATGTGACATGGGGTATTTTTCTATCATTGTCTGGGGTGGGACTTCCACTTTTCTGGATGGATATTTGGGTTCCAATCTTCAGATGTGAAAATGTAATGACTTCATGGACTGTTTTACTTTATATAATATATTCAAAATAGCATTTTTTCTCTTCTGAAAAAAAAATGATTAATGTTTATCATTCTGCCTTCAAAACTAGCGATGCGGGTCTATGTTGCTGGTTTATTGATATGGTCTGATGGTCTTTTTATATTTTGGACATATCACACTCCTCACATGATTAGCGTTTTTCTCTGTTCAAGGATTTTGGGTACTTTAATTTGTATTTGGAACAATGGACGTCGGTACGTACTCTATCTGTTGCTTTACTATTCTACATACTGCTATTTCACTTTCTTATAGATGCCTCAAGCATATTTGGATGCTTTCTCATATTGTCGATAATCTCCATGTGGACCGTTACTGGGTTTTATATCAAGTCGCTGTATGTGACATGGGGTATTTTTCTATCATTGTCTCGGGTGGGACTTCCACTTTTCTGGATGGATATTTGGGTTCCAATCTTAAGATGTGAAAATGTAATGACTTCATGGACTTTTTTACTTCATACAATATATTCAAAACATCGTTTTTTCTCTTGTGAAAAAAAAAATGATTAATGTTTATCACTCTGCCTTCAAAACTAGCGATGCTGGTCTATGTTGCTGGTTTATTGATATGGTCTGATGGTCTTTTTATATTTTGGACATATCACACTCCTCACATGATTAGCGTTTTTCTCTGTTCAAGGATTTTGGGTACTTTAATTTGTATTTGGAACAATGGACGTCGGTACTCTATCTGTTGCTTTACTATTCTACATACTGCTCTTTCACTTTCTTATAGATGCCTCGGGCATATTTGGATGCTTTCTCAGATTGTCGATAATCTCCATGTGGACCGTTACTGGGTTTTATATCATGTCCCTGTATGTGACATGGGGTATTTTTTTATCATTGTCTGGGGTGGGACTTCCACTTTTCTGGATGGATATTTGGGTTCCAATCTTTAGATGTGAAAATGTAATGACTTCATGGACTGTTTTACTTCATATAATATATTCAAAACAACGTTTTTTCTCTTGTGAAAAAAAATGATTGTTTATAGTCGAAGCGTTGTGGGGTGGTTTATTATATTAATATTTCACGGTCATTGGAACGCCAACAATTCATAACAAATATTGGAGATTTACTGTCCTATTTTAAAGTTTCATTTTTTTTTAAATTGAACCTGCCGTCGGTATAGCGACGCCTTGTAAGTGTCGGAATTGCGACAGCTTAAAAACGTCGGAAGAGCGACAGTATAAAAACATCGGATGAGCAACGTTCAAAACATCGGATCACATTTCATCAGAATTGCGACAGTTTACAAATATCGGAAGAGCGACGTCCAAAACGTCGAACCACATTGCGTCGAAATTGCGACAGTTTACAAACGTCGGAAGAGTGACGTTCAAAATGTCGGACCACATTTCGTCGGAATTGCGACAGTTTACAAACGTCGGAAGAGCGACGTTCAAAACGTCGGACCACATTTCATTGGAAGCACGACAGTTTACAAACGTCGGAAGCGCGACGGTTTGGAAAACGTAGGAAGAGTGACGCTTGTTTGGAAGCAACGGAAAAAGTGTCAGTAGTGCGACACTTTTTAAGTGCTTCAGAATTGCGACAGGATGGAAAACCACGTTTTGCCCATCCTTGAGCTGTCGCTCTTGCGACGACTAGGTGTCGGAATAGCGACGAATTGGCCGTCAAAAATTCCGCCAAATTTTCTAGTGTAGGAAGTGTTAGGGAGTGTCACATAAACACAAGGAAGCACTAGATCAAAATTCATGGAAATGAACGAGTAAGAGTGTGTGATATGGAGTGTTAATGAGTTCTAGGTGTGTTAAGGAGGGAGTGACAAGGTTATATTCTAGGCAATGCCAAGGTATGTTAAACTACCAAGGTGTGTCAGGAAGTGCTATGGTGTGTTAGGAAGTGTAAAATCATGTCAAGGAATGTAGGGGATGCTAACACATACCACATAATTCCAAGGCATTTAATACTTGTCAGGTGTTATGGCATGTCAAGATGTAAACTATGTTTCTTAGTTGTTTTACGACCATAGTTGTATGTGACGAGCCTTGTCTTGGTAACTTGTTAACTGGGATCAATTGAGATTGGACATGAGTATTCTAATATGAGTTACATGTAGTTCTTAGGTGAACAAGGCGTATGTTGAATTTCCACGACACATGAGAATTTGGGTTTGGTCTTAGAATATTTGATGAAAACACATTCAAGTGCCACAACACATCAAATTTCACAATGAAATCTAAACACATAAAGGAATCAATTAGTGCACATGAAAAATTTTAACTTTTTAAAACCTTTCTTTGTTAAATTACAAAATGTAATAGAATAGGCTCATTAGGGGAATTTTGAGGTCTAAAATGGGCCTCCTAAGGAAATAATA
Organism: Pinus albicaulis; assembly: GCA_034641835.2. Taxonomy (NCBI): domain Eukaryota; kingdom Viridiplantae; phylum Streptophyta; class Pinopsida; order Pinales; family Pinaceae; genus Pinus; species Pinus albicaulis. Next base: position 1,016,203,119 of record CM076582.1, on the reverse strand, counting down.
AAATAATAGCTAAACAAATAAAATAATATTTATGAATTTTCAGTTCACTTTTTGCACCACAATCCATGTAACTATAGTTAAATTCAGTTCAAAAGTTGTACCAAAATAAAATTAATAAAAAAATTGTATTAATGTGACTATAAAGAAGAATGAGCTTTTCAAGAAAAATTCATTATCATTGAACAACTAATGCATTTGTCCTTTGTACTTAAATAACATAAAATAAAATATAAATATAAATTTATAAATTCTAATTATATTATATGTTATTAATTAAAAATTATATTATTTAAATTGTATAATAGCATGTAATTAATATACTATATAAAAATAATATAATATAATAAATTTATAGGGATATGCATTGTTTCTTTCAAGAAATATGAAATGACAATAATATATTTTTATTCAAAAAGTGTGAAATGAAATTTATTATGAGTACTTTGCTTTGACTTTAAAAGTACTTACAACACTACCATGGTTAACCATAAGTTTTTATCCACCATTGAGAATATGACAAGTAAGTACCTTTAACTCAAGCAATGCCACCTCAATGATTAGGGATGATGTCATTCCCTAAAATGTGATTGGTTCTCGTAAAGTGAATTTTTATTGTACATTTTCCTTAAGAGGCTCATTTTAGACCTCAAAATTTCCCTAATGAGAGCTCTCGTACCAGGGATGGTGGCCCTTTAAAATCACACTGATACAAGGAATACAACTAGGGCTTGGTTTTAGTCCTTTGACAACCAATATACCTTGAACAAGACAACACTTGACTCAATTTCTTATGGTGGACACACATAGCCCTTTCAATCCACATGTCTTGAACACATCTAGTAGGTCCTCTTTCCTCCCATTATGAAACTCCTCAATCTGCCTCTATCAATGAACTAAACTCCTTTATGTTACTGAACTCGGCTCAAAAAAAATTTCCCTCTATCTACCTCTTTTTTCCTTTAAGGTCTGGAATGCTTAAAGTTTTCGATTAGTTGTTCACAACTCTATTGTGAATAAATCTTTGGTCTGCCCACTTTTTCCATACTGCTACTCCAAGATTATAAGTCTAGGGATATGGAAGTTTCCCTTCTTCTCAATGACACAATACTCTACAATACAGTGAACTAGGGCTAGTTGGCTAGCCTACATGACTGCTACTTTAGTCCTTCAAATTCTGCACGTCCTTAGGCCCAATACATCTACCCTTCTACCAGTCTTGTTTTCCTTCACAAGTATAGGACTTAGAGCTCTTCTTTGATAGTCACCTAACAACCCTCCAATTGTACTTGGACTGCCATCAATTTTCCCAACCAAAGTAAATTTTTCTACTGATCTAATGCCCACAAAACTGCCCTCATCTAGGGCTCTTCAAATATGCTACCTAATAGTGATTTGAGTCCTCTCAAAATCACTATTCTTGTGTACCAATTTTTTGTTGTCCAATCTATGAACAAATCTGAACTACTCATCTTATCATCCTTCTAACGATTTGTAGATGAATGAAATAGGGTCACAAACCATCCATTAACATTCCATTGACTAATTGTTTATAGGCTTCTTCATATCTCTATCCAAAAATATATGGAAAATCCAATAAAATCAACTCCTCTTCATGTCAATCCATTCCTCATATGGCACATTTATTCTGCTGCATCTTCTACTCAAGTTCCACCTTCCTTTGGATTTTCTATCTCCGCACATACTTTTGCAAACCATATTCCAAATTTGTGGTATATATTGCAGAGATAAACCTCTCTCTAAGGGTCACAACCCCTCTTCTTCTATGCAAATTTGTCACAGTATTAATGACATACCTTATGGATTTAACATGTTAGGAAACCTCCCTAAATAGGGAATTATACTTCTATTCTAATTACTTTAGAACAAACCATATCCACCCATAGCAACAAAAAAAAACTCTTTCCTCCACAAGAGACTCGGCCTAGCTCATATGGATCCATAGATTCTGGTCATTTCTTTGACTGAATCTTGACCTGAACTTTAGATCTTTATGACCCTCAAACTATGGCTACTTTAGTCATTATTACACCTATGACTACTTCTGTTCTGGCCCTAAATTCTAGTGAAAACCCTCCTCCATGTTTGTTGGTTTTTATCACAGACCTCACAACCTAGTAACCAGCAGAAGGTAGGGTCTCAACCCTCTCTACTATTTCAAAATTTGATGCGGACTTCACACAAAAACACCACTCTAATCACATGCCCAAATTCTCATGAGTCGCCTCTCTTGAGATTTATCTACCCTAAGAGAACCAACAATATCCCATCCTACTTCCGATCTCGAACCCATTAAGGTATGTGACAATCTTGTGAACCCTCACATGATGATCTTACTCTTGGTGGATGACCATGGCCTCCCTTTAGCAACACTTACTCAGACCTATAACTAGACCTACTTTAGGACTACATCTCTCCTAACCTCCTTGATAAAATGATCTCCTTCTCACTTGATGTTCTTGCCTTCATACTAAGGCCTCCTTAAATAGATTTTCCTAGCTAGGCCTCTTAAGAACACTCTAGAAATTCCAAATTTTATCTATTTAGACCTTAGGAATTTTTATTTTTTTTCTGTTTAATTTTATTTTATATTTTAAACCTCATCTCGGGTCCAAAGCCCCTTTTCTTGGTTATTTTCCCACAAAACATTTTGTGGTCAAAATCACACAAACCCATCTCACTAGGTTTGTGGAGTACCTCCCAAGCTACAAAATCTAACAACATAGTCTAGTTGTAGTAATCGTAACTTGGTCAAGATCCTATAGTCAAGCGAGGACTTGTTTGGTTTCCCAAGTTGAAAATTAAGTAAGGGTAGTTGTGAGGGCATGATAACTAGGAAGGGTTAGGGAATTCCAAGGAATGAAAAGGCATGTTAACACATGCTGGACAATGTCAATGCATGTTGAGGAGTGTTAAGGAGTGTCAAGTTATCACAAGGGAGAACTAGGTAAAAATGCATGGAAATGAACAAATAAGAGTGTGTTCCAGGGAGTCTCAATGAATTCAAGTGTGCCAAGGATGAAGTGTGTTAGAAAAAGTTCATAATAGGATTTGTAAGAGGCTAGCCTACGATTGTGATAAGGGGCTCGACAAAGAAATTTTAAACAAAGGGAGTTTTTGTGTTGGGAACAACACTATTTTGCCTTTATTTATTATTTTTATATGACATGTGGCACACTTTGGCTGAATGCTCATGTTTTAAACTATTTTAGACAATTCCATATTGTACATTGTTATATATAAGTTTTGGGGAACTTGACTTTTGTCGGCCTATATCTTGTGTGTCTTGTGTATCCTGTGGTTCTTGCAAACTCTTAGTTAATGCTCTACTGTTTATATGAACTAGAGATACATGTGAAACATTGCCTATGTAAGATATGTTTCTTAGTCGTTTTATGGCCATGGATAGATGTGATCCTTGTCTTCGTAAGTTTTTAAGTGGGAAAAGTTCAGCTTGGACATGACTAGCCTAAGATGAGGTATATGAAGTTATTAGGTGAACAAGGCACAATCTACTTGTAGTAGGTGCAATTGATCAAGTTGTTACGGCTGAAGCAGACCAATGTCACATGAACTGTAGTAGCTAAGGAGATGAATGGGTTCCCAAAAAATGAAAAAATGTAAGGATATTTGTGAGGGCATGAGTGCCAAGGCATGCTAGGGAATGATAACATGTGCTATATATTTCGAAGGCATGTAAAATATGCTAAGATGTGTCAAGTGCTAAGGCATGCCAATATCTTCAATGGTGTGACAATACATGCCAGGGACTATCAAGGAAACAAAAAGGAGAAACAAGTTAAAATACAAGGAATTGAACACATCATAGGGTTAATAAGTCATCAATTTACATTTTCCAAGAGGGGCATGCTATGCACACCAACACTAGGTGTAAATGAGTGTCAAGTGCCAAGTGTTAGTGCATTCTAAGTTCCAAATCATCCTCTGTTACTTCTCTTCTACTTTCCAATAATTGATCTCAAATAGCTTTAATATTAAACCATGCCAAAGTATACTGAGGCATCTTAATGAATGCTATACATGATAATGATCATGGTCTCTTTAGGACTACATGTCTCTTCGCCCCCTTGATAAAATGAGATCCTTCTCACTTGATGTTATTTCCTTCATCCTAAGGACTCCTTAAATATTTTTTCGTAGACCTCTTAGGAACCCTCTAGAACTTACGGGTTTTATCCACTTAGACCTTAGGAAATATTAATTTTCCTTTTTAATATTCTTTTAGATTTTAAATCCCATCTTGGGTCCAAAATCCCTTTTCTTTGCTTCTATTCCCACAAAGCCTTTTGTGACCAAACTGACACAAAGCCATCTCACTAGGCTTGTGGAGTACCTCCCAAGCTACACAATTCAATAATATAGACTAGTTGTAGTAACTATAACTTGGTCAAGCTCTTGTAGTCAAGCGAGGGCTTGGTTGGGTTCCCAAGTTGACAATTAAGTAAGGGTAGTCGTGAGGGCATGATAGCTAGGGAGGGTCAGGGCATGCAAAGGAATGAAAATTCATGCTAACACATGTCGGGCAATGTCAATGCATGCTGAAATAGAGTGTTAGGGAGTGTTGGGGCATATCAAGGGATAAATAGGTTAAAATGCATGGAAAGGAACAAATAAGAGTGTGTGCAAGGGAGTGTTAGCGAATTCAAATGTGCTAAGGATGAAGTGTGTTAGGAGAAGTTTAGAATAGTATTTACAGGAGGCAAGCCTACGGTTGTTATAAGGGGCTCGACATCGCAGTTTTAGAAAAAGGGAGATCACTTTGTGCTAGGTAGAACATTTTTTTTCCTTTAGTTTTTTTTTTTTTTATATGAGATGTGGCATACTTTGGCTACATGCCCATTTTTTAAAATATTCTAGATAACTACATATTGTAAATTGTTGTGTATAAGTTTTGGGGCACTTAGCTTGTGTCAGCTTATATCTTGTGTGCCTTGTGAATCTTGTGGTTCTTGAAAACTCTCAGTTAATGTGCTATTTTTTATATGAACTTAATATACATGTGAAATATTTCCTATGTAAGTTATGTTGCTTAGTTGTTTTATGGCCATGGCTAGATCATGTGATCCTTGTCTTGGTAAATACTTAAGTGGGACAAGTTGAGATTGGACATGAGTGGCATAAGATGAGTTATAGGCAGCTCTTAGGTGAACAAGGCACAATATACTTGTAATAGGTGCAATTGGTCAAGTTGTTGCAATTGAAGCAGGCCAATTTTTTCACATGAACTGCAGTAGCCAAGGACTTGATTGGGTTCCAAAGTCATGAAAAAATGTAAAGGCTATATGTGATGACAAGATTTCCAAGGCGTGCTAGGGAATGCTAAGATGTGCTAGATAGTGCGATGGCATGCCAAACATGATAAGATGTGCCAAGTGATAAGGCATGCCAAGATTTGCAAGGGTGTTTCAATGCGTGCTAGGGATTACTGTCAAGGCAACAAAAGTGAGAAACAATTTAAACTACAAGGAAATGAACACATAAGAGGGTTAATTAGCCATGGATTTACCTTTCTAAGAGGAGCATGCTAGGCACACCAACACTAGGTGCTAATAGGTTCCAAGTGAAAATTCTTAGTGCATTCTAAGTGCCAAGTGTTCCTTTGTTGCTTCTCATCTACTTTCCAAAAATTGATCTCAAATAAATTTAATATTAAACCATGCCAAATCATACCAAGGCATCTCAACGTGTTCCATACATGCTAAGACTTTCCAAGCACCAACATGTGCCAAGTGCGAATATGTGTCAAGGACTATTATGCATGCTATGAAGTGGAATGGCATGTTGAAGAGTGATAATGCATGTTTATGGGTGTTAAGGAGTAAAAGTAAAAAACATTAAAGGAGTGTGTGCCATGGAAGTTAATGAATATGAGGAACATGTGCCATGGACTAGTGTTAATGAGTGCTAGCTGTCATTCCAAGGAGGGAGTGACAAGGTATGCTAAGCATTGGTAAGGCATGCTAGGGAATATCAAGGCATGTAAAGAAGTGCCAAAGTGTGCTAGGGATTTCTAGGGTGTGCTAATTATATGTTCCAAATAGTGCCAAGATATGCCAATATATGTTAGGTGCTAAGGATGTGGAGGGTGCCAGGGTATGTCAATATGTGTCAAGAAGTGTCAAGGCAATAAAAGGAAGAACCAAGCTAAAATGTAAGGAAATGAACACACAAGAGGGTTAATAAGTCAAGACTTTATCTTTCTCAAAAGGGGCATGCTAGTCACACTAATAATAGGTCCCAATAAATGCCAAGTGGCATTGTGTGCCAAGTGCGAATGTATGTCAATGCATTCAACCAAGGTGTTACAGGGCATGCTAGGGACTACATGCATGCCAACACATGCTAGGAGAGTTCCATGTTGTGCTAGTGCATGCCATCATGTGCTTGGGCGTCAAATTCATGACAAGATGTTCTAGGTACAAGGATGTTCCAAGACATGCGAGGTGCTAAGAAATGTTAGTGTGTGACAAAGCATTAATTTAAGGTGTGCCCGGATTGTTGAGGAGTGTTAGGTCTTTCTCATTAATAGAATTGTCAGAGCTTGATTATGTATTAAATAATATATTTCCTACACACACTAGTGGAACTTTATCTAAAGGGAATTTGATAGATAATAAACTTAATATATATGAATGATGTGTTAACTCATAGGAAAAATCTATTCAACTAGTGATTACTTGAGGGAAATTATACACACTAATTACTTCTTAAAAAATTGACTGATTCTAACCACTATGGCCTTGGAAATATCATAAAACATACTCCACAATAATGGCCTTAAATCGTTATCTTTTGAAAAAAAATATATTAACAGGCATATAGCGTCATCAAAAACTCATTGGAATGATCAATGGTGACGAAATTTTTTTTACAGTCACCAAAGGTAACAAAAAGAGAATTGGTGAGGGTCATTAAAATTTCGTCACTAGAAGTGTCACCAAAGAGAGAATTACTGATGGGCCTTTAATGACCTTCAACAAAAGTGTCATTGAAAATGGCTTTGGTGACGAACCTTAAAGTAACATCACTATATACACTTACAGTGGCGCTTTTTTAAGGACTGTCGCCATATGTTACATTAGTGGCGGACCTTAAAGGTCTGTCACAAGCATGACCCTCACCAATGTCCTTTTTTCTTGTAGTGGGAGACCAGACCTTAAATTTTTTTTTGAAAAATTGCAATGCTAACAGTGGCTCCTATTGGGCATGAATTCCTCCTTGCAAGGCTTCAAGGACTATAGATTCAGTTCCTTAAAATTTCAGGAATTTTAAGTTATAGAAGCTAATGACAGAAACTTAATTTTATTGACTGAAATGAAACTGACTCTATTTACAAACATAACTACCATTGGGCATGGAGTCTTATTGAAACAACACTCAAGATATTTACAATGGAGAGAATATCTGACTCAACAAACAAATAAATTTTTGAGATAATGACCATTGACTATACCTCTAGTTAACTGATCATCATCTAATTGTTTTAGTAGAAATGTATTATTTTACAAAACTTGAGCCACTTTAAATGGCCCAAACTACAAGTTATCAAACTTACCATGCTTCCCATGGTCTTCTCTTCTTGCATCCCAACACAATACCATTTCATCTTCCTGGAATACCGGTTGTTTTTCCCTTTTGTCAAAGACAAATTTTACTTTTTTTTTTTACTTTTTTTTTTTACTTTTGTGTTTTTTCCATCAAGGATTCCCTAATTTTATGAGATTCTATCAGTTGCAACATCCTTCTCTAAATGAGATTTGAATTATCAGTTTCATCTAGTAAAAAATTCATCACAGGAAGGGCCAACTGTAATGGCATCATAGCATCAACACCATAAACAAGTTGAAAGGGAGAAAATCCAATTTATCTTTTACTACTGACCCTATTTGCCTAAAGAGCATGAACAAGTTGAGTATTCAAATTTCTTTTGTTTTCTGTCATCATCTTTATTATAATTCTTACCAAAATTTTGTTCGATGAATTAGCTAACCCATTACCATAGGTGTAATAATGTGTATAATGAGTCAAATCAATGTATTATTTATGACAAAAAATTTCATCTTGGCATATTTAAAATCCATTGCATTGTCAGTCACCAAATTTTGAGGGTAGCCAAATCCAGGCATAATAATTTCCAAGAGAAATTTAATTATTACCGTGTCAATGGCGATTCTGGTTGGAATGGCCTCAATCCACTTGGTGAAGTATTTTATGGCTATAAGAATCCACATGTTCTTTCCTGATGATGGCGAGTGAATCTCACCAATGAAGTCTAGCCCCCACTACTGGAAAGGAGCATCTGCTGAAATAGGAATGAGAGGTAGTGCGAGCAGCTTTTTCTTACCAAAAAAATTTTGACATTCAATGCAAGCTCTAACTTTAGCAAAAAAAACAGAGAAAAGATTTGGCCAATAATAACCAACTCTTAAAATTTTATTTGTGATAGCTTTCCAATAAAAATGTCCACCACATACCCCTGCATGTATCTCTTCTATAACTTCCTATGAATCAGCTTCATCTAGACATCTAAAAAAAACTTCTACATGGTCTTTCCAATAAAGATGATTTTCCATTATGCAATACTTAACAGGCTTCATTTTAAAATTCCTTCTCTTTGATTTTTCCATTTCTGGAGGACAACTAAAATTTAACAAAAAGAAAACTATATTCTTGTACCAATTGGAATAAAATATTTCATTATAATAAGTTGTACCTTCTTCATTTCTTTCTTCAGCTATCTCCATATTCAGATTCAAATCTTTGCAATTTGATTTTGCCATAAAGCGGGATAAAACCTTTCCCTTTATCAACTTAGTAGGTCTGATTTCAATGTCAAATTCCAAAATATTTTTCAACCATATTCCCCTCCTACCATCTTTGTCGGGCTGCAACAATACATCCTTGACAATAATATTTGGCAGAAATCAATGAATTTATAATGTAGAATATAAACTCGAAAAGACTTCAAAGCCTTCACTAGTGCATATGCATGTTTTTCAACCAAGTTTTAATTCAACATCCCTTAATGCATGGCTAAAAAAAGAAATGGGCTGCTCTAAGCCTTCCTTGTTCTTTTGAAGTAAAACTGCTACAATAGTTTCCTCAAAAGTATATGAAAAAGTCAGAAAATCCTTCTCAAAATCAAGGTTGATTAACACTGGGACTTCAATAAAAGTAGATCTGATTGCTAAGAAAGATATTTTTGCTTCATCTTGCCACTGAACTCTGCATCTTTCTTCAACAAGAAATTTATATGCTTAATTAATTCTACAAAGTTTGGAACAAAGTGCCTCAACAAATTAATCTTACCCAAAAAATACTGCAACTCTTTTTTATTTCTGGGTAACCCAATTTTTTGAATTTCTTCAACTCTCCCTATGTCAATGCAAATACCATTTTTTCTTACTATATACCCCAATAGTTTTCCTTTTTGAACAAAAAAGCATGATTTCTTTGGGTTTAAAGAAAAACAAAATTTTCTACACTTATCAAACACTTGTTGCAAATGTTTTAAAGTATCATGATCAGATTTTGAAAAGACTATTATGTCATCCAAATAAATGATCACAAATATGTCCTTTTCTCCTGCAAAGGCAATGTCCATTGCTCACTGAAATGTTGTGCCTACATTCTTAAAATGAAAGGCATCTTATTGCACATAAAAGTTCCCAGGGTGTAGTAAAAGTTGTTTTCTCTTTGTCTTTTTTGTCAACTAAAATTTGCTTGTATCCTGAAAATCCATCTATCATTGACAATCTCTTTGAGCCTACAACCTTCTGCAAAATATGGTCCATTTTGGGTAAAGGATATTTATCCTTCAACAAACACCGGTTTAAATTGCGAAAATTAACAAAAATTATGATTTCGCCATTCTTCTTTCAATCTGGGACTATATTAGATACCCAATTCGAAAATCTTAAAGGCAAAATTATCTCGGCTTCCCACAATTTTCTGATTTATTTTGCAATAATAGGGAGCAACATAGGATTAGTATGCCTTATCTTCTGTGCCACAGGTTTTGCTTCTGATTTAAGAGGAATTTTATGCTCCATTATGCTTCTGTCATATGTCTTCAAATCACTTTAGGACCAAGAAAAAATATCTGCATACTTCTTTAGCAACTTGACATATTTAGTTCTAGTTTATTAAGGAAGAAATTTAGAAGCTTTAACATATCTAGGCTGATTTTCAGTACCAATGTTGCAATCAACTGTACTTTCTCCATCCATCTTGCTATCAGGCTTTAAAAAGACATCATTATTGTCAAACAACCTCTCTAAAGGAACCAAGCCTTTAGGAATGAATTTTTTTTTCAGATCAATAATGTCTTTTCTAGCTAAAGTCCTTTTGAATGACTTCTTGTTCTGACTTTCGGCTGTCTTGTTCATTGTTAATTTGAAACTCCTCCACACATTCCAATAATTTCTGAATTTATTTATCATATTCAAACACTTGCTAGTATTTTATATTGTCAGGAATGGAAGGTCTATTTTTAATATGGATATCATAGGTTTCTTTGACATCAAGAGAAATCTTAAAATTACTAGCAACAATGGCCAATGAATCTGCCATTTCATTTTCTTCTCTGGAAAAAATTCAACTTGAATGATGAAATATAATGTTCAATCAAATCCCAGACTTCATTTCTATAATTCTTCAATTTTAATTTTTTTAATTGATATTTATATCTCACCTGTTTTACCACCAACTCTGAATCACAAAAAACGATCAACTGCTCTGCTCCCAAATATTTTGCTACCTTCATTCCTAGAATCTGTGCTTCATATTCAAGAGTGTTATTAGTAGTGACAAATTGTATTTTATAGGATAAAGTCACTACTTGTTGAGTGGGAGAAATGAGAACTATACCAGCCCTGATCCCTCTCTTTATGAGGCTCCGTCAAAATAAAATTTCCAGATCTGTCCTAATTCTGAATCCTACTCTTTTGAGATGATAAGTTGTTGTTTTTTACTGATTTTAGGCTGAAAAATTGTTGTCATCAGTAGCAAGGTGTAAAATAGATGATCTTAACTCCTTCTCCTCTGCATATATAGGATGATTTGAGGTATTTTTCTGATCACTTATGATATAAGCCATTTATGTTTCTCTATACATCCTCCTAAATTATCCTGCATAGACTGGGATAGTGGCATATGCCATATCCATGTGAAGAGTGCCTCCCAACTTTTTGGACTAAGATTTAGAAAGAAGCATTCCAAATCTTGATGGTATATCAGTAACCACTATGTCCATCACTAGAATTTTCATAGGAAGATCGGTAAGAGAAATTACTAAGTATTTGATCACTCCTAAACACTTGACCCTTTTGGATTCAAAAGTGTAGAGGCCATGGTATTTTTTAGTTATTTCCAGTCCTAATTCATCCATCACTTTCTTAGGCATCAGATTGTGGGAGGCCTCAGAATCTAATATGTTGTTGTGCAAAAATTTGTTATGAATGTTGAGTGAAAGATAAAAAGGTGGAGAATTATCATCATTTTGATCTTGGACATGGCTGCCTAAAAATATAGTAAGATGTTCATCTTCAAGGTTGACAGAATCAGGAGAAATAGATGGTTGTAACAGAATTTTAAATGACTCTTTGTAGGATGGATTTTTCAACAATTCAACGAGTCAGAATGGAATCTTGATTTTATTCAATTCTGATTTGAAATTGAAATTGAGTGGAGTCAAATATTTATTTTATGCAATAGTTTTAATGATTGGGGAAAGTTTAGGTGATGGAGGAACATCATTAACCTTTGGTTTTTATTTGGCAACAATTTTTTCAGCCTCTTTTTTTTGTTGAGGCTGTTGGACAACCCATTTTGATCTCAAAGGATAATTTCTTATCTGATTTTCAAGCTGCTTTTTCTCATTTTGAACATCAATATGAGCCTCTTCATCATCTGAAAATAGATTTATTCTAGACTGATCTTCATATTCTTGCAAATTCAAACAAGTTGACTGTGATGTCTCCCCAACAAGATTTATATCTTCATCCTCCTCTTCATGATCTTGCTAATTTTGTTCAGCAAAGTTATTCAGTGGAGGCTGAAAATTTTGATCATCAATATTTCTCCTTGGGCACTATAAAATTTGTTGGGGCTAAAAGGGTCTCCTAAAATGAGCATGATTTATGTTTCCTTCATTTTGAATGGGCCTAGCAGCAGACTTGTTTTCTAACTCCAGTTTTTTCATTTTGGAAGAAATATATTTAATCGAATTGGACATATGATCATGCTTTTCTTCAGCTATGAAATTTTTAAAGGAATATGGTTTCTCCTCTTTCATTTTATTTTTATCCTTTCCCCCTTCCCCTCTTCAATTTTCAACTTGTTTGAGGCCATAAGATTGGACTGCACTCCAATATAAGCCTCCTACATACCCACCAATGTTTGTAGCTTCTCAACTCTCAACTATAATGCAAAATTGGAGTCTAAGGCATTGGAAAAGGTTATCATGGTTGTGGTTTTAGGGGGTTTGACCTCTACAGGAATATTTTGATAGACTTTATTGAATCTCCTTGTAAAGTCTGCCAATGACTCATCAATCTTCTTCTTTAAAGCCCCAAACTCTGTGAGATAATACAGGTAATCCTTTCGGTCACCCCATTTTTTTACAAACACTTCCTCCAAAGTATCTATTCCTGTTATTGAATTTGGTGGAAAATTTCTGAACCACTTTCGAGCTTCTCCATCTAAGCTCTAAACAAAAATTCTTGACCAGACATATTCATGTTCAATTTTTTGGTTATCAACATAACTCTAGAAGGAAACTAGGTGTTCTTCAGCAAATACTTCTTCTTCATCCCCCGTGTATTTTGGAAAATATTTAAGATAATCCCCTTGAGGGAGAGGATGCAAAGGTTGAGGAAGGGCGAATGGTTCATATCTTGCAAAAACAATATGGTGCACCCTTGTAGCAGCAATATGAGCCATGACTTGCTGAGGTACAAATAATGGAAAAAATTTTGATGCAGAAGCTTGAACGATGGAAATTTCAGTTTGAAGAGTTTAAAAAATTGGATTTTCAAAGAAATTGATAACATAAGGTTTTATTTCAACCTCTCCAAGAGAATCAATTTTAGATGCTGATTCTTGAAGGATTGGGGCAACTTCAAGTTTGTTTTTCAGAGCTAAAAATTCAGAGAGATTAAGGTTCAAATTTTCAGGAAGGTTACCTTCTCCTTGATGAGAAGAAGATGAGCCAACAACTGGGTTTTGAGACAAAGGAAAATACTCCTGTTGTAGGCTAAAAGAGGACCGATATTCAGGATGGATTTGAAGAAAACTTAGAATTGTTTTAATGTCTTCCTCAGTTGAAATATCTCTATATAGGAAGGGTACAATTTCCAACACTTGTTCTAATTCCCATTATTCAGCACAAAGGTTTCTGATTTTTGGTTTTCTTCACTGACACCTAAAATCTCTGATTTATCTTCTTTCACTCGAATAATACTTGTTTATTATTTACGAAGTGATGAATGTGAGATACTTTCAGCTGAATCTAGGCTAACATCATCTACTTTTCCTTTTATGGAAGCAGTTTCAACTTGAAATATTACAGGAGATTTCTTTGAAACTGAAATTTATTTAGGTTGTAAGGCAGATGATGGTACTTTTTATTTTGGAATGTACTTTAAATGCATATTTTTCACTGAATGAGATGCAACTTCAATTGATTTATGTTTCCCTCTTGCATCCTTTATAATCTTCTTTGGGTTAGAAACTGGAATCACAGGAGGTGATCTCTGATCTCTTCTTCTTGTGGTCAGCGGTCTTGAAACCCCTCATCCTCTTTGTTGAGTTGCCAGGTGAACCAATTACAATCAGAAATAGTGACTATTCTTTATTCACCTTTAAAAACTAGTACTAGGTATTCATGCAAAACAATTCGGGAGAATACTGAGTTCAGAATATTCGACTCCCGATAGACGCACAAAAAGATGTTAGCATTGGAATCAACACTTGGATTGTGACAAGCACCTGACCAGACACATCTTAAGCTCAATGGATTTTCTTATGACTTGATTGAGTTTTTTGGAAAGTGGCTGGGTACCACACACACTGAAAGAGATTTTGAACAACTAAGAATATCTCACACATATAAGGGAACTGATGTATAATGTGGTAGAAAGATTAGGTTTTTAGCTTAATGGTTAGAAAATGGAAGGTAACAATAGCTAGGTAAAACATAGGTCCACTATTAAGAGGAAATGATGACACGGATTCTAGAACTGAAATGTACAGTGAAATAAATCTTTAAAAAGACTTATAAAAGTCTCATTATATATTTAAAGGATCCCATTACATAGAAATATTCCAACTAACATGAAAAAACGAATCAGGAATGCTTGAAACATCAAGACTGACAGAAACAGATTGCTCATGTATGATCATTTAAAATACTTACAAGAATATGGAACAAGATTCAATTCAACCTAAAAGAATGACCATGAACTATCTTCAGTTAATATTAAGTCCGGAATGCTTGCTAACAAGACTTACAAAAACAAACTAATATTGCATGAAGGTTCACAATACTGATAGTAACATGAGGCAGAACTGTGTAAATCATAATACGGAATGAAATAATGAATAATGGAGACACATAAGAAGATGAACAATACACACACCATACAAATTGTGAGTCCTCAAGAGTTCTTCTAGATACATTATGTATTCAAAAAGGTATAACACAGTATGAAATGAAAGGTACAACCAATGAACCCTTTCCTCCTTGCATTACATAGTATATATTCAAAAAAGGAGTTCTGTAAAAGCCTCCATAAAAAGTGCAATTCTATTTTTTGAGACTTTAAAAAGGAGTATATTTTTTTTTAGTTTGTTTCTATATTCCTGCATGAAATACCTCAAGGTCTGTGGCTCGTTGGATGAATTTCTAGTGTAGACCTCCTTGGTTGGTTGTACTGTTGTTGTAGGAGTGATGGTTGGTGTAGAAATAGTTGTTTCAACTCCAACCTTTCTAGCTAAGTTCCTAGTCTGTCTACTAGATGATATTGAAGATGGACAATATTGTGAAGGATTTAATTTAGGGGTAGGGTTTGACTGTTTTTCTTGAGGTTTTAGCTTTCTATGCCTTCCTACTTTTCTCCTTGAATGAATACTGCTAAATCCCTCATCTGCTAAAATATTCTCCCATTTAGTTCTTTTCTTTCTCATGTGATAAACTACCAGTATTTTAGTCAAACATCTGTGATATAGATTATGAAGAGAATATGTTGGGGATTTATGTATCTTTCGAGACATTGATAACATATCTCTATGAAGGAAAAAGGGTAGATTCATAGGTTTGGAGCCTAAGATATTGGATAGAAACCTCATCTGGTATTTATAGACAGTTGAAAAACTACCCTCATAGGCTATGTAATGATGTACATTGGTAATGACATGTTTCCACTCAGGTTTAAAGTATGAAATATGAATGGTAGGATTCCAACCAATATGTTCATGCTCCGGCTTTAAATGTACATTCGAATCAGCTTTAAGCAGAGTTTTGTTATTCCTATGCCAGGACTCACCTGTAGCTGAAGTTTGAGTTTCCCTTGAAATGATGGTTTTGGTGATCTTGAAGGTCTGAGACCAAATCCCGACCTTTTCTCCATCAAATGTCTCAGCAAATGCTTGAGCCACTGCCACATTTTCACCTGAAAATTTCCTTAAAAACTAGTACCAACTTGCTATTTTGAACTCAAACTTAGCACGATGGTCAACAAAATGGTTGTTAGTCGGCTCTGAATGGTTCAAGTTACCTCCTTTGCCCATATTGCTAACAATTAACCTAACCACCAATGTACATCTGTAAAATGAAGAACAACTACCCTCCACAAAGCCCTACTTGATGGCACTTGTTAACAGATTGTTTTGAACTGGGGGATAAGAACGTTTTGTTGTAGTTGTCACAAGAGTGAACAAAGTCAGAGCTTTGCATGCCCTAAAACTTAGTGAGAGGGAATGACATGAAAAAAAAATGATTTAAACCTGTTTCCAACTCATTTCACCAAACTCCATCACATTCTTTAATAATTGCTACTCGTACTGCACTTTAATACATGTATCCTTTAATGAGTAGCAATATATTTGTGTAACCTTATGAAACAAATAACCAACCTTTTAATGTATCTTCCAATGAAAAATAACCACCTTTGAGGTTAGCAACACCTCTTGTTTTAACAGGTATTGATTATTCGAATAGTAGTGTTTGTTTCATTTGAATAATGCTTCCTTTGTCTCCTTGTGCCAATTTTGCAGGTAATTGCTACCTTTTTGAAAAAGACAGTTATTCCTGTGTAATTTATAACACAATTGATGACTGTAACATTCTGTCTTTAACATTGGATAGGAAAAACATGGCGAATGAACAAGACTTTTCAAGTTAAACTCATGACCTTAATCACTAAAAATGGTTGAAAGACTTATTAAAAGAGACTTTACCCTAATGACTCTATAACATATACAAGCTATTGGACTCAGAATTATTTATGGATTTTATTTAAAAAAATGATAAAGGACTAATTCCTTTTAACCCTCCAGGCCTCTCCACCATAGGTTAGGAGGCAAGAGAGGATCAAAGACACAACTTACTATGACGACCAGACCTTGATTTTTTTTTGAAAAATTGCAGTGCTAACAACACCATTTACAAAATTGTCCAAAATATTATTGCATATAGGTTGAAGGATATCTTATCAAATCATATCTCTCATGAAACATTTTGGTTTTCTTGTCAATAGATAGATACACAAGGCCATTGGGCTCACCATGGAAGGTATTCGTTCTTTCCACAGTAAAAATAAACATAAATTTCTGTTTAAAGTCAACCTCTCAAATGCCTTTAATAGGGTCAATTGGATTTTCCTTAGACTCCTACTCATTCACCTTAAATTTTTTCATTTCTTAGTTGGATTTTAAATTGTATCTCCACATACTCTATTTCTCTTTCTATCAATGAAGTAGTTATTTCCTTCTTCTGTGTGGATTGGGGACTTCTACAAGGATGTCCATTATCCATGTTACTTTTCATTCTCACGCCTAAAGGTCTCAATACACATTATTGATGCCACAAATAGGTCATCATTTTCTAAGTCATCTATTGTGTGTGGATAAAGTTATCCTTTTCTCATATGGCCACTCAAATGATATTTAGGTTCTAAAAACAACTTTGGAATCCTTCAAGTTGAAAATGGGAATGAAAATAAAGATGGAGAAATATTTCTTATACTATTGAGGAATGAGATAAGAAAAAAAACTACAGACCAAAACCCTCTTAAATTTCCATGTACAAGATATTTCCACTAGACTAAAATAATGTGTTTCAAATTCAAGATAAACGAGTATAAAAAATGAGATCAACACTAGAAAAAAATGAAAAGAGAATTATAATTTCGTGCAAAAAAATTCTTTCTTGATCTAGAATAATAACACTCTCTAAATCTATCCTTTAAGAAATTTTGTTATGTTTGAATTCCCTCACTTCAATTCCAACAAGAATTCTACAAAAAATACAACAACATACCTCTCACTACCAATGAGTTCCTTTTTTGCAAACATTGTTCTTGCATAAATCAACTATGCTAAATTTTTTTCTCTAAAGTTGTTTCTCTAGATCGCCATCTCAAACAAAAGTCCTACACTACATGTTTGTGATGACTCCCAAAATATTCAAATTAGGTAAATGAAATTTTCGGAGTTCAATGTAATGTCCGCAACCGCTTAGGAGGCATAAGGTGGAGTTCCATTAGCCTAGTTAAGTTCCCGTAGGCTAAGGAGGGGAAAAACTAATTTAGGGAACCTGATTTACCTAGGAAAAAACATTACCAATTCTAAAGTGATGAAACGGGGGGCATGTCCTAGGCTAATTAAAATTCACTTTAAATTTGTAAATTGAAAAACAATCTAAACTTACTTTATAAAAGTACAAGGGTAAACAAGTGGAAAAAGTGGTGAATAATTTATAAAAATGGGAAAATTATGAGTCTCTCGTCATTCTAGCACTTTTCCATCTGAGAAAAAGAAATTTTGGAGAGCTCTTGGAGAAGATTCTAGGGTTTTTGTAAACGCTAATTCTAGTTTCTAGTTTTGATGTTGATACCATATACCCTATCTATTTTGGGAATGATATCACTCATATTTCGCCATTTTGATTCAACAGATAACATGAATTGAAGAAGATAGAGGAGGTAACAATGTTATCAATTTATTTTATATTCAAATATTGAGTTTTTCATATATCTTTGATCAGCTGAGAATACCCAAGAAGATACAAAGTTTGTGAGCCCAAATATAAGCCATAAGAAGGATGCATACATTGTTAAAGAGGTTGGGTATCAATGTTCAAGTGGTTGAGTTTATCTAAGCTAAAATTTTGAGTTTCATGACTGCTATAAGCGGGTTGAATCATTCATCCAAAGAGGGTTGAGTTGCACCACTATTATGGGTCAAGCTTTGATAATCTTCTCAAGGCTAAGTTATTTTTAATAAAGGTATATTTTCCCTTATTCTTGGTTGTGCGAGTGCTCATGAAGTGATAGAGTCTGTAGTTGGAGGAATACCTTTGTGTGGCCTAAGTTTTTGAGCTGAAAAGGGGGATCATGAACTCCATTGTATCAAGTTAGAAGAGTGGAATCAAAGGGCAGTGAAAACATTCTCACAAGGATGAGTTTTCTCTTTTGGGAAGTGTTAGCCACCTATAATATTTTGATATACCAAAAGGTGGCTAAGATCTTTTTTGAGCCTCCAAGGAACAAATTTTAACACAAAAAATTGTTGGCTCTTGAAGACTCCTTGTAGGCCTCATGCCTCTGTCCAAAATCTTCATCACTTTCCCTATTAATTCTGCTGATTTCCTGTAAAGAACTGCTGAAGAAACCATCATTTTTCCCCTTTCTCCCACTCATAACTAACCTTCATTTACTCCCCCTTTTCTCCATATTATTTCCCTACTTTTCATAAGTTTCTCCTTCCATTCATGAAAATCCTCCTGACATGGTTTAAAACTTCTTTTTGAGCTGTGCCGAAACCCCCCAAATCCATTTAAAACTTTGAAATTTTTCATAAAAAACAAAGTTTCATTGCTATGGACCTAAGCCCCTTGGGCTAAGCCCTAAACCACTTCCCCACCATACGCTTTGGGTCTGGAACCACTTGCTAATATGTTAAGGTGCTAATCGCATCGGAAAGAATCAAAGACGCAAGTCTTTGCCATACTCCAAAAGTTCCGATTGCGATTAGCCTTGCTGCTTAAGACCCCCGATCATATTATTTTCATATAACCTTGAGCCCGCCCTCGGCGCTTAAACCTTGTGAATATTTCATTTCCGACCCATTTTTCCTTTGTAAATTACAAAAACCCTCTTTTCTAAAGTTTTGATTTAATGAGCCAAAGTCACATGTTAAATATAAAATGGTTAGATTAAAAAGACCGATCGCGCAATCGCGATCGGAGAATTCACAATGGGTTGATCGGAAAGACCAGGCCCACGATTCCGATTGCGATTGGCATTTGATGTACTAAGCCCCGGGCCCTTTGCGTTCCATATATCCGAAGGCCCCACAGGCGGGCACCCATCCTTTGTATATATTTTATTTCCGCCCTGATCCATTAAACCTTCATTTATATTAAAAACTTTGGGTTTTGATATATTATAAGGGTTTCTGCCGGTTCGTTCTAAAAACTAATCTCCACCGTTGATCGTAAATCGATCAAACGGCCAGCGCCCAATCGCATCAGGGTTTTCCATCGCATACACTTGTTTGCACCCGCCGATCGGCCATCCCCCGATTCACTCTCCGCCGTCGATCTGATCTGCGGATCGACGGACAGCGCTTAATCACATCGGAGTTTTCCATCGCATGCATTTATTTTTTCCCCCGATTGCTGTTCCTCCGATTCGCTCCCCACCGTTGATCTAATCCTTGGATCCAACGGCTATCGCTTAATCGCCTCTCCCCTCCCGATTGCGCAATCGCATTGGAGTTTTTTGTTTAAATTGCACTCTTTTCCTCATCCCTCCGATTGCGACTACCCTGATTCATTTCCCACCATTGATCTGAATCTTAGATCGACGGTCTGTGCTAAATCACATCGCATGTTTCAAATCGGTGCATTTGATCGCTACCCCCGATTGCGATCCTCCGATTGAATCTGGACCGTCCACGTGTCCAGATCGGACGGTCCAAAATCACTCCGACTTGTTCATCTCCCCGCTCTCCTTTTCGCCTCGTCTACGCAAATCTCCACCATTGGTTGCCTTCATCCGACGGCTACGCTCCTCTCCTGCCTTCTGAAGTAGTCTAACCCATTTCGCAGGATTTCTTAATTGTTTTTTGTTTTATGCAGGTGTTTTCAATGGTTTTCCGTTGTATCACAAAGAAAATCCGAGGGTTGGGAAAGACATTTCCTGTGCCTTCGAAGCTACTAAAAGGAACCATTCACACGGTTGGATTAAATGATTTGTCAATGTTTCATGAGCATTGATGCCGAAAAGCCCAGTGCGGCCCTGCACATCGACAAGACACTGTTTTATTCGAAAGAACAGTTAAAGAGTATCAGTTTTGAGAATAAAGCACATCAGAAGAAGATTGAAGACAGTATTACGGGGATTACGGCTAAGACAGTTATCAAAAGCCTAATCCCCGACTCAAAACACAGTTTAAAGAAAACCTAAAGTGTTTTATCAGACAGAAAGCCTCCACTGCCACAACTTGAGGCAAATTGATTCCTCAGCTACCAAAGAGCCACCTGTCGCCTCAAACCATTCAGAACAGAGGCCGAAGTTATTGCTCGAAGAAATATCTGCCTCCAGCATCGCCAAGAAGTTATTTCTGCAAGGAAACCAATGAATAAATATCTGCAGAGTTACTCCAAAACATACACAGAGCATCAAAGTCAAATAAAGCTCCCACTGAGCTTTGATATTTATTGTAAATAGTTAATACAGTGTTCCACTTGTAAATTTCTTCATCGAGCCCCTCAAAAGGCCACGAAGTCTTGAAACTGTATTAATTATCCTGAGAGATCTTTTCTCAGATCAACTCCTCATCCTTCTATAAATACCTCAGAAGAAGATGAGAAGTTGTTGGTTGCAGAACTTTGAAATACACTTGAGCTCGAGACTTCTTTTTGTACATAGTGTTCACTGGTCCTTGAAGCTCTGTTTGCGCTAGAGTAGTTAGGTTGAATAGTGAAGATGATTGCTGAACTGAAACATTGGACTTGAAGATTGTAACTGGTTTGACCTCAATATAAAAGTTGTTTCTTGGGATCCTGGTCTTTATCACTGGTGAAGTGCTTCTTTCTTTGTTAATCGTTTTCCTTCTATGTATGCCATATTGTTCATTTTCCCTCTGTAAAGAACGGTTTAAACAGGGTTAGGATTCTCTGTATAGCAGTAACCTTCTCTGGCTGAGAAATCTTTATCTTAATGTTTTCTTCAGATTTGTTTATTTAAGAATGATTCAATACAGTTTAAACAGTTAGGAATGTTGGCGTTACCTCATCCTTCTGTTTTCTCAAACATTGTTCTCGAATGTTATTTCCATTATTTGCTATTAAAGTTAGACTAGAGAAGATATGGTTTGCCCTGATTCCTAGATTCTTTTCTCCAAAGGCAGATTATGAAAGTTTCCCTTGGTGTTGACTGAAAGTAGACTAGGTTTAAAAGTACTTTATCTGATCTTAAGTTACACTCTGTTTTTCTTATGTGTTTTCATACTTTCTGAAGGTAATTATGTGGATTACTGGATTGTTTGTCAATTAAGCTGCTTTAATAAGAACTTGCCCAAGAAGTCTATGGTTAGCCCTGTCCTTGGTTGGTTTTGAAACAGTTACTTAAGAGGCTTTTCTTGTTTTGACTGACTATAAATCCTCTGAGAAATTATTATCAGTTTCCACCCCTCCAACATTTTAATGTTTCCATTTCATCATTTTAATCTCAATAATCTTGTGGTATAGATGACTTGCCCCTTGGATCACACTTGATGTTGTTGTTCAATTAAAGCCCAGATTTGACTCCATAGCCAAATGGACTAAAAACCAACGTTATATCTATCTATCTGCCAAAACTGTTCTATTTGCTTGCAACTTCTCACTTTTGAAATTTTTTTCACTTAGGACTTTCCCCTCAAGTAACATTTCATGCTCAACCATCCAAAACAAAACAAAACCCTTGGCCTTCATAACTAGCCTAATATCACTACCTTAAGCTTTTCAAAGACAATATCCATCTTTGTACATATTGGAGAGATCCCTCTCCGGATTCAGGAGGGCTAGATCCTAGAATCCCAAAGTTGGTTGAAATGATGTTAACTCTGTGATTGGACTCTCCCAATCTTGCTAATAAATTACAGAGACCTAACATTTCTAGCGACTCCGCTGGGGAACTGAGTGTTTTTAATACCTTTTAGAGGCCTCAGAAAACCCTTTATTCGAGAACACTTTGAGAGTAAAAAGCAGCCTTTTCAAGCACTGCCTAATATAGGTAATCATGATGGAACTTGTTTGAATCAGTGACAAACTAGGTAAACCCTAGGTTTCTCTTAAGACTTCATCTAACCTTGAAAAATCAGCTGGCTTAGCCATAAGAATAGACTGCCTTTGTCTCGCAACCTTAGCTAAGTTTTGAAACAAAGTTAGGATATTCTTAACAACCACAAAACTGAAAAATGACTTAGAAAAACCTAAAAATATTTCAGATTGGAATTAAATAAACATGGTGGTGGACCATAAGACCTTTTACCTCTGAAAGGGGCTAAAAATTTCCACTTGGCGACTCCACAATCCTAGCAGACCTTAAGACTCCACTGGGAAGAACCCTTATCATTATAAAATCATTCAAACTCAGTTAGAGGATTGTGGGATTTAAAATTGTAAAAACAGATTGGTTAACCTCTCCAAGATTGTCATATCTGGTTGAACTTTTCTTGTTTTAGGTCTAAACAACATAGCATAGTGACTTCTAAAAAGATTCACACTAGAGCCCACCCAGACCCTAACCCACCTGAGATAGTTGATAATCCAGAAAGTATCCTTTGGAAGTCTCCTAAGGTTAAATTATTAATTGTTTTCAGATCACCCTTGAGAGCTAATTCAGTCCCTGAAAATATTTCAGCTCTGCAACAATCACAAACTGACTTAGTAAACCCATTTAGGACTAGGTCATTTGATGATATAATCCAGTTAGACTCTGAATCTTCACTTTCATCTCCTGAAACAAGTGAACATCCTGGTAGCAGGGAAACAACACCTCCTGATTTACATTTCCTTCACCATTTAGGTGTCTCTCATCCAAGATCATCTCAACAGTCTACTCCTGGTCCATCCACTTCTACTCACCCTACATCCACTGTTCAAACCACTTCACCTCAGCCCACTTTCCCTTCTGTAAATCCACCTCCACCTTCTGCCATGGCAACATGGTATGCTCCCTTAGTCCTTCCTGTACCATTAGGCAATCATCCACAGGACTATCAGTCCAAAATTCCATTATATGATGCTAGTAATACTATAACAGCATCTCAACATGTGGACAAGATTAATGACTACTTTTACAGAAACGAAATTGATGATGATTCTGTCAAGTTGAGACTATTTGCTCAAAGTTTGGGGGGAGAAGCAAGAAAATGGTTTAAAGGTTTAACCCCCCATAGTATTAATGATCTCCAAGCCTTCCATCAAACATTCTTAAACAAATGGGAAGTGAGAAAGAATCATCTCCAAGTCCTTGCTGACTATAACAATCTCCATAGGAACCCTGGGGAAAGTGTACAATCTTATTGTACCAGATTTAACAGCGTCTATAATGCACTTTCCCCTGAACTAAAACCTCCTCAGGGCTCAGCTTTAAACAAATTTCCTGAAGGGTTTGATCCAGACATGACATATTCACTCAGAGAAAGAGTTTTTGCGACCCTTGAAGATATGCAAAGAGGTGCTCTTTCTGTGGAAGTTAACATTATGGAGAAGAGAGTGAGGATGAAAGCGGAAAAGAGAGTATCTTTTAGAGAGGAATCCACACCTTCTACTTCCAACTCAAAAATGGAGAGAATGATGGAAGAAATGATGAAAGAGATGAGCATAATTAAGAGAGCACAAGCAAATCAAAATCAAACTGCTCCTCAAAATAGGAACCAAAATCAGAATGTTAGAAGGAACCAACCTCCAAACAGACCTAGGGATGATGATCAACAGATCACCCCTCCCTTTCATCAAAACTATGTAAGTGAGGTTGAAGAAACAGAAGACATAGCAGAGGGAGAGGATATCAACATGTTTGGGAAAGAGGATGATGACTTTGAGGTTCATTATGATAATAAACAAGGTCTTTACACACCTTACGACGACAAAAGAGACGATAATGAAAATTATTATCAGGACATGGAAAATGTCGTCATAGAACCTCAAAGAGAATATGACCTTAGAAGCAAGACCAGTCAACAAGCCCCCAACACCAAAACCTCTGACAAATCCTCTCAAAGCAACACCGCAGCTAAACCCAAAACAGCCAAACAAAAAGACAAAATAGTGGTTGTTAATTCTGATAAGGATAAGGAGAAAAACACTCAAAATTCTGAAAAACAGAGTGAAGACATCAGCAGTACTAACACTTCAGCTAGTACTCCTTCTACAACAGTTGTGTCAAATAAAACAAATCAACAAGCTGTAATTGCTGATAGAGTGACAGCTAATAAGGTTGAAACAAGTGCTTCAAAGAATCAAACCCCTTTCAGCCTCGAACAGGAAATCTTAAAGATCAAAATCTCTGTTCCATTAACTGAGTTAGCTGCCCAACATGTATATAGGAACCAAATTTTGAAGGCTTTAAATATAGAGGATAATGGAGATACAGTTAATCTTAGTGACGACCTACCAGAGTTGATTTTTGGCCCTAAGATTGAAGGGAAGTTTCAAGAAGGACCAGTTCCTACCTTTTATGTGAGTTTGAACATTCATGACAAAATTCTACACAACGCTATGCATGATTCCGGGGCTTCTCATAATTTAATGCCTAAAGCTGTGATGGAGAGCCTTGGTTTAGAAATTACCAGACCCTATAAAGACCTATACTCCTTTGACTCAAATAGAGTGAAATGTCTAGGATTGATCAAAGACGTCTATGTTAACCTAGCCCAGATTCCAGCCAAATGTTTACTCATGGACATTGTTGTGGCTGATGTCCCCCCAAAGTATGGAATGCTATTATCAAGATCCTGGGGAGATAAGTTACAGGGGACTATGCAGATGGACATGACATATGCGACCATCCTGGTTTTCAATCAGACCAGAAGACTTTACAGGTGTTAGCCACCTATAATATTTTGTTATACCAAAAGGTGGCTAAATCTGTTTTGAGCCTTCAAGGAACAATTTTTCATTACTAAAATCTGTTGGCTCTTGAAGACTCCTTGTAGGCCTCATGCCTCTGTCCCAAATCCTCATTTGTTGTCCCATTTTATACTCAGAAAAATCTGTTGATTTCGTATAACAAACTGCTGAAGAAACCATCATTTTCTTCCCTTTTTTCTCCATATTATTCCTTTACTTTTCATAACTCCTCTTCTTTCCATTTATGAAAAATTCCCCTTTCATAGTTAAAAACTCACTTTTTAACTATTCTGAAACCCCCAAATCCATTTAAAACCTTGAAATTTTTCATAAAAAACAGAGTTTCATTGCTATGGACCTAAGCCCCTTGGGCTAAGTCCTAAACCACTTCCCCTCACATGCCCATGTGTTAAAACCAAACGCCAAGACTTTCGGCGCTAATCGCAAAAATCCAACGGGTGCAGGACTTTGAACCTTTACAAAGCTCATTTTTCTTTGTAAACCCAAAAACCCACTTTCCGAAAGTTCTAAGTTAAAACTTAAAACCATGTGCTGAATATAAATCGGTTGATTGAAAAGAGCCGATTGCACAATCGCAATCGGAAACAATACAAATGGGTTGATCGGAAAGACCAGGCTCAATGGCCCGATTGCGATTGGCCCTTGTTTCTATACTCCCGGGCATATTGCATTCCATAAAACCACCGGCCCCGCAATCGGGCGCCTTTTTCTTGACTTATATATATATTTTCCGCCTGATCCATTATAACTTATGACTATTGCAAAACTTTCGTTTTCATATGTTTAAAGGTTTTTTCGTCGGTACGTACGTCAAAGCAATCCTGACCGTTGATCTAGTTCTTTGATCCAACGGTCCGCGCACAATCGCATCGCAACTTTTCTCATTGCGCAATCGCATGCCCATCTCTGCGACCTCCGATTGCCGACCCCCCCGATTAAATCCCGACCGTCGATCTTATTCTCAGATCAACGGCCTGCGCTCAATCACAAGTGTCCTCCGATCGCAACCGCAAACCTTCTCGTCTCACTCCCGATTAACGATCCTCCGATTCCATCACAGCCGTCCATTTATTTCGTAAACCGATGGCCATCGCACACCCTTTCCAATCCCTCCGATTCATTCCCTGCTTTCGATCTGGTCCTCAGATCAACGGCCAGCGCTCAATCGCAAAGTTCAATCGCATCCCCTTTTGTGCCACCCCCGATTGAGACCCTCCGATTAGATTTGGACCGTCCACGTGTCTAGATCGGACGGTCCAAAACTGCTCCTCCTTATTCTTCTCCCGCTATCCTTTTTGCCTTTCTATGCAGATCTCCACCATTGGTTGCCCTCATCCGATGGCTATGCTCCTCCCCCGCCATCCGAAGCAGTTTAAACCCAAAAAACATAGGATTTCTTAATTGTTTTGTGTTTTGTTGTAGGTGATTTCAATGGTTCTCTGTGTATTATAAAGAAACTTTGGAGGCGGGAATGACGATTCCTGTGCCCACGATCTACCATAGGGAACCATTTGCAGGTTTTGATTTGAAGTTTAATCAATGTTTCATGAGAATTGATAGCACACGAAGGCTTGCGCAGCCTCTGCACATCAATTCAAAAACAGTTAAAGAGTATCAGTTTGAAGACAGAGCACAGCAGATAAATATTGAAGACGGTTTTTTGGGGATTACGGCTAAGACAGTTATCAAAAGCCTAATCCCCAATCTAAAACACAGTTTAAAGAAAAAACCTAAAGTGTTTTATCAGACAAAAAGCCTCCACCGCCACATCTGAGGCAAATTGATTCCTCAGCTACCACCGAGCCACCTGTTGCCTCGAACCATTCAGAACAAAGGCCGAAGTTATTGCTCGAAGAAATATCTGCCTCCAGCATTGCCAAGAGGTTATTTCTGCAAGGAAACCAATGAATAAATATCTGCAGAGTTATTCCAAAACAGACACAGAGCCTCAAAGTCAAACAAAGCTTCCCCGAGCTTTGATATTTATTGTGAAACAGTTAATGTAGTGATCCACCTGTAAATTTTTCCCTCGAGCCTCTCAAAGGACCGAGAAGTCTTCACTCTACATTAACTGTCCTTGAGATATTTTGTTAAAATCTCACCTCCTCATCTTCCTATAAGTACTTCTACATAAGATGAGGAGTTGTTGGTTGCAGAACTTTGAAATACACTTGAGCTTGAGACTTCTTTTTGTACATAGTATTCACTGGCCCTTGAAGCTCTGTTTGTGCTAGAGTAGTCAGGTTGAATAGTGAAGATGATTGCTGAACTGAAACATTGGACTTGAAGTTTGTAGCTGGTTTGACATCAATATAAAAGTTGTTTCATGGGATCCTGATCTATATTGCCGGTGATGTTATTCTCATTTGTAACTTGTTGTTTTATTTTTGTTTTCATGTTGTTTCATTTTCCACTGTAAAGAACAGTTTAAATAGGGTTAGGACCTGTTGTATATCAGTAACCTTCTCTGGCTGAGAAATCTTTATTTGAATGTTTTCTTCCAATCTGTGTTATTCAGGAATGACTTAATTCAGTTTAGGCATGAGAATGCTGGCGTTCCCTCATTTTATCGTCCTAGCTGAATATTATTTCTTAACGTTACTTTCAGTATATGTTATGTGATGATGAACTGAAGGAAGATATGGTTAGCCCTGGTCCCAGGCTTGTCTGCATAACTAACAGATTGTTTCCCTTGGAATGTGTTAAAAGTTGGCTAGTTTAGAAGCACTTGCTAGATCTTAGACCATTCTGTGTTATCGTTGTGTTTCCCCTTGTTTTGTATGTTTTCTATTGGAAGTGTGTCAAAGGCTGGTTGGTTTAAAAGTACTTACCAGATCCTAGGCTGCTTTCGTGTCCTTCTTAAAGTGTTTTTCAAAGGCTGACTGGTTTAAAAGTACTTATCAGATCCTAGGCTGCTCTTCGTTCTGCATCTGTTTAATTCCCCTTCTTGATGTATCACTCCATTCCATAAATCAAAATTTAAAGAGATCCTTAGACATAGATGACTAGCCCCTTGGATCAAACTTGATGTTGTTGTTCAATTAAAGCCCATATATGACTCCATAGCCCAATGGACTAAAAACCAGCGTTATATCTATCTATCTGCCAAAACTGTTCTATTTGCTTGCAATTTCTCACTTTTGAAACTTTGCACTTAGGACTTTCCCCTCAAGTAACATTTCATGCTCAACCATCCAAAACAAAACAAAACGCTTGGCCTTCATAACTAGCCTAATATCATTACCTTAAGCTTTTCAAAGACAATATCCATCTTTGCACATATTGGAGAGATCCCTCTCCGGATTCAGGAGGGCTAGATCTTAGAATCCCAAAGTTTGGTTGAAATGATGTTAACTCTGTGATTGGACTCTCCCAATCTTGCTAATAAATTACAGAGACCTAACATTTCTGGCGACTCCATTGGGGATCACTCCTCCCTTTCATCAAAACTATGTAAGTGAGGTTGAACAAACAGAAGACATAGCAGAGGAAGAGGATATCAACATGTTTGGGGAAGAGGATGATGACTTTGAGGTTCATTATGATAATAAACAAGGTCTTTACACACCTTACGACGACAAAAGAAATGATGATGAAAATTATTATCGAGACATGGAAAATGTCGTCATAGAACCTCAAAGAGAATATGACCTTAGAAGCAAGACCAGTCAACAAACCCCCAACACCAAAACCTCTGACAAATCCTCTCAAAGCAGCACCGCAGCTAAACCCAAAATAGCCAAACAAAAAGACAAAACAGTGGCTGTTAATTCTGATAAGGATAAGGAGAAAAACACTCAAAATTCTGAAAAACTGAGTGAAGACATCAGCAGTACTAACGCTTCAGCTATTACTCCTTCTACAACAGTTGTGTCAAGTAAAACAAATCAGCAAGCTGTAATTGTTGATAGAGTGACAGCTAATAAGGTTGAAACAAGTGCTTCAAAGAATCAAACCCCTTTCAGCCTTGAACAGGAAATCTTAAAGATCAAAATCTCTGTTCCATTAACTGAGTTAGCTGCCCAACATGTATATAGGAACCAAATTTTGAAGGCTTTAAATATAGAGGAAAATGGAGATACAGTTAATCTTAGTGAAGACCTACCAGAGTTGATTTTTGGCCCTAAGATTGAAGGGAAGTTTCAAGAAGGACCAGTTCCTCCCTTTTATGTGAGTTTGAACATTCATGACAAAATTTTACACAACGCTATGCATGATTCCGGGGCTTCTCATAATTTAATTCCTAAAGATGTGATGGAGAGCCTTGGTTTAGAAATTACCAGACCCTACAAAGACCTATACTCCTTTGACTCAAACAGAGTAAAATGTCTAGGATTGATCAAAGACCTCTGTGTTAACCTAGCCCAGATTCCAGCCAAATGTTTACTCATGGACATTGTTGTGGCTGATGTTCCCCCAAAGTATGGAATTCTTTTATCAAGATATTGGGGAGCTAAGTTACATGGGACTATGCAGATGGACATGACATATGCGACCATCTCGGTTTTCAATCAGACCAGAAGACTTTACAGGGAGTCTCATATGCAATACACGGTTACAAGTCAAGACAGACCACGAAACTCTCCTATATATTCTGTCAATACAAGCCTTGATTCTTTTATCATGTTTAACAATGAAACTCCTAGTGAACAAGTCACTTTAACAGAATTAAAGGCTGACAGGGAAGAAGAGTATAATAACGCAGAAGTGTCCAAACAGTTTGCCACATGTGAAAACATTAGTAAAAAAAGCATAGGTCTTGATTTGCCGGTTATGAGCCCATTGTTGTTAGGACTTAACAACCCAGAAAATACCCCTAACATTTCCGGCAACATCCCTCAATCTATTGAAGAATTTGAGGAGTCAAAACAAATTCAATTGGGTGCTACTAATCATGAACAGTCAGAAGGCACCATAGTTAAAAAGGACAATCGCCAAACAGACGAAACCGAAGACAGTCCTTTATGGAGTATGTATTTTGATGGGTCATGCACTAGAAATAATGCTGGTGCGGGGGTTTGGATCATCAACACTGAAAACAACCACACAGAATGCATCTCATGCAAATTAAAATTTCAGTGTTCCAACAACATAGCAGAATATGAATCCCTTCTCTTAGGCTTGCATCTCTTGAAGAAATTAGGAGCCAGAAGAATTAATGTGTACGGGGATTCTGAGTTAATCATTAGGCAAGTCAATGGGGAGTATAATGCGAATCATCCCAGACTTAGAGCCTATTGGAATGATGTCATGGATCTGTTGACAACATTTGAGGAGTCAAACCTGAGTTTCATCCCAAGGAAAAAGAACATTATGGCCCACAATTTAGCCTTTGCAGCCAGAACATGTCTAACGCCATATGAGACTGGAGACAACACAACTCCGATAAAATTTAGACCGGCAGTGCCTGATAACGAAAAATATTGGCAAGTGTTTGACAATGACAAAAAAATAGAAGACTTCATGCAATTCAGAAATGAGTTCGAACTGCACAGTTCAGATTCAGATTATGATACAGATTGCAGTGAAGAAAACTTTCTTGGTGAAGAAGAATCGTCTCCTCAACCTGCCAATTTTAACCTATTGTCTAGCAAACTTAGGAACAAAACAGAATTAAGTGCAGAGTTAGAAACGTAAGAATTACAAACTCTGCATTCTAAAGATGAAAATTTGCCGAGTGGTCTAACGCCTTTAGAGGAGTTGTTCGATTTTAACGATGTGGCCAATAAACCAAAACTGGAACCTGTAGAGACTGAAGTAGAGGAGTGCAATATAGGCAGTGAGGAATAACCGAAAATGATCAAACTGTCCAAAACTTTGCCAGCTCACATTAAACTCAAATACATAGAGCTGTTCCAAGAATTTTCTGATGTTTTTTCTTGGAGTTACGAAGATCTCAAATCCTATGACACTGAAATAATAAAACATAAAATCCCTCTTAAAGAAAACCAAAAACCATTTAAACAGAAACTGCGCAAAATAAACCCTGTCCAGTTGCCATTGGTTCAGAAGGAGATCATGAAAATGTATGATGTTGGCATTATTGTCCCTATTAGATATTCTGAGTGGGTATCTAATCTGGTGTCCGTTAGGAAGAAGACTGGAGAAATCAGGCTTTGTATAGACTTCAGAGACTTAAACAAAGCTTCGTTAAAAGACAACTACCCTTTACCAAAAATGGATCACATTTTACAAAGGGTGGTGGGGTCTTAAAGGATTTCGTTGCTTGATGGCTATTCAGGGTATAATCAGATTTTAGTTCACCCTGCTGATCAATTAAAGACAACTTTCACTACTCCATGGGGCACTTTCACGTATGTGAAGATGCCTTTTGGTCTAATGAACGCTGGAGCAACCTTTCAGAGAGCCATGGACATAGCATTCTCGGAAGAATTGGGTTTCTTCATCATTATCTATCTGGATGATGTCACTGTGTTTTCAAAAATAGATGAAGAACATTTAGAACATTTGAGAAAAGTTTTCGAGAAGTGCAAAAGGTTTGGAATATCTTTAAACCCTAAGAAGACACTATTCGGTCTCCAAGAAGGTCAGCTTCTTGGACACATTATTTCAGAAGAGGGTATAAAGATAGATCCAAAGAGGATTGAGGCTATATTGCAAATATCTCATCCTCGAAATATCAAAGAGTTGCAGTCTTTCATTGGAAAGATAAACTTTTTGAGAAGGTTCATCCTTAACTTGGCAGAGCTCCTTAGAAATATCACAAACATGTTGAAGAAGGAGCAAGGGATAAAATGGACCTTGGAAGCAAAGACATCCTTTGAGCTGGTGAAACAAGCATTAACCAAAACACCGGTTCTCATAAGCCCTGATTTTTCGAAAGATTTTTATATCTTCTCATTTGCATCAGAACATACCATTGATGCTGTCCTTTTACAGAAAAATCCACAAGGAGAAGAGCAACCTATTGCATTCTTTAGCAAGGCATTGAGGGATGCCCCTTTGAAGTATAATATTATGGAAAAGCAAGCTTTTGCTTTGGTTAAAGCATTGAAAGACTTCAGAGTATACATCCTTCACTCACACATCATTGCCTTTGTCCCAAATTCAGTTGTAAAAGACATTATAACACAAGATCCAGATGGTAAGAGAGGTAAGTGGATTGCTGTTATTCTTGAATATGATTTAGAGATAAAACCCACTAAGCTCATCAAAGGCCAAGGTCTAGCTAGATTAATGGCTAAATCCAATTTTGAAGTTCTTGATATTAATGTGATTAATGCTTTGGACAGCCAAGAAGAATTCTCAACTCCCATTATTGAAAACCATTTTCTGAATTCTCCTTGGTATGCTGATATCGTTTATGTTTTGCTTAATTTAAACACGCATCCTGGTTTATCGAAAACGAAGGCAAGGTTCTTAAAACTGAAAGCAGTAAACTATTGCATTATAGATAGGTGTCTTTATTGGAAAAATGCTAGTGGTATATTTCTTAAATGTTTGCCTGAGTTTGATGCAGAGAAGATTAAGCAGGAATTTCATGAAGGAGAGTGTGGAGGCCATTTGTACTGGAAGTCAACAGCCAACAAAATTTTGAGGGCTGGTTTCTTTTGGCCCACCCTTTTTCCTGATGTTCATAAAATGACAACTACTTGCCATAAATGCCAATTGTTTGAGGGCAAGAGAAAATTATTACCCCTTCCTCTGCATCCAATCACTGTTGAAGCTCCTTTTCAACAGTGGGGACTTGACTTCATAGGTGAAATCCATCCCTCATCTTCTGCCCAGCATAGATGGATCCTTACTGCCACAGACTATTTCACTAAATGGATAGAAACCATTCCTTGTAGGCAAGCCAATGATTCAGTTATTATAAAGTTCATAGAAACCAATATCCTTTCCATATTTGGCTGCCCTACCAAGATCATCACGGATAATGCAGCAACATTTAGAAGCAAGAAAATGGTTGACTTCTGTCATAAATACCAGATAACACTAGGGCACTCCACAGCCTATTACCCTCAAGGTAATGGACTTGCAGAGTCCTCCAACAAAAGCTTAGTGAACATAATGAAGAAATTGTTGGAAGACAATAAGAAGTCTTGGCACACGAAGCTGATCCATGCACTGTGGGCTGACAGATTAACATTGAAAAAATCCATTGGTATGTCACCCTTCCAGCTTGTATATGGTACAGATGCAATTTTTCCTAACAGCCTTGGTGTACCAGTTATGAAGTTAATTCAAGAGTTGCATACTGAAGATAATGACATGATCAGAAGAATAAATCAGAATATTCATCTTCAGCAAATCAGAGAGGAAGTGTACAACAAAACATTGCAGAAACAGGACATCATTAAGAAGCTTTTTGACAGAAGAAAAAAGGCCAGCAATTTCAAGATTGGGGACAAAGTGTTAAAGTGGGATTCAAAGAGAAAAGATAAGGGAAAGCATGGTAAATTTGACAATCTATGGCTTGGCCCTTACTCTATTCATTCAGTTGCTGGAAACAATGCATTCTTCTTACAAGAGCTGGATGGAACAGATTTGTTTGGGGGTCCAGTCAATGGCAGGATACTCAAGCATTACTTCTCTTGATTAATGATATGTTTTTAAGCCTTCTTTTTTCTTTTTTCCATTGTAAACATTTCATCCATCATTGCATTCAAAGTTATGAAAAATCAAAAAATACAAAAACAAAGAAAAATAAAAAGAGGGCAGAAATGAAAACAAGAAAGGCAAAGCCCCATGCCAAAAAAGAGAAATAAATTCTGAAAGTGTGCAAGCTCAAATGCCACTCCTCAGAAACACACTTCTAGTTAGTCAAACTGTTTAAACTTGACTAATTAGCTTTAAATTTTATGTTGATAAGTTAGTGAATTTGATTTGCCAAACTATTTAATCTTGGCTCATCAGTAGATAGATTAGGATAGAAATTAAGGTTCAAACATGTTCAAAATCTGAACCAAAGTTTCCAAAGAGAGATGACTCAAAACTGTTTTATTTTCTGAGTCAAAGAACGTGTAAATCTAGTTCTAAATCACTCAAAATCTGAACCAGAAGAAAAGAAAAGACAGCTCAAATAATAATAATAATTATAAAAAAAAAAAAAAGAGCTATGAAGAAAGGGAAGGCAGTACTTAAACTTTCAGATCTTAAGCCTTCTATTTTTATTTTTATTTTTTCTGCAAATAATAATCTATGTGCAACTTGTTTTTATGCCATAGATCACAGCAAGTCAAACTGCTTAATCTTGACTTGGATGTTTTTAAATTTTTGCTTTAGAATTTAGAGAATGAAAGTTTGTTGGACTGTTTAACCCCAACAGACAGTAGATTATGTAGAGAAATATCTGAGCTCAACTGTTTAATCTGAGTTCAGGGAGAAATAAGGAGTAGAATTATATTAGTTTTTATGTTTTCAAAAGAATAAAATGTTGTAAGAGAGTTTGCCAATACAAGTGCACTCTAAGCAGAAAAAATGTTAGATCAGTAGGATTGGGTAGGTAGAAAGCTTGTAAATGAAAATCCATTATTTTCATGGCTGCTGAATATGTTTTCAGAACCAGATCATCCAGCAAAGGAAGGACAGCCCAATGGATCAGGCACAAGTTAGCGTCCCAGAGAAATCAAGTCTGAATTCTTGATGCCTTCAAGAAGGCACCATCCCCAAGTGCAGCCACTGTTAGCCACCTATAATATTTTGTTATACCAAAAGGTGGCTAAATCTGTTTTGAGCCTTCAAGGAACAATTTTTCATTACTAAAATTTGTTGGCTCTTGAAGACTCCTTGTAGGCCTCATGCCTCTGTCCCAAATCCTCATTTGCTGTCCCATTTTATACTCAAAAAAATCTACTGATTTCATATAACAAACTGCTGAAGAAACCATCATTTTCTTCCCTTTTTTCTCCATATTATTCCTTTACTTTTCATAACACCTCTTCTTTCCATTTATGAAAAATTCCCCTTTCATAGTTAAAAACTCACTTTTTAACTATTCCGAAACCCCCAAATCCATTTAAAACCTTGAAATTTTTCATAAAAAACAGAGTTTCATTGCTTTGGACCTAAGCCCCTTGGGCTAAGTCCTAAACCACTTCCCCTCACATGCCCATGTGTTAAAACCAAACGCCAAGACTTTCGGCGCTAATCGCAAAAATCCAATGGGTGCAGGACTTTGAACCTTTACAAAGCTCATTTTTCTTTGTAAACCCAAAAACCCACTTTCCGAAAGTTCTAAGTTAAAACTTAAAACCATGTGCTGAATATAAATGGGTAGATTGAAAAGAGCCGATTGCGCAATCGCAATCGGAAACAATACAAATGGGTTGATCGGAAAGACTAGGCTCAATGGCTCGATTGCGATTGTCCCTTGTTTCTATACTCCCGGGCATATTGCATTCCATAAAACCACCGGCCCCGCAATCGGGCGCCTTTTTCTTGACTTATATATATATATTTTCCGCCTGATCCATTATAACTTATGACTATTGCAAAACTTTGGTTTTCATATGTTTAAAGGTTTTTTCGCCGGTACGTAGGTCAAAGCAATCCTGACCGTTGATCTAGTTCTTCGATCCAACGGTCCGCGCACAATCGCATCGCAACTTTTCTCATTGCGCAATCGCATACCCATCTCTGCAACCTCTGATTTCCGACCCCCCGATTAAATCCCGACCATCGATCTTATTCTCAGATCAACGGCCTGCGCTCAATCGCAAGTGTCCTCCGATCGCAACCGCAAGCCTTCTCGTCTCACTCCCGATTAACGATCCTACGATTCCATCACAGCCGTCCATCTATTTCGCAAACCGATGGCCATCGCACACCCTTGCCAATCCCTCCGATTCATTCCCTGCCATCGATCTGGTCCTCAGATCAATGGCCAGCGCTCAATCGCAAAGTTCAATCGCATCCCCTTTTGTGCCACCCCCGATTGAGACCCTCCGATTAGATCTGGACCGTCCACGTGTCCAGATCGGACGGTCCAAAACTAATCCTCCTTATTCTTCTCCTGCTATCCTTTTTGCCTTTCTATGCTGATCTCCACCGTTGGTTGCCCTCATCCGACGGCTACGCTCCTCCCCCGCCATCCGAAGTAGTTTAAACCCAAAAAACGCAGGATTTCTTAATTTTTTTGTGTTTTGTTGCAGGTGATTTCAATGGTTCTCTGTGTACTATAAAGAAACGTCGGAGGTGGGAATGACGATTCCTGCGCCCACGATCTACCATAGGGAACCATTTGCAGGTTTTGATTCGAATTTTAATCAATGTTTCATGAGCATTGATAGCACACGAAGGCTTGCGCGGCCTCTGCACATCAATTCAAAAATAGTTAAAGAGTATCAGTTTGAAGACAGAGCACAGCAGATAAAGATTGAAGACGGTTTTTTGGGGATTACGGCTAAGACCGTTATCAAAAGCCTAATCCCCAATCTAAAACACAGTTTAAAAATAAAATCATAAATGTTTTGATGACAGAAAGGTTTCCACCGCTTCAACTGAGGCAAATTGATTCCTTAGCTACTACAAAGGGCCACCTGTTGCCTCAAACCTTTCAAACAGAGGCCGAAGTTATTGCTTAAAGAAATATCTACCTTCAGCGCAGCCAGGGAGTTAATTCCGCCACAGGAAACTGATGCAACAACTGTATGCGGAGTTATTTCACACAGCATATGAGCCTCAAAGTCAAATAAAACTCACTTCGAGTTTTAAATCACAAATATAAAAGTTAATGCAACACTTCCACCTGTAATTTCTCTAATCGATGCCTCTCAAAGGGCCGAGAAGTCTTCACTCTGCATTAACTGTCCTTGAGATATTTTGTTAAAATCTCACCTCCTCATCTTCCTATAAGTACTTCTACATAAGATGAGGAGTTTTTGGTTGCAGAACTTTGAAATACACTTGAGCTTGAGACTTCTTTTTGTACATAGTTTTCACTGGCCCTTGAAGCTCTGTTTGTGCTAGAGTAGTTAGGTTGAATAGTGAAGATGATTGCTGAACTGAAACATTGGACTTGAAGTTTGTAACTGGTTTGACATCAATATAAAAGCTGTTTCTTGGGATCCTGGTCTATATTGACGGTGATGTTATTCTCATGTGTAACTTGTTATTTTATTTCTGTTTTCATGTTGTTTCATTTTCCACTGTAAAGAACAGTTTAAACAGGGTTAGGACCTGCTGTATATCAGTAACCTTCTCTGGCTGAGAAATCTTTATTCGAATGTTTTCTTCCAATCTGTGTTATTTAGGAATGACTTAATTCAATTTTAGGTATGAGAATGCTGGTGTTCCCTCATTTTATCGTCCTAGCTGAATATTATTTCTGAATGTTACTTTCAGTATGTGTTATGTGATGATGAACTGAAGGAATATATGGTTAGCCCTGGTCCCAGACTTGTCTGCATAACTAACAGATTGTTTCCCTTGGAATGTGTTAAAAGATGGCTAGTTTAGAAGCACTTGCTAGATCTTAGACCATTCTGTGTTATCGTTGTGTTTCCCCTTGTTTTGTATGTTTTCTATTGGAAGTGTGTCAAAGGCTGGTTGGTTTAAAAGTACTTACCAGATCCTAGGCTTCTTTCGTGTCCTTCTTAAAGTGTTTGTCAAAGGCTGACTGGTTTAAAAGTACTTATCAGATCCTAGGCTGCTCTTCGTTCTGCATCTGTTTAATTCCCCTTCTTGATGTATCACTCCATTCCATAAATCAAAATTTAAAGAGATCCTTAGACATAGATGACTAGCCCCTTGGATCACACTTGATGATGTTGTTCAATTAAAGCCCAGATATGACTCCATAGCCCAATGGACTAAAAACCAGCGTTATATCTATCTATCTGCCAAAACTGTTCTATTTGCTTGCAACTTCTCACTTTTGAAACTTTGCACTTAGGACTTTCCCCTCAAGTAACATTTCATGCCCAACCATCCAAAACAAAACAAAACCCTTGGCCTTCATAACTAGCCTAATATCATTACCTTAAGCTTTTCAAAGACAATATCCATCTTTGCACATATTGGAGAGATCCCTCTCCGGATTCAGGAGGGCTAGATCCTAGAATCCTAAAGTTTGGTTGAAATGATGTTAACTCTATGATTGGACTCTCCCAATCTTGCTAATAAATTACAGAGACCTAACAACAGGGAGTCTCATATGCAATACACGGTTACAAGTCAAGATAGACCACGAAACTCTCCTATATATTCTGTCAATACAGGCCTTGATTCTTTTATCATGTTTAACAATGAAACTCCTACTGAGCAAGTCACTTTAATATAATTAAAGGCCGACAGGGAAGAAGAGAATAATAATGCAGAAGTGTCGAAACAGTTTGCCACATGTGAAAACATTAGTAAACAAAGCATAGGTCTTGATTTACCGGTCATGAGTCCATTGTTTTTAGGACTTAACAACCCAGAAAATACCCCTAACATTTCTGGCATCATCCCTCAATCTATTGAAGAATTTGAGGAGTCAAAACAAATTCAATTGGGTGTTGCTAATCATGAACAGCTAGAAGGCACCATAGTTAAAAAGGACAATCGCCAAACAGATGAAACCAAAGACAGTCCTTTATGGAGTATATATTTTGATGGGTCATGCACTAGAAATAATGCTGGTGTAGGGGTTTGGATCACTAACACTGAAAACAACCACACAGAATGCATCTCATGCAAATTAAACTTTCAGTGTTCCAACAACATAGCAGAATATGAATCCCTTCTCTTAGGCTTGCATCTCTTGAAGAAATTAGGAGCCAGAAGAATTAATGTGTATGGGGATTCTGAGTTAATCATTAGGCAAGTCAATGGGGAGTATAATGCAAATCATCCCAGACTTAGAGCCTATCGGAATGATGTCATGGACCTTTTGAAAAAATTTGAGGAGGCCAACCTGAGTTTCATCCCAAGGAAAAGAAACATTGCGGCCCACAATTTAGCTTTTGCGGCCAGGACATGTCTAACGCCATATGAGACTGGAGACAACACAACTCCGATAAAATTTAGACCAGCAGTGCCTGATAACAAAAAATATTGGCAAGTGTTTAACAATGACAAACAAATAGAAGACTTCATGCAATTCAAAAATGAGTTTGAACTGCACAGTTCAGATTCAGATTATGATACAGACTGCAAGGAAGAAAACTTTCTTGGTGAAGAAGAATCGTCTCCTCAACCTACCAATATTAACCTATTGTCTGGAAAACTTAGGAATCAAACAGAATTAAGTACAGAGTTAGAAACAGAGGAATTACAAACTCTGCATTCTAAAGATGAAAATTTGCCGAGTGGTCTAACGCCTTTAGAGGAGTTGTTCAATTTTAACGATGTGGCCAATAAACCAAAACTGGAACCTGTAGAGACTGAAGTAGAGGAGTGCAATATAGGCCGTGAGGAAAAACCGAAAATGATCAAACTGTCCAAAACTTTGCCAGCTCACATTAAACTCAAATACATAGAGCTGTTCAAAGAATTTTCTAATGTTTTTGCATGGAGTTACGAAGATCTTAAATCCTATGACATTGAAATAATACAGCACAAAATCCCTCTTAAAGAAAACCAAAAACCATTTAAACAGAAACTGCGCAGAATAAACCCTGTCCAGTTGCCATTGGTTCAGAAGGAGATCATGAAAATGTATGAGGCTGGCATTATTGTCCCTATTAGATATTCTGACTGGGTATCTAATCTGGTGTCCGTTAGGAAGAAGACTGGAGAAATCAGGCTTTGTATAGACTTTAGAGACTTAAACAAAGCTTCGTTAAAAGACAACTACCCTTTACCAAAAATGGATCACATTTTACAAAGGGTGGTGGGGTCTAAAAGGATTTCGTTGCTTGATGGCTATTCATGGTATAATCAGATTTTAGTTCACCCTGCTGATCAATTAAAGACAACTTTCACTACTCCATGGGGCACTTTCATGTATGTGAAGATGCCTTTTGGTCTAATGAACGCTGGAGCAACCTTTCGGAGAGCCATGGACATAGCATTCTCGGAAGAATTGGGCTTCTTCATCATTATCTATCTAGATGATGTCACTGTGTTTTCAAAAACAGATGAAGAACATTTAGAACATTTGAGAAAAGTTTTCAAGAAGTGCAAAAGGTTTGGAATATCTTTAAACCCTAAGAAGACACTATTTAGTCTCCAAGAAGGTAAGCTTCTTGGACACATTATTTCAGAAGAGGGTATAAAGATAGATCCAAAGAGGATTGAGGCTATATTGAAAATCTCTCATCCTCGAAATATCAAAGAGTTGCAGTCTTTCATTGGAAAGATTAAATTTTTGAGAAGGTTCATCCCTAACTTGGCAGAGCTCCTTAGAAATATCACAAACATGTTGAAGAAGGAGCAAGGGATAAAATGGACCTTGGAAGCAAAGACATCCTTTGAGCTGGTGAAACAAGCATTAACCAAAACACCGGTTCTCATCAGCCCTGATTTTTCAAAAGATTTTTATATCTTCTCATTCGCATCAAAACATACTATTGTTGCTTTCCTTTTACAGAAAAATCCACAAGGACAAGAGCAACCTATTGCATTCTTTAGCAAGGCATTGAGGGATGCCCCTTTGAAGTATAATATTATGGAAAAGCAAGCTTTCTCTTTGGTTAAAGCATTGAAAGACTTCAGAGTATACATCCTCCACTCACACATCATTACCTTTGTCCCTAATTCGGTTGTTAAAGACATTCTAACACAGGACCCAGATGGTAAGAGAGGTAAGTCGATTGTTGTTATTCTCGAATATGATTTAGAGATAAAACCCACTAAACTCATCAAAGGCCAAGGTCTAGCTAGATTAATGGCTGAATCCAATTTTGAAGTTCTTGATATTAATATGATTAATGGTTTGGACAGCCAAGAAGAATTCTCAACTCCCATTATTGAAAACCATTTTATGAATTCTCCTTCGTATGTTGATATCGTTTATGTTTTTCTTAATTTAAATACACCTCCTGGTTTATCGAAAACAAAGGCAAGGTTCTTAAAACTGAAAGCAATAAACTATTGCATTGTAGATAGGTGTCTTTATTGGAAAAATGCTAGTGGTATATTGCTTAAATGTTTGCCTGAGTTTGATGCAGAGAAGGTTAAGCAGGAATTTCATGAAGGAGAGTGTGGGGGTCATTTATATTGGAAGTTAACAGCCAACAAAATTTTGAGGGTTGGTTTCTATTGACCTACTCTTTTTCCTGATGTACAGAAAATGACAACTACTTGCCATAAATGCCAATTGTTTGAGGGCAAGAGAAAATTATTACCCTTTCCTCTGCATCCAATCACTGTTGAAGCTCCTTTTCAACAGTGGGGACTTGACTTCATAGGTGAAATCCATCCCTCATCTTCTGCCCAGCATAGATGGATCCTTACTGCCACAAACTATTTCACTAAGTGGATAGAAGCCATTCCTTGTAGGCAAGCCAGTGGTTCAGTTATTATAAAGTTCATAGAAACCAATATCCTCTCCAGATTTGGCTGTCCTACCAAGATCATCACAGATAATGCAGCAGCGTTTGGATCAAAGAAAATGGTCGACTTCTGTCATAAATACCAGATAACACTAGGGCATTCCACAGCCTATTACCCTCAAGGTAATGGACTTGCAGAATCTTCCAATAAAATCTTAGTGAACATAATCAAGAAACTGTTGGAGGACAATAAAAAGTCTTGGCACACAAGGCTGATCCATGCACTTTGGGCTGACAAATTAACTTTGAAGAAATCTATTGGTATGTCACCCTTTCAGCTTGTGTATGGTACAGATGCAATTTTTCCTAACAGCCTTGGTGTACCAGCTATGAATTTAACTCAAGAATTGCAAACTAAACATAATGACATGATCAGAAGAATAAATCAGACCATTCATCTTCAGGAAATCAGAGAGGAAGTGTACAACAAAGCATTGCAGAAGCAAGACCATATCAAGAAGATTTTTGACAGAAGAACAAAGGCGAGCAATTTCAAGATTGGGGACAAAGTTTTAAAGTGGGACTCAAAGAGAGAAGATAAGGGAAAGCATGGTAAATTTGACAATCTATGGCTTGGCCCTTACTCTATTCATTCAGTTGCTGGAAACAATGCATTCTTCTTACAAGAGCTGGATGGAACAGATTTGTTTGGGGGTCTTGTCAATGGCAGGATGCTCAAGCATTACTTCTCTTGATTCATGATATATTTTTAAGCCTTCTTTTTTCTTTTTTCTTTTTCATTATAAATATTTCATCCACCATTGCATTCAAAGTTATGAAAAATCAAAAAATACAAAAACAAAGAAAGAAAGAAAAGAGGGCAGAAATGAAAAACAAGAAAGGCACAGCCCCATGCCAAAAAGAGAAATAAATCTGAAAGTGTGCAAGCTTAAATGCCACTCCTGCAAAACACTCTTCTAGTTAGTCAAACTGTCTAATCTTGACTAATTAGCTTTCAATTTTCTGCTGATAGGGTAGTGAATTTTATTTGCCAAACTGTTTAATCTTGGCTTATCAGTAGATAGATTAGGATAAAAATTAAAGGTTCAAACATGTTCAAGTCTGAAACCAAAGTTTTCAAAGAGAGATGACTCAAAACTGTTTTATTTTTCTGAGTCATAAAAGAGAAAAACTGGTTCTAATTTGCCCAAAATCTGAATCAGATATTAAGAAAGAGACAGCTCAAAACAAAATTAAAAACAGAGCTGTAAAGAAAAAGAAGGCCATAATGAGAAACTTTCAGATCTTAAGCCTTCCATTTTGATTTAATTTTCCGCAAATAATAATCTATGTGCAGCTTGTTTTTATGTCATAGATCATAGCAAGTCGAACAGCTCAATCTTGACTTGACTATTTTTAAATTTCTGTTGTAGAATTTAGAGAATGAAAGTTTGTTGGACTGTTTAATCCCAACAGACAGTAGACTAGGTAGAGAAATATCTGAGCTCAATTGTTTAATCTGAGATCAGGGTGAAATAAGGATTAGAAATAGATTAGATTTCCTGCTTTCAAAAGAATAAAATGTTGTGAATAGAGTTTGCCAATCCAAGTGCACTCTCATGAAGAAAAAAATGCTAGATCTGTAGGATTGGGTAGGTAGCAAGCTTGTTGATAAAGGTCCATTGCTTTCATGGCTGCCAAATATGTTTTTAGAGAAGATCATTCAATCACAGAAGGACAGCCCAATGGATGAGGCAACTAGTCAGCCTCCCAGAAATCAAGTCTGAATTCTTGATGCCTTCAAGA
The DNA here is from genome assembly GCA_034641835.2 of Pinus albicaulis. Classification (NCBI taxonomy): domain Eukaryota; kingdom Viridiplantae; phylum Streptophyta; class Pinopsida; order Pinales; family Pinaceae; genus Pinus; species Pinus albicaulis. The sequence goes on along the minus strand of CM076582.1, from coordinate 1,016,159,529 downwards.
AGGCACCATCCCCAAGTGGAGCCACTGTTAGCCACCTATAATATTTTGATATACCAAAAGGTGGCTAAGATATTTTTTGAGCCTCCAAGGAACAAATTTTAACACTAAAAATTGTTGGCTCTTGAAGACTCCTTGTAGGCCTCATGCCTCTGTCCAAAATCTTCATCACTTTCCCTATTAATTTTGTTGATTTCCTGTAAAGAACCGCTGAAGAAACCATCATTTTTCCCCTTTCTCCCACTCATAACTAACCTTCATTTACTCCTCCTGTTCTCCATATTATTTCCCTACTTTTCATAAGTTTCTCCATCCATTCATGAAAATCCTCCTGACATGGTTTAAAACTTCTTTTTGAGCTGTGCCGAAACCCCCCAAATCCATTTAAAAATTTGAAATTTTTCATAAAAAACAAAGTTTCATTGCTATGGACCTAAGCCCCTTGGGCTAAGCCCTAAACCACTTCCCCACCATATGCTTTGGGTCTGGAACCACTTGCTAATACGTTAAGGTGCTAATCGCATCGGAAAGAATCAAAGACGCAAGTCTTTGCCATACTCCAAAAGTTCCGATTGCGATTAGCCTTGCTACTTAAGACCCCCGATCATATTATTTTCATATAACCCTGAGCCCGCCCTCGGCGCTTAAACCTTGTGAATATTTCATTTCCGACCCATTTTTCCTTTGTAAATTACAAAAACCCTCTTTTCTAAAGTTTTTATTTAATGATCCAAAGTCACATGTTAAATATAAAATGGTTAGATTAAAAAGACCGATCGCGCAATCGCGATCGGAGAATTCACAATGGGTTGATCGGAAAGACCAGGCCCACGATTCCGATTGCGATTGGCATTTGATGTACTAAGCCCCGGGCCCTTTGCATTCCATATATTCGAAGGCCCCGCAAGCGGGCGCCCATCCTTTGTATATATTTTATTTCCGCCCTGATCCATTAAACCTTCGTTTATATTAAAAACTTGGGGTTTTGATATATTATAAGGGTTTCTGCTGGTTCGTTCTAAAAACTAATCTCCATCGTTGATCGTAAGCCGATCAAACGGCCAGCGCCCAATCGCATCGGGGTTTTCCATCGCATACACTTGTTTGCACCCGCCGATCGGCCAGCGCCCAATCGCATCGGGGTTTTCCATCGCATACACTTGTTTGCACCCGCCGATCGGCCATCCCCCGATTCACTCTCCGCCGTCGATCTGATCTGCAGATCGACGGACAGCGCTTAAACGCATCGGAGTTTTCCATCGCATGCATTTATTTTTTCCCCCGATTGCTGTTCCTCCGATTCGCTCCCCGCCGTTGATCTAATCCTCGGATCCAACGGCTATCGCTTAATCGCCTCTCCCCTCCCGATTGCGCAATCGCATTGGAGTTTTTTGTTTAAATCGCACTCTTTTCCTCATCCCTTCGATTGCGAATACCCCGATTCATTTCCCACCTTTGATCTAAATCTTAGATCGAGGGTCTGCGTTAAATCGCATCGCATGTTTCAAATCGGTGCATTTGCTCGCTACCCCCGATTGCGATCCTCCGATTGAATCTAGACCGTCCACGTGTCCAGATCGGACGGTCCAAAATCACTCCGACTTGTTCATCTCCCCGCTCTCCTTTTCGCCTCGTCTACGCAAATCTCCACCGTTGGTTGCCTTCATCCGACGGCTACGCTCCTCCCCCGCCATCTGAAGCAGTTTAAACCTATTTCCGCAGGATTTCTTAACTATTTTTGTGTTTTGCAGGCGTTTTAATGGTTTTCTATTGTTTAATGAAAGAAAACCGAGGGTTGGGAAAGACGTTTCCTGCGCCTTCGAAGCTACTAAAAGGAACCATTCACACGGTTGGATTCAATGATTTGTCAATGTTTCATGAGCATTGATGCCGAAAAGCCCAGCGCGGCCCTGCACATCGACAAGACACTGTTTTATTCGAAAGAATAGTTAAAGAGTATCAGTTTTGAGAATAAAGCACAGCAGAAGAATATTGAAGACAGTATTACGGGGATTACGGCTAAGACAGCTATCAAAATCCTAATCCCCGACTCAAAACACAGTTTAAAGAAAACCTAAAGTGTTTTATCAGACAGAAAGCCTCCACCGCCACAACTTGAGGCAAATTGATTCCTCAGCTACCAAAGAGCCACCTGTCGCCTCAAACCATTCAGAACAGAGGCCGAAGTTATTGCCCGAAGAAATATCTGCCTCCAGCATCGCCAAGAAGTTATTTATGCAAGGAAACCAATGAATAAATATCTGCAGAGTTACTCCAAAACATACACAGAGCCTCAAAGTCAAACAAAGCTTCCACCGAGCTTTGATATTTATTGTAAACAGTTAATACAGTGTTCCACCTGTGAATTTCTTCATCGAGCCCCTCAAAAGGCCACGAAGTCTTGAAACTGTATTAATTATCCTGAGAGATCTTTTCTCAGATCACCTCCTCATCCTTCTATAAATACCTCAGAAGAAGATGAGAAGTTGTTGGTTGCAGAACTTTGAAATACACTTGAGCTCGAGACTTCTATTTGTACATAGTGTTCACTGGCCCTTGAAGCTCTGTTTGCGCTAGAGTAGTTAGGTTGAATAGTGAAGATGATTGCTGAACTGAAACATTGGACTTGAAGATTGTAACCGGTTTGACATCAATATAAAAGTTGTTTCTTGGGATCCTGGTCTTTATCACTGGTGAAGTGCTTCTTTCTTTGTTAATCGTTTTCCTTCTATGTATGCCATGTTGTTCATTTTCCCTCTGTAAAGAACAGTTTAAACAGGGTTAGGATTTTCTGTATAACAGTAACCTTCTCTGGCTGAGAAATCTTTATCTTAATGTTTTCTTCAGATTTGTTTATTTAAGAATGATTCAATACAGTTTAAACAGTTAGGAATGTTGGCGTTCCCTCGTCCGTCTGTTTGCTCAAACATTGTTCTCGAATGTTATTTCCATTATTTGCTATTAAAGTTAGACTAGAGAAGATATGGTTTGCCCTGATTCCTAGATTATTTTCTCCAAAGGCAGATTCTGAAAGTTTCCCTTGGTGTTGACTGAAAGCAGACTAGGTTTAAAAGTACTTTATCTGATCTTAAGTTACACTCTGTTTTTCCTGTGTGTTTTCATACTTTCTGAAGGTAATTGTGTGGATTACTGGATTGTTTGTCAATTAATCTTCTTGAATACAGACTTGCCCGAGGAGTCAATGGTTAGCCCTGCACTTGGTTGGTTTTAAATAGTTACTTAAGAGGCTTTTCTTGTTTTGGACTGATTATAAATCCTCTGAGAAATTATTATCAGTTTCCACCCCTCCAACACTTTAATGTTTCCATTCCATCATTTTAATCTCAGTAATATTGTGGTATAGATGACTTGCCCCTTGGATCACACTTGATGTTGTTGCTCAATTAAAGCCCAGATATGACTCCATAGCCCAATGGACTAAAAACCAGCGTTATATCTATCTGTTTAGCTTAGCTGTTCTATCCACTTGCAACTTCTCACTTTTGAAACTTTTTCACTTAGGACTTTCCCCTCAAGTAACATTTCATGCTCAACCATCCAAAACAAAACAAAACCCTTGGCCTTCATAACTAGCCTAATATCATTACCTTAAGCTTTTCAAAGACAATATCCATCTTTGTACATATTGGAGAGATCCCTCTCCGGATTCAGGAGGGCTAGATCCTAGAATCCCAAAGTTGGTTGAAATGATGTTAACTATGTGATTGGACCTTCCCAATCTTGCTAATAAATTACAGAGACCTAACAGGAAGGACCACTAGTTACCTCATCTTTGATGTATGAGGGGAATATGAACCATTGGTGATATATCCCTACTAGTATCTATGTATTTTGAGGGCTGAATATATGCTATGGTCATTGTTGAAGATTATATTTCTTTTTCTGTGTTATTCTAGTATTGTATATTCACCTACAACCATATTTCTTTCACCTGTTCACTGGTATTTCTCATCTTATTACTCTCTTACTTTCTAGAGTATTTTTTATAAGTGGTATGTATTCCCTTTCACTTTAATGCAAAGTGAATATCATTTTTTTTTAATCTCTTTTATCATGTATGTTTGGCACTACCTATGTTATTTCAATTGAAATTTATGAATAAGACACCTACAACATATTGTATGCCAACTGTTTGTTAAAATACCACAGTGAACCAAACTATATAAACTCAGAACTTTTGTGGGTTTCTTCCATGATATCTAGAGTGGGTATCTTATAGTGGTATCAGAGCATGTTCTTGGAAATTTTTTAGGTTTAAGTGACAATTTTTAACCACATTTGATTAGTTCTAAATATCACAAAAATTTCACTTACAAAAGGAACTATAAGGTCCAAGAGCCCACTCCAATTTCGAAGGAAGAGGAAAATTCTAAAGTAAAAAAAGGGGTATAAGAACTGCTTGATAAGGGTAAAACATTAATCGGAGACAAGGAGAATCAAGAGTTAAAAAACTTACTTAGCCCCCTAAATGACTTGGCTAAGAGACAAAAAGAGATAGAGGATTTCATGAGAAAATTAGGAAGCAAGGTGGGTTCCACCATAACTCTAATGGTGGAGAAACATAACATGGATCTAAAGAATGGCAAGGGACATAATAATGTAGAATATATCCATGCATGCACAACCATAAAAAAACCACCCCCACAGATATAGAAGGTCATGTAGACCCACCAAGCCACAATTTCTCAATGAGATAGTAGTTGAACAAGTGGAGAAGAATGACCGGGAAATTCCCTTTAGGGATTATTTAGTGGATTATAGTAGATTGGGGTGATACTTCTAAGCTTCCATAAGCTTCATAAATTTATGCAACCTTCAGATAAAGAAAAATATTAAAGGTGTGCAGAAGGAAATAAGGTAGAACATTGAGCTCCAGAAAACACTTGGGAAAGTGTTTATTCTTTGTTTTGATGTGTCATCAAAATGCTCAGCTAGATCATGGGTGCAAAAGGTGGAAAAATGTTTTCATATACTTCAGTTGACCAAGGTTTTTTCCATTAAGTTGGCTACACTACATTTGGATGGGGAATCCCATGAGTGGTGGTATCATTGGTTAGTGACCATGGGCCATGCCAAAATCACCTCATATCATGAGTTTACTTAGAGACTCATACAACACTTTGATAGGAAGGATCCAAAGAATCATTTCAGGCAGCTAGCTTAGCTCAAGCAGATAGGAACTTTGGAGGCATACATCTCATAGTTTCATAGATTGGCATATATGGTCCCAGACATATCTGAGGCACATATAGTGATGTTATTTTTGGAGGGGATATCTAATCTTCTACATTGACGGGTTAAGGGTTATTAACTTGAGACTCTACGAGAAGGAGTTAACAAAGTCAAGGACATATAGGACACTTTTCCCAAGAGTAGATTCCCTCAAAAGCCTTACTTTCCCTGGAAGAGAAAAGAGGTCAAATATTTCAAAAGGAGTGGACCATGAAACTGGAGTTGGATTAGGAGACTCAGAAGAAGATTTGAAAGAAGAAGCTTTATTTCTGCTATCAGGATCCTTGGGCATAAGGGAAAAAATTTTCATGCAAGAACAAGATTGGAAAGACCCATTATATTGAGGTGTTCTCAACGAGTGAAAACTATGATGAGGATGAGGATTCAACACTGGAGTACGCACTAGGAAAAGGACACTAAACTGTTGGTGGTGAGACTTCACAAGTTATAGGAAAAACCCCTATCATTGCATCCATGTCAAAATACCCTAAGTATCATACTTTTAGAGTTAGAGGAGTTTTGGTAGAGCACAAGGTGACAATATTGATGGTGGGATTTCTCATAACTTCACATATGTAGTCATTTTTCTTTGGAGAGATATTCTGACAGAGGAGTTTGATGGCTTCACAATAACCATACCAGATGACCATCAGATGGACTACACTAGATATGTCCCCAAGATGAAGCTAGCCATGGGGAATTATACAGTGAAGAATGATTTCTTTGTGGTCTAAAAACTAAACATCAATGTCGTGTTAGGATTTCAGAAACTCTATTACATTAGGACATACACCACCAACTAGAGGAACATGGAGATGGAATTCACTAATCCAATAGATGGAAATGAGGTATTATTAAGGGAAATGCATCAATATCCACCAAATATAGTATCAGCTAATAGTATGGAAACATTGTTGCATCATGGTGACATTGAGTGAATAGATGATTTCTTCATTACAGAATCAGACAACCAAATTAGCCTCGACAACATCCATATGCCATCTAGGTATTACTTCGCAAACACAAGAATTTTTTTGTTGAGATTCCTCCAAGTAGACTAGCTGACAAAGGATTTAAACATGTTATAGAGTTAGAGAAAGGAGTGAAGGTTTTCATTACCAGCCTCTACAAATATCCCAAGGTTTACAAATATGATATTCACAAGGCCATTATGGAGTTTTCGAGGTTGGGCCATATTTAGCCTAGTTTCAGCACTTTCACTTCTTCAATGGTGATGGCTAAGAAGAAGGAAGATGCCTTGCATATGTGTATTGACTATTGGTATCTTAACAAGAGGACAACAAAAAACTTGTATCTCATTCCCATAATAGATGAGTTGATGGATGATCTAAGGAAAACCAAGTATTTTTCGAAGATATACATTCATCAAGGCTACCATCAGATCGAGGTTTCGGAGAAAGACATCTTGAAGACTACTTTCAGGTGAAACTATGGGCACTGAGAGTTTCTCGTTATGCCATTTGGGCTAACAAATGCACTCAAAAAAATTTATTCATGTCTGAACCATGTGTTCAAAAAATATTTGCAGAATTACTTGTTGGTACTCTATAGCAAGACTTGGGAGGAACATCTTGCACACTTGGATGAGGTATTGGGGATTTTGGAGGAACATGAACTCTATGAAAAATAATCCAAGTGTGATTTTGGTATAAACAAGATTCTTTACTTGAGGCACGTAATTGGAGAGAATGGGGTTCAGGTGCACCAGGAGAAAATTGGGGCTATTATTGAGTGGCCTACCCCAAAGAATGTAACTGAGATGAATATCTTCCTAATCCTTTCCACATACTACAAGAAGTTCATTAATGGGTTCGCACAACTGAAAACACCTCTAATGGACCTCGCCAAAAAGGGGCTTTTAGTTGGTGTGATGACGCACATGAAACCTTTAAAAAGATGAAGCAAGTGAGGAGTTCATGTATCATGCTAGCATTTCCAGATTTCACCTAGCCATTCATGTTGGAGTGTGACACTTTGGGGAAAATAATTGGAGAAATTTTGATGCAACATCGCCACGCCATAGCATTTGAGAACAAAAAATTAGGGACTATGAGCGAATTTATTGAATTTATGACAAGAAAATGTTGGCCATTATGAATGAATTGACCAAGTTCAGGCAATATTTAGTGGGAAATAGGTTTAGAGTGAAGACATATCATAATAGCCCAAGATTTATCATGGAACAAAAGGAGTTGAGTGAGAGACAACATAAATAAATCAGCAAACTACGGGCCTATGATTTTTAAATCAAGTATTGGTAAGGGAAAAGAAATGTGGTAGTAGATGCCCTTTCTAGAATGCCTCCCACTCTCTCACTCATGGAGATCACCGATGATTGGAAGTTTCTCTTGTTGGTAAAATATTCAAAGAAAAAATTCTCTTGTGAGATTATTGAGGGATTTATCTAGGATAATTGATATCGTGTCATATATGACATCATTTAATACAAGAACTAGATCTATATTGTACCAAAATCACAGCTCAAAGAAAATATTATGAAGGAATCTCATAGCTCACGCCTAGCAGGACCCCTAGGGTACTTGAAAACCTACAGGAAAATCAAGGAGTTCACTTGGAAGGCCCTATTGTGGTAAAAATAATAACCCCCCCCATTTTTACTTTATTATATTGATAATAATAATGGGGACCTTCCATGTAAATGCTGGCTAAATTGCTTCTATTTTTATTGGGTTGGTTTATTTTACGATATTTTCATTTTCCTTGGGTTTTTTGTTTTGATTGCCTCATTGGGTGTGGTTTCTCATCAACTTCCCAACAACTCTGAATTTGTTGAGTTTAGACTTACTGTTTGCAAATGAAGCTTATTCAAAATTTTGATGATTTTCAGCATCTAGACTTAAAATTGTAAAAATTGTATTTTATTTAATTTGTAGATTATTTGATGGCCTAGGAATAGAAGAAACCCTAGCGAATCTCTGCACCAAGTAGACCTACATGACCTAGGGTTTGTCGGTTTTTGCACTGGCTGCCCCAGGCAGAACTCCATCCCCAAAATATAAGGTTGTGATCCCTCTCCTGGATAGCTTGAGGCTCACCGATGACCGACTCCAATGGGGGGAAAACTGCTTCCCCCATAATAGGCCAACCTCCCACAGGGGTGGCGGTAGGGGCTCATACTGTCAATCAGCACAACACTGGTTCTTCTCATGAAACTATAGGGGTGACTCCCATAGCTCAACCGACAAACACATCGGCAAAAGAAGAAGCAAACATAAAGTCAGCAACATGCATACCAAAGAACTCCAAGAAAATAGTGATCGAGCTCCTAGCACATCGTATCAATGGAAGAATCTAGTTCATGAAAGATCATGCACTGATAGGCAATTTCATGGGCTTATGGCCCACAGAAAAAGCGTTGAGAGGATGGATAGCTTCGAAGTGGAAAACCAAAGGCCACATTGACCTACAACTGTGTGCTAAAGGCTTCTTCAACATGCTCTTCACATGCACTGAAGACAAAGACAGAATCATGGACGAAGGCCCCTATTTCCTCAACACTGCAGGTCTATACCTCTAGCCCTGGACAAAGCGATTCAACCCTGACGAACATGATCTAGCTTGGGCTCCAGTCTGGATCCGGATCTACTCCCTCCCCTAGGATTACGGGGATGAGCTGACCCTCAGAGAAATTGGCAATGCCCTAGGGGAGTTCGTAAAGATCGCAGAGGAGACCAAGATCAACTGCTACGCAACATATGCCCGCATATGCGTCTACATGAACTTGGAAGAATCTCTACCAGGTGAGGTAAGTCTGCTGCATGAAGATTTTGAATGGACACATACTATAGATTATGATAACATTCCTTTCAGATCCAGGAAATGTCACCAACACGGGCATCTCTTCAAAGATTGTCCCCTAAACAAGAAATATATGGCTGAAAAGGAATCTAATGATCAGGAATCATAAGGTTTCACTAAGGTAGCAAGCAAAAAAAGGCACCACAAGAGATCTACCCCTCAGTATAATAAAAAAGGACTTGCGACTAGCAACAATTTTGTAGCATTAAATCAGCTAAATGAAAACAAAAATGAACCATTCATCGAAGCTGGGCACACCTCCACAGAGCAGGCCCAGTCCTCAAAGGCTCAACAGGACAAGGTTCCCCTTGAGACCTTCCTGAAACCTCCAACCACAAGCTACGCAGGGGATAACAATGCATTAAAAGGAAAAGAAAAGATCAGGGAGATGATCCCAGAAGCCATGGAGGAAGAACCAGAAAGCATTGATCTTGAAGGCCTGGATCTCATAGGGTTAGAGAATGACTGCAACAAGAAAGAATTCAAATCTATTTTGGAGCAACAAGTCCAAAAGATGAAAAAAATCCTAGCCAGAGCGTAGCGGCTTCCTTCTCTCGGTATCCAGGGGGAATGCTCATTAACACCTAATATTTCATGAAACTATCCCGCAAAAGGGGCAGGAAAAAAACTCTGAAAAGAACTATAGAAATAGGAAAATAAATGGTGGATTCAGGGTGATTCCCCAAGCTAACAGGATTCTTTTCCTACACCACCAATCCTATCCCATGAAGATTATCTCCTCGAACATAACATGGCTCAACAGCCCTAGGAAGCACATGACAATAAAGAAAAGGATTACTGAGCAACACCCTGTAATATTCTACATGCAAGAAACCAAATGTTCCAGCTCCACTCTAGATACAATCTTCAATTTTTTTTGGAAAGGTAGCAATACAATAGCGGTTGATGCCAACGAAGCGTCTGGAGGCCTAGCAATCATCTGGAACCCCCAAATCGTCTCCTTAGAGAACTTTCACGCCAACAGACACTTCATCCAAGCCAAATTTCATTTGATTGGCATAGATATCCATGGTATGCTCACAAATGTCTACTTTCCACAAAACATCCATAAAAAAACGAAGGTCCTAGAAAACCTAGCGGAACTCAATAAATAGAGAGCCTTTCCACTCTGGCTCCTAGGAGGAGACTTCAATATCATAACCAATCTTCAGGAAAATAAAGGAGGAAGGATGCATCTGGACTTGGACAGTAATTGATTCAAGAACTTTATTCATGGTAACCACCTCATCAATCTTCAAACCTCCAATGGAATCTTCACATGGAAAAACAAAAGAGAAGGTGCCCATTAGATAGCCTCAAGACTGGAAAAATTCCTCATCACATAAGACTTCATTCAGCTAGGGGGCGAGATAGCTGCTTCTATCATCCCTGCGACAGGCTCTGACCATTGATCAATACAACTTCAATGGTCATGACCAGGTAAGCATTCTCCTAAACCTTTCCACTTCGAACACTGCTAGTTCTGGCACCCAGGTTTCAAGGACATGGTTTCCAAATGGTGGACCTCCTTAGTACCCCTGCAAGGCACTAAAATTCTCCAACTCTAGAAAACACTGAAACTGCTCAAAGGAAAATTGAAGGTCTGGAACAAATAAACCTTTCGCAATATCTTCACAGAAGAAAAAGAGCTAGAGGAAAAAATGAAGAAGTTACAACAAACTATTATCCAGGAAGGACGCTCAGCCGAGTCATAACGTTAGGAGAAGACCTTAACTACTTAGATGGAAGAAAGACAGAACCAGGAAGAAATCCTATGGAGACAAAAATCAAGAATTTGTTGGCTCAAAGAGGGAGAATGAAATACTAAATTCTTTCATCGTTCCACCATTCAGCATAGGATACATAACAAAATTAGTGTTCTCAATAACCAAATTAGGGAAAGGCTGGAAATGCAAGAGTCCATCACTGAGGAGCTACACAATCACTTCAGGAACATTCTACAGGAACCCAATCACCAGAGGCATGAGGCCATTTGGAAAATCACTCAACACATTCCCAAGCTGATAACGATGAACACAATAGGTTGTTGCTCGCAGCTACAACTCTGGTTGAGGTGGAAGAAGAAGTCTTCCAGCTGAAGGTAGGGAAAGCTCCAGGTCTTGATGGATTTACCACTAACTTCTTTTGTTTCTTCTGGGATACCATTCAAAATGAAGACCGAGACGTAGTGGAGGAATCACACACTACTCACTGGCTTCTACGAGCGCTAAATGCCACCTTCATAACTTTGGTTCCAAAAGAAGACAATGCAAACTCTCCAAGTAAGTACAAGCCCATATCTCTCTGTAATGTTATTTACAAAATTATCTCCAAATTTATTGAATAGGCTAAAGAAGCTCCTTCCCATAATTATCTCCCCGGAGAAAATAGGTTATGTGGAAGGTAGGAAAATTCTTGATGGCATCATCTTAACCCATGAAGTCATTCACTCTCTCAAAACCTCCAAAAATCTTGGCATGCTTCTCAAAATCGACCTCTCCAAAGCTTTTGATAAACTTAATTGGGTCTACATCAAAAAATTTCTCATGGCCTTCGGCTTTAGCCACACCTAGGTACACTGGATCATGAGTCTTATCACCTCCGATTTTCTCTCCATTTTGGTCAATGGAATCCCCTCTGCTACCTTTAACCCCTCAAGAGGCATCAGACAAGGGGACCCCATTTCTCCCTTCATCTTCATCAATATGGCTGAAGGATTGGGTCACCTTCTCAAAAGCTCCATCCAGTCAGGTGCTCTATATGGATTACCCCTCCACAACTTGCCCACCTCCTCCCACCAAAAATTTGTGGATGAAAATATTATTATGGGTTACCCCACGGTCCAAGAAGCCCGCTCCCTCAAATCCATTCTAGACTCCTTCTCTGATGCCTCCGACGCAGAGGTCAACCCTAAAAAATTGCAGATCTTTTTATTTCACACCCCCCCTCTCACACAGCACAACATAGCCCGCATCCTAGGATTCTCCATTGCTTCCATGCCTTCCAAATACCTAGGAGATCCTCTTACTGACTCTGTCATCAATCACTCCTCCTGGCAAGCTCTGCTGGAAAAAATAGAAACCCGGTTATCCAACTTGACCCATCGCACCCTCAATATTTCTAGTCACCTCGTTCTCATTAAATTTTTCTTGCAATATCTCCCCATCTACCTGTTCTCAGTCATAGTAGCCCCCAAATGGGTCCTCAACGTCCTGCGCAACTTGCAAAGATATTTCCTATGGGGTGGAACCAAAGACAAAAATAAATGGGCCTTACACTACAAGGAAAAGACCCTCTAGTGGATTTTTTTGAGGAACCCCTTATAAAAATACCCCAGACTTTTGTTTCCAGCAGAGGTTACTAGAGGAGGTTGGCGGGCGGAGGTTTTTGTGGATGTTTTAATTCGTCCGGTGCGCTTATCATCGTACACTGCACCGGTGCGTTCAACAAGAGAAAGCACTGGTGCGCACAAAACATTGGCACACTGGACACCGTGCGCTCCATACACACTCGCTTGGTGTTTCATATTACTATAGCACACCGATGCTTTACCACTATTCCACACTTGTGCCTCATAAAAAATTGCACCAAAACAGAAACCACCCAATGCGGTATCTAGCAATCACACCGTTGCACCCGTAAAAACCCCGCACAGCGAAACATGGTTAAATAAAAAAAAATTACAGCCAAAAAACCGAATTTTTTACTTTTCTCAATGCTCCAGAGCTCTCAACCACTGGTGAAATTTATCCTTGTCTGAGCCGCCCTGGCATCGGTGCTCCCATTGCACCCATTGCACACTTTGCTGTTGTGCATTGCCCACGAATCTCCAGCTTGAATTTTGCAAAACGGTGGGAAAATTTTATTTTGCAAATTCTACAGCCAATTTGCCACCTCGATGGCCAAATGTACAGGTATTTTTTTTTTTCCATAATTAAACCTTTTAGGGGACTAGAATTTCAAATAACCTTAAAATTAACCATTTAAAAGAAAAAAAAAAATTGCGCGGTGCACTCGAGCCATTCGGCTTGCACCGATTCATGGTGCTGCCTGTAAATTTATAGGCCGCACCACAACCTGTGCTAAAGGTATCCTTACTGGTTCCGGGGTGATGCCGATAGGTGCACCATGATATTTTAACATTTTTAAAAAAGTTTGGTCTGGTCTTTTACCCAGCCGCACCATTGACCATGTGGAATAGCGGCAACGCAGTGCCTTGACTGAAATATACGCCCCGGGGTGGGTAACGTTGTCAGCGCACTGCATTCCGCATTTCGACAAGGTCAACGATGCAGCCTGGTAAATCAGTGCTAACGGTATCCGCACCATTTCTAGGGCGGTACCGAAGGCGCACCATGTTATTTTAAAAAAATTTGAAAACTGCAGTGTGGTCGGTTACTCGGCCGCACCGTTGACCTAGTGGAAGAGAGGAAACGTGGTGCATTGACTAGAATATCCACCCCTGGATGGGTATTTCTATGAGCGCACCGCTTTCTGTATTCCGACAGGGTGAACGGTGCAGCCTGGTTAAAGACCGCACCATTGACTATGTAATGATGACAGGAGGTCAGTTCGCTGACTTAACTAAATGTCCCGGGGAGTAGATTTTAGTCAATGAACCGTACTCATGACACCATACATAGTCAAATGCACTAAAAAATTTCGGGAGCACCACCGCCGGTGCGTTTAAGATTATTTGGTGCACCGTCGCTGGTGCGCTCCATAAAAAGATGCACCGGGACAATTGCATGACTATTTTTTTTGGCGCACCAACTGTTTTTTTTTTCCAAAAAAAAATATATATGTATATTTCTAAATACATGTCTCATTTAATAAAAAAATTGTATTTAATATGTCAATCATTCAGAGATGTGAAATGAGAGAAGAGGGTGAACAACAACAACAACAGGCAGACCAATATAATATGGTTCGCCTCTGGGAGGCACGAGAGAGGGAGAGAGATGTGTACCCTCACCCTATTACAGCAGCTACCCAGGGGCTCCTAAGGAAGGTAGGCCTCCTCAAGTTCTATGAGGAGGCTACTTCCCTAAAGGGCCATGGTTTGTTTTTAAGACATCTTATCCGAAGGTGGAATGACCACCAATAGGCTTTCTGGGATGGTCTTAACCAGTGGTACACGTCCACTAAGGAGGATATATATTTTATTACAGGGCTATCAAGGAGAGGGGTGGATTTTCCCTTGTTTCCAAAGGTTCCAGCTGGCTATGTAGCAAGGATTCAGTTAGTGTACTCCCAGAGATACATTGGAGCATCAGTAATGTCTCCTTCATATTTTCAGGTCGCTGGAGGTCAGTTACGTATTGGTGCATTTGGTAGTGAGGAGGTGAGGTGCCTCTCACTTCTCATTTTGACCATTTCACACAACACCAATGATGGGCAACACATTAGTTGCTCGCTTCTATATTATCTTGATTCTTTAGTATAGGAGCCACGACTTGTTAGGTGGTCTGCCATTTTTTTGCGGCAACTCTATACAACCTTAGATAGATATTGTGCTCATACACAAGGGAGGGTCAACTTCCCTTTTTCTTCAGAGCTTTTTTGTTTATTTTTTGAGAGGTTTCTAGAGACGAGGCCTACTTTTTTTTGGCAGCCTCGTAGGCCAATGTTCGAGGCACAAATGCGCATGTGGGGGCAGATGATGCCATTAGGGGAATTTTAAAGTCTAAAATGGGCCTCCTAAGGAAATAATAAAATAATAGCTAAACCAATAAAATAATATTTATGAATTTTCAATTCATTTTTTACACCACAATCAATGTAACCATAGTTATATTCAATTCAAAAGTTGTACCAAAATAAAGTTAATAAAAAAATTTGTATTGATGTGACTATAAATAAGAATGAGATTTTCAAGAAAAAAGTCATTATCATTTAACAACTAATGCATTTGTCCTTTATACTTAAGTAACTTAAAATAAAATATAAATATAAATTTATAAATTCTTAATTATATTATATGCTATTAATTAAATTTTATATTATTTAAATTGTATAATAACATGTAATTAATATACTATATAAATATAATATAATATAATATAATAAATGTATAGGGATATGCATTGTTTCTTTCAAGAAATATGAAATGACAATAATATATTTTTATTCAAAAAGTGTGAAATGACATTTATTATGAGTTCTTTACTTTGACTTTAAAGGTACTTAGAGCACTACCATGGTTAACAATGAGTTTTTATCCACCATTGAGAATGTGACAAGTAAGTACCTTTAACTCAATCAATGCCACCTCAACCATTAGGGATGATGCCATCCCCTAAAATGTGATTGGTTCTCATAAAGTGAATTTTTATTGTACATTTTCCTTATGAGGCCCATTTTAAACCTCAAAATTCCCCTAATGCCAAGAGGGGCGAGACTATGTTTCCAAAAAGGATATCGAATGATGTACTGGAGTTGTTAGCCAGTGTTGACGATAATCCCTTCATTATGGTCCCCTGTCCTTATGCAGGGCAGGATTGGTGAGGGTGTGCCAACCTCCTCTTCACATCTGATGAGCCACTGGATGATAGAGGTAATATTACTGTTTTATTTAAATTTATTCTAACATGTTCTTTAACTTGTTTTTATTAATTGTGTAATGAAATTGTCTAATTATTATTGTGTACTTGTATATATTTTGTAGACATTAGGTATTTTAATGGCGAGGACATGCCAACACCACCACATGATCTAGGTTGGGATCCTGATGAAGATCAGGGCATGCCAGATGCTGAGGATCATCAGGAGGCCGGTGCAGAGAGACCTGTTCCTGCTGGTGCGCTGGTACTGCATTTTTCTAGGCGTGGTCAGCTTGATAGCAGATATAGGATGGAGTTGGGCGACCAACTCAATGCATTGATTGTTGAGGCATGCATCAAGCCCGCTCATATAAGAGACATACAAGCTGATGGTAGGCTCTTATAGATGTGGAAAGGCATGTCGCATGACATGTACAGCCTAATGCGGCATGTTGTAGGAGCTACGACCTTAGTTACACAGCTGACGAGAACTGTTTCATGTCATAGGCGTGGTTGAGACGCAACACGTGATCGACAATCCACGAGCAGTGACTCATCATCTCATCATCGTTCACCTCACGCCATGCCAGATGAGCAACCTCCACTAGCATCTAGAAGAAGTCATCATGGAGATCAAGTTGGACCATTGGCCACATCCAGTCAGTAGCCTGCACCATCCAGCAGTACTCATGATCATGAGCAGGCTGGACCATCGACTGTCAAGGCTGCACCATTGACTGAGCAGGCCTCAACTAGTACTGCTTATATTGATGTTGTACCACCTGTTGATCCATGACATTTATATTATAGTTTTATATTTTTGACATTATTAAGTTATATATATATATAACTTAATAAATTTTATGTTCATGTTGCAGTTGTACTTAACTTACATGTTAGTGATCATCATGATGTGTATATTGTTAGGTCATGTTAGATATGTTCATTTAATGTGCAGCTTGCAGATAGATGTGTATGTGATAGCATGAGTTATTTGACATGAGATGTATATTTGATGTTTGTGTTGTGATGATGTTAATATATAATGTTAATTGTGTTTTGTTAGATGATCATGATCACGATGATGTTAGCGATTTTGAATGTGTTTTTTAGTCAAATATGATGTTTGTATGATGGTTATCATGAACGTGATGTTTATTAATTAATTTAATATTAAATGATCATGATATTTTAAAATTGTAATATTTGTAATTCTAATTGTATGTAAAATTGTAATTGTAATTCTAATTCTAATTCTAATTCTATGTAAAATATTTGTAAAATTTTAATTGTATTACTGTGAATTGATTGTAATTGTAATTGTAATTGTATGTAAAATTCTAAAATTGTAATTGTAATTGTATGTGAAATTGTAAAATTGTAATTCTAATTCTAATTCTAATTTTAATTATAATTGTATGTAAAATATTTGTAAAATTTTAATTCTATTAATGTGAAATGATTTTATTAAATTTTTAAATTTGTAAATTTGTAAAATTTTAAATAATTGTAAAATAATAAATCTAGAATAATATGAATTATTGTAACATAATAAAGTTTAGAAAATAATGCAAATAAATTCATGTACTTCTGAATTATCATTATTTTATTATGATTTTAGATATAAAAAAAGAAGAACTAATTTATACAGTACACCATTGTTTTTGAGATCAACATAATTGCAAATTATCAAGTGAACTATTGATTTTAACATTAACACAATTTAAATTACCAATTAATTCAAAATACATATTATAATGTTTCGAAAAACCCATCTTAAAAAGTATAAATATTGATGAAATAACACATGTACCTTATCACTCTCGGTTCTCATGATCACCCTCATTATTTTCCAGCTCGCATGGCATGATAACACTATTGTTCTCAAAAATATGTTTATATCTAGGGTCATGTGTAAATACGAACCACTAATCCCTATCCAACACATCTGGGTTAAAAAACACCTAGTTGTAGTGTTTGGGGAAAACATAGGGCTCCTTAGCTTGATCCCGCATCTTTCTAAGTTGATACATATCAGCTTACTATCATGATATTCCTTTACATTATTCCTATCAAAGGTGTCCCACCACTTGCACCTAAAAATAACACATTGGAAAGAAGAGAAATCCACTTCAATGATCTCTTGTATCTTTCCGACATAACCTAATGTCCCTCTTACTAGGTTTTGATCACGGTGGCTAGATCGACTAGATTGATCGAACTCGACTTCCACTCCATAGTTTTGTGTAACGTTTCCAGAATCGGCATTTTGTGTGTGAAAATGGTGTCCATATGCCCACATAGATGGAACAAATGCACCTATTATAAAAAAGTTAAAAAAATCATAGTGTCATGTGTCTTATAATAAACCAACAGTTAAAATATGAAATATAGATGTCTTATAAGTTTTAAATTTATGTATAAATTAAAAATATTATTACCAAGTTGATTCACCCAATCCCTATGTTTAGTGCATCCTCTTCAACACACAGGTAACGACCAGTTGCACCGTATTTCTCTCTGACTTGGTCAGCAACCCAACTGTTGGGGAATATTTTTGGCATATTTTGTTTTAAATGATCAGGATAAGGCACACTTATACCATTCAACCATCTGAATTCTTTTCGACACTATCCCATTTCATCCTCTTTTGTTTGTAAAATGCAACCCACGGTTGTGTCGCTTCAAAATTGTAAAGAACGAATTTATTGATTGCTTCAATTTATGCATCCGCTAATGAAATCAAACGAAATTATATAGTACTTAGAGATCAAAATATACATCATATCAAAGTTCAACATGAATATTAACTTTGTGTAAATTTGAAAAATTATAAGTCACTTACTCTTTATCAAGCGCTTTTTTCCACTCATTTGGAGCAACTCCCCTTCTCTTTTGTCTTCATCCCTTTCATCGTCCCAAATCACCACACCTGGTATATTGTCAATCTACTTAACGTACTCACTAGCATAATAGAAAGACTCATATGATATGTACCCCTCTGCCATAGACCCCTCAGGTTTTGCCCTTTGTTGAACAAAACCTTTCAATTTCTTCATGTACCTCTCTAAGAAGAACATCCAATGACAAGAAACCACCCCAACTAATTCAACCTCATCTACTAGGTGGATTAGAAGATGAACTTGTAAGTTCATGAAACTCGTCAGCAGTTCCTTCTCAAACATACAAACAATCTCAACTATCTCTTGATGCCACTGTGGAATGCTAGCCAAATTAATCTCCTTTGACATGATCCAACGTACAAATGAAAATAATTTAGATATGGCACATCCTAGGTCTTGAGGGAATTCATGTTTCACACACCCACGCATGAACAAAGGATAATGACACTGCAAAGTTATAAACACATGCAATAATACACAAAATTAGTTATGTTTTATGATCCCCACATGGGATAAAATTTATTAATATAAAAAATAATAAAATCATGCTTTTAACATTATACATACTCTTAGAAGATTCAAATGGTCATGCGATTTCAACCCTGACAAATGGTCATCCATGGTGAAGCGGTGCCATAGTGAAGACCCGTATGAAGTTGGAACCCTCACACCCATTATAACTTCCTTTGCCAAATAAATATCATCTTTTTTTTAAATCCATGGGACATCACCTTCTTTGAAAAACAATGAATTAGAGGGACCAGTGCCTGCCTCTGATCCCGTACTTTCTAATCGTCTTGGCCAATTTTTTTTTAAGTTTTTGAAGTAATAATATCTTTCGTAACATCCAATGTGTCACTTTGTTTCGATGATATGTGCCTCCATAAAGAAGATGAAACATTTTTAAATATATGCATGGGATCTAATAAGTGGGGAATCTTAAGATGCTCCCAATATGGGAGGTTATAAAAGATAGATTAGCTTTTCATCCCAATGGGAAATTTCTCAACATAGGTGTCGAAGAATTCTGGATCATCGAAAATAGGCTCCCCATTTGAAGCGAACATTTCTATGAACTCCTTCTCCTTCTCTCTCTCATATGCTCTAAGTAATTCAACTGGTGTCATTATTAGAGGCCCTTGGGTTCTCTCTCGTTTACCATTGAAAGTGGACGCTGCTCTTCTGTAAGGGTGTTCTTCTGGGAGGAATACCCTGGAGAAATCATACAGTAGCTTTCATAGGTCCTTGGACCATCTAGCTCTCAGAGAAGGTCCACAACATTTACATCCAAAATATCATTTTGTTACAAGGCCTGCGAGATTATTGTATGCAATTAATATGCATGGCACGTTAAAGAATATCATGAAGATCAGAACAAATATTACAACGAATTAAATAACTAATATGTGAAAGAATATTGTTACGTATATAAAAAAATCAATAAATTAAACATGTAATTTACCAGAGAAAACTCCTAAGCCTAGATAATCATGTGTTGTGTAAGCACATATGCCATACAACGTAAAACTCCTCTCTGTTGCGACGGGTCATGATACATCGTATACATTTATCCCATCCCATAATTCCTTCAATTCATCTACCAGTGGTTGTAAGTAGACATCCATATTATTCACTTGTCCTCTATAAAGGACTATGAGAGCCAACATAAGATGTTCATTCTTCATGAAAAATCATGGGGGGATATTTTTATTGATCACTACTACAACCCAAAAGAAATAATTGGTGTTCTGGAGGGAATATGGGTTGACTCCATCCATGCCTATGTTGAGTCGTAGACTTCGTACTTCATCCATGAATTTTTCGGGCCATGTATACTCTATATGCTTCATGTCTATTGAATTAGTTGGGATTCAAATAACTCCCAACTCACTTCTCTGTGAGGCATGCCATCCCTGCAACATAGCTAATTATTTGCAATGAAAGAGCCTTTGAATCCTTGGGATTATAGGCATGTGCCTCAATATCTTAAAAGGAGGAACAATACGTGATTTACCCTTCTTTTTTTATTTATCATGCCTGTCATGCCCACACTTTAGACACATCTCTTTGTCTGCATATTCTCCTCTATATAGAATGAAATCATTTGGACATGCATGATATGATATGTACTCAACACCCAACATTTTCGACAATTTCTTTGTCTCTTCGCAGATACCAGACAAGACATTATCACTCAAAAGAACTTTATCTTTGAATAACCTATAGTTGGTGATCATGGAAAAATATATTAATAAATGTACATTAGTGTAGATATAATTATTCATGTTCATAAAATTTAACATTTGTGATGTTCATTACAGTGTACTAATTATATTTCAAATTTATATAAGGGAGTACTTTATGGTAACTTACCTCAAAATTTCTGAGAAACATGCATTTGACAAGCCAAACTTTGCTTTCAAGTTGTACAGTAACATCATTGTCCCCAACTGGGTAGACTTTGACTGACCACCAGGTCCAAAGAGAGGGGTGGTGGAAGCAAATTTAAGGCTTTCGAAAAAGGTGTCAGCGATATGAGAATCATCCCCTAGCTGATCATCGTTTTGGAATGCATCTAACAACATTGTCTCCATGGCAGTCGTATCCCTTAAGTAATCATCCATACCAACCTCTATTTGATTGCCTCCATTTCCAGCTTGTGAAGAACTACTATTGCTGTAGTCATTCCTAATTGGTGAATCTGGACGTAGCGAGAATTGAATCGGTGGTTGATTCAACCATTCTTGGTATCGTTCCTCTCCGAATTTTTATCTTAATTTAGTCTTATCTTGATTTGACATTGTCATGGGGTGCAACAGAAGATGGTAGGTAGGTCGTTCATCATCACTAGAATCCTAATAATTTAAAAATATATATTTGAACATGTTTAGTACAAAATATATAATATCAATTAGTAACCACGTCGAAAATATTACATGATTATAAATTGGTTTGACGTTGAAATAATTACATTAATCAATATACCAAACAATTATAATTATTACCATCATTGTCCCGGGATTGTGGCTAGAAGATACAATATTTTTATAATTGGCAGGTTGAAGCGGCTATCCATTCTCATCTACCAAATGCGTCTTGCGGTATGCAGCTCCTGATAAGAACTTCCAACGTTTTGGAGTTGTTTGAATATTTTGTGCATCTGAACTCGATGTTGAATCTACATGAACCAACAAATTTGTATACATTATAAATTTAATTAAGTTGTGCATGATTGACATGGATAAAAAACATAAATTAAATTAGATAATGAAAATATAAAAAAAGTCTGAAGTAAAATTACGTCTCGAGATGGATAGGGAGAACTTCGCGATGGAATTTGAGAAATATTATGGAACGAGTTGGATTTTGAAGAATTTCCCATTCAATATAATTATGATATTTTCTCCTTGCATTTGAGCAAAATCAACAATAAATTTTGGTGCACACACCTAAAAGTAATTTCGGTGCCTTAAAAATGGACTTCTTGTTATCAATGCTAATGTATAGATCATTGCACCGGTGTGTTTTTGGTACTACACACCGGTGTTGTTTTATAAACAGACACACCGGTGCAGTTCTATTAAGTGACACACCAGTGACGAATAACCGCAAATAAAAAAAAAGCACGACTCTATTTTCTTTAAGTGAAAAAAAAAACGGTAAATTGAAAAATGGGCAACAAAATATTTTCGAAAATCTAATTTCATAAAAAATTTCTATAAATACTAAACACTTTTCATTATTTCACTATTTTTTCAAAAAAATTCAGACAGAGATTTGCAGGAGACATACTTGGAGAAAATAGAGCACGAGAGCACTATGGAGCAGAGAAATACGTTCAAACAGAAGTATTCAGACAAACAAAATTTCAAACCTCTGGTGGTTCAAACCCTATAGAATAGATTTCAAATGATCTCATGATTAAATTTTATTGTTTTTTTTTACTTTCTCTGCAGTTATTTTTACACTAGTAAAAGAAAAAAATCAGTGTTTATTGTTTTTTTTACTTTCTCAACAGTTATTTTTCTGTATTTTTTTACCTTTTCGGCAGTTTTTAGAAAATAAAAATAAATAAACTATCAATTTTTAGAAACAAACCCTAGATTCTTTTTGTTTTTTCCCTTTCTTCTCCCTCTTTCTGTGATTTCAAAATTAATTCTTTTCAAATTAGATTTATAGGGTTTGTATTGCTAAATATAGGTGTAAGGCATCCAACTCACAGAACGACTTGCATAGTCAGATCTCAATCCATGTCAGCCCTTGCTTGAATTTAAAAAAGCATATATTTTTTTCATCGATGCACCTAGCATAACCTACCGGACCGGTGCGTTGTATTATCCCAACGCACCGCGAAAGTAATGTGATAAAAAATTAAAAAACTATTTTTTTTTTATCAGTGCACCATATATAAACTATGGCACTAGTGTGCTATTTCATTATGGCGGACCATGAACGTGTTGTTTCGCAAAAAAAAAATCCATTTTAGAAACAAACCTTACATCTTTTTGTTTCTGCCCTTTCTTTTGCCTCTTTCTGTGATTTCAAAAATAGGGCTTTTCAATTTAGATTTATAAGGTTTGCATTGCTAAATATAGAACTAAGAAATCCAACCCATGGGACGAATTTCATAGTCGGATTCCAATCCATGTCGGCCCTTGCGTGAATTTTAAAAAAAAGAAATTTTTCATCGGTGCGCTCGACATAACCTAGTGCACCAGTGCGCTGTATTATCCCAGTGCACCGCGAAAGTACTGTGATAAAAAATTAGAAAACAAAATATTCTTTTATTAGTGCGCCATATGTAAACTATGGCATCCGTGTGCTATTTCATTATGGCGCACCGCAAACGTGCTGTTTAGCAAAAAAAAAAATCCATTTTAGAAACAAACACTACATTCTTTTTGTTTCTACCCTTTCTTCTCCCTCTTTCTGTGATTTCAGAATTAGGTATTTTCAATTTAGATTTATAGGGTTTGTATTGCTAAATATATGCCTAAGACATCCAACCCATAGGACGACTTGCATAGTCGGATCCCAATCCATGTCGGCCCTTGCGTGAATTTTAAAAAAAAAACTGTTTTTTTTTTCATCTGTGTGCCTGCGTAACGTAGCGCACCGGTGCGCTATATTATCCTAGCGCACCGCAAAAGTACTGTGATAAAAAAATTAAAAAATATATTTTTTTTCTTAGTGTGCCATATGTAAAGTATGCCACTGGTGCACTATTTCATTATGGCGCACCGCAAACGAGCTATTTCGCAAAAAAAAAAAAAAAAAATCCATTTTAGAAAAAAACCCTACATTCTTCTTGTTTCTGCCATTTCTTCTCCCTCTTTCTATGATTTGAGAATTAGGGCTTTTCATTTTATATTTATAGGGCTTGTATTGCTAAATATAGGCCTAAGACATCCGACCCACGGGATGACTTGCATAGTCAGATCCCAATCCATGTCAGCCCTTGTGTGAATTTAAAGAAAAACAGTTTTTTTTTTTTTTTTTCATCCGTGCACCCAACGTAAACTAGGGCACCGGTGCACTGTATTGTACAAGCGCACCGCAAAAGTACTGTGATAAAAAATTAAAAAGACAATTTTTTTTTATTAGTGCGCCATATGTAAAATATGGCACCGGTTTATGCTACAAAAACTAACACTCGACAATTTTTATTATTTTCTCTGTGTTAATCAGTGTGGTGGTTAACATGTAACGCACTGGTGCTCCTTGTTGACATAGAGCACTGTACGGTCTATTATATTGTTTGTGCAATTCGTTTATAATACCTCCACGCACCGACGTCGGTGCATACCGAATGAATGGCGCACCGATTTCTTGAGATTTTGTTTTTACCTTAAAGCTTGACAATTTATTTATAAATATATTAATGAATGATATGGTACAGGTTTCATATTGATAAAGAAATGACTGAAAAGATATCAAGTAACAAAAATACTGATAACACATCAAGAAAAGAAAAAAAGGCAAGTTCTTTGTAAATTCTTTAGAAAAAATATTATTTTTGAACTATATGTAAGTTTAACTAAGACGTATTGCTTACTGTGTATCATGCAGAGCCACAAAATGACGAAGCTCGATAAGATTATTTCTAATCTAGGAATAGAAGAGCGTAAAAGCTTGATGGAAAATTGCAAAATGATGAATTAGGTGAATGAAAAAATACTATCGATCCAATGTGAGTTTCTTTTTTTTTAATTTTCATTAATAATATACTTAAAATTATTAGATAACATGTGTCCAACAATCTATTAATTCACATCTATTTAATGTTCTACAAGGACCAACAACTCAAAAATTGAATGGTGTTCTAAGAAAAGAAAAAAAATACAACATGCAAATGAAAATAAATTCCTCCTTAGCTCATCTGGAGTGGTGCTGGAGGTTAACGAAAGGGGGAAAAACTTTTACAAAAGTTTGAGGGATCTAGTGGAACGAATGTATAAACGTTCTTTCCGCTTACAATAGAAAAACCAATCCAATGATTCCAAGAACCAAATTTTATCTAAAGTAAAGGAAAAGTTTCCAGAAAATTGGTCAATTTGACATGTCATACTTCTAATAGAAAAAACATACCAAAAAAAAAGAAGGAATGAAAATGTAATATTTCTTTAAATGTTTGTCTATAATTATTTATAAATATCACTTTTGTTATATTTACTTTTCATATGTCAATATAAAAATTCAATAGTTTATTGTCATGTTACATTTTCAGGAAGATTATGAAAATCTTCAAAGGTGAACAAACTGATATCAGAAATATGCCAGTAGGAATGTCCAAAAAGGTGTACAAGGAGATGGTCAAAGAAATTGACAAAATTGCATCACAGGAGGAGCCATCTCAACAACAACGTGCTTCAAATGTAATATGTAATCATTGAATTTTTCAATCATTAGGTACAATAAATAAACAATTTAGCATTAAATATTAATTTTCAAGTATTTTCTTACAAAAAATAAAAGAAAATGGAACCCATTCAGCACATAAAACATGACGACAAGGAAGAAAAGGGTTGATATCTAAGTTTGTGAGTAATTGTTACTTCCTTATAACAACTTAACTAGATTTCATTTTTTTATTTTTTAAGTTGTTTTACAAAAATCATTATTGAATGTCTTCAAACAGGTGCTAACATACAAAGAAGAACTATCAGAGGAATTGATCTAAATTGGGTTAAATATGGGTTGTGAGTATGTGTTGGCATATCAGAAATTAATTGTAGAATTTGTAAGCATCTATCGATCTTTTTTTACTTAGCTCCGTCTATAATTAATAGAACAAAAAAAAAATTATATTAAATATATGATTTGTTATGGGGTATAAAACTTGCAGGAAACAAAGTATGGAACATCGCCAACAGATGAAATCTTGAAAGATGGCATGTTACATGGTTTTAAAAGAATGTGTATAGTTTACGAGTCAATTGTTGCAATGGTACGTCATTTATTTTCGATTTACATTGATGTACATTATTTAATATTGCAATTTTAATCATTCTCACCAGTGTATATGAACTCATTATAGTTTATTTTTATGTTTGTAGATGGAAGGTGAAGAAGAAGAAAACAATCAACACCGTGAACAAAACGTTCCTGAAAATAACCCAAGTCATGGAAGTAGCTCTAGCAGTGACAGCAATTCAAGCGAAGAATGATGATCACTATGTTTGGATATCAAAGCAAGACGTTGTATTTTTTGAAATATTATCTTGTGAAATCAGACATTTTGTTTAATGTAATGGACATAATGTCCCAATTGAAAGAAAAAGGGATACCAATAACTATCCCATTTTGTATGACAAAGACTGTCTTATATATATATATATATATATATATATATATATATATATATATATATATATATATATATATATATATATATATATGTTTTAATTTATTCTATTGCATTCTCCATTGTCGCTATGAAATGTAACACCACTGATTAAATTTATGAATGATTAAATATTATAATGAAGATGTGTGAAATTTGATGATATAATATAATGAATTAATCTAAACATCACATTAAAATGCACTAATAAAAATTTAATTCATATGAATGCTGTTATAAGATATATATGTGTCCACTTTTGATGAATAAGGAATTTTAAAAAATCACAATAATTATGATATGATATAACAAATTAATCCAAACATCACATTCAAATGCGTTAATAAAAATTTAATTAATATGAATATTGTTATAAGATGTGTCGACTTTTGATGAATAATGAATTTTAAAAAATCACAATAATTGAACTGTCACAGGTCGATGTTTCTAAAAAATACAAAATGAAAACCGGTGCGTGTCAGTTACTGAACACTAGTGCGTTTGTATTATGAAGCGCACCGGTGCGTTTCTACGACCTATGGGCACCGCACAAATACAAAAACCAATTAAAAATATCGGTGCGGTTGTGCAATACTGCGCACTGGTGCGTTTATGTAGAATTATGCACCGGTGAATTTGTACAACCTCTGGGCACCGCACAAATACCGATACCAATTATAAATTTCGGTGCGTTTGTGTGATACTTTTCACCTGTGCATTTATGTGTATCTATGCACCGGTGCATTTGTACGACCTATGGGCACCGCAAAAATATCGATACCAATTATAAATCTCGGTGCATTTGTGTGATACTACATAGCGGTGTGTTTCTATAAGTCTACACAACGATGCATTGATACGACCTATGGGCACCACAAAAATCCCAAGACCAATTAGAACGACCCCATGCGTTTTATCACCAACACTGTGCCTGGTGTGGTTTTATACCTTGACGGCCCGATGCATTCTCCTTCGACCGGCCCAGGCCACCTTCTAGATGTACGCACCGATGTGTTCAAGCCTGAGTAGCGCGCCAATGAAAAAACATATGTAATAACCTACGACCGCCAATTTTTTTTAGTTGTGTTAAATTTCCGTTGAAAGCTCTGCCAAAACCTTAGTAACCATAAAATATGTTGTAGAAAATGTTTTTTTAACAATTTTGGCCAATTTTATAACACAAAAAACCTCCTTTATAACCTCCACTAGAGGGTCTTTTCCTTGTAGTGTTAGTCAACTAGAAGGATGTTTGTACCCCTAAAAGTCAGGGGGGTTAGGATTGCGCGATCCTGAGCATAGTAATAACATAATGGGAGCTAGCATCTGGTGGAAATGGGTCTCCAACCCCAACACTCCATGGGCCGACCCTTTTGGTGGCCAAGTATGCACACTCCTGTCCTAAGGAGGACCTAATCTGGTACAACTTAGGGTCTGGGGGATCCCAAATCTGGAGAGCAACAAGTAGCCAAAAAAGGATGATAAAAGTCACATCTTCTGGGAGATGTGAAGTGGTACCCAAGCAAGATTTTGGGAGGACTTCTGGTAGCATATGCCAAGCCTTTCCTCCATATTCCCTAGACCTATATGGAGTGCGGCTCTCCAAGGAAGGAAAATATTGAATGTACAAGACTTCTGGACGGACGACACTTCCCAAGGATATAGGTAATGGCTACACAAGAACAGATGGAAAGATGACTAGAACAACGAGGGCCACACAGATATCTGGGAGGATCTCAGCACAAAAAGAAAAATTAGAGTAAGGACAGGACCTAACATCCTTCGCTGGGAGCATATGCCTAGTGGAAACTACTTGACCAAGCAAGCTTACAACATATTTCATTAGCAGAACCCCGGCCCAATAGATCCCATCTAGAAAAAGATATGGATAGCCAATCTTTGGCCTAAAGTATCCACCTTCATGTGGCTACTCAGTAAATGACGCATCCTCACATGGGAGAATATTTTGAATAGGGGGTGTGTAGGACCCTCTAGGTTCCCTTTATGTCAGGAAAACCTGGAAACCATCGATCACCTATTGGACCAATGTCCCACTGCTAATTTCCTGTGGGAGAGAATTATAGTCTTATGTCATTGTTCCAACCGAGTAAGGGGTGATATCATCAACACCATCAGTAGCTGGATGAACAATCCTTACACTAGCACTCTCCTGAATAGACTCTAAAAAATGATTTTGGGCATCCTCATTTGGAACATCTGGAAGGAAAGGAACAACCACATCTTCAAAGAGAAAGAATCTGCATCAGAGAAGCTCTGGGCCCGGATTCACAACAAACTCTCTGAAACATTGGCCTTAGACGTTGGAGTCAGGAGGACCTCCCCACCTTTGCAGCAGAGCGCCACATATGGAACAATTGGAAAATGAGTCTAAACACCCCCCTGGATATCAATCCTAGAAGTGCAGGTAGAACTCATGCCCCTGAAAAATGGAACTCCCCCCCCAAATTTCTTCTTCAAATGCAACTTCGATGGTGCGTCCAAGGCAATCCCAGAAATGCAGGATTCAGAGGCATTATAAGGAACTCTCAAGGCCATCCCCTCCGGATTTACTTCAGTAACATAGGTTGGGACAACAATAATTCTACGGAGTTGGAGGGGCTTATATAGGGTATTCAAATTGCAATTGAGTTTCATTACTTCCCCTTGGAAATGGAGGGAGACTCGCAAGTCATAACTATGGCAGCCACAAGAATCCTCCAAGGATCGGCATCCTCAAAGGTATCCAACAGCTGGAGGCTCACCCATAAGCTCAAGGTTCTGGAACAACTGATACATAACCACAGAGCCATTACTTTTGGCCACGTGCACAAGAAGCCTAAATCTGTAGTGGATCTCCTGGAGAACAAAGGTGTGGAAACCAGTTGTGAGTTGTATCATTCCAACCTAACTCGGGTTGAGGAGGAATCCCTCAGAAAAGAATGTCACACTCATTCAAAAGGATCTTCTCCCCCCAGATGCGGGTGATAGAATTGACACGAATGACAATCATTTCTCACTCACCCTGAAGGACGGAAATCTTCTGCATAGAGCCTCACCTGTTGCAGATCCTCAAGCAGTTAGTCATCCGCACGAGAAAAAACAAAATAAGGTATGATGATGAGATGCCGAGAACAGCATCACCCTGTCCACGGTACCCTTCCACATCCATTACCATAAATTATTATCATGATCGATTTGTATATCAGCCATCACCCCTCCCTTGATCCTGCTCAGGCGATCGTTCATGGCACACAGCTGCGGGTGAGGCATACTCATTTCCTTCCTCCTCGCATGTGTCCAAGCCCCTTTAAAAGGATGAGCTCTCAACCCTGAGCAACCCACAGTATTTTCCCTCTGCCTTCCATTTTTTAACTCTGCTTTGGCACTTCCCCAATTCTAGAAGGCCGCGTAGCCCTATTCTCAACGTCGCATTGCGCAGTCCCCTTTGGGCTGTGACATCCCAATTTGCGCACCTCCTCCCTAGCCCTTCCGAGCCCCCGATACTTGGCATTTTTTGTCCCCCTACTGTGTTTCCCTCCCTTGATATCTCCCCCCTACCTCATTGTGCAATGGCCCCCAGATTACGCCAACATACCATCCGAGGTGGACAGAGAGGTAATCTCCCTGGCCATTATCACCGTGGTGAGGACAATCCACTGGAGTCGATGGAAGGCTCCTCCTTTAAAAAATTTCTGTGACAGAGCCTCAACCCTGAGCAGGTGGAAGATGCCCCTGTGCAAGATACACATAGAGGTAGGCGTGGCCCACGGAAGTCCACCATAGCACACCAGACGCACCCCTAGCCCCGCAAGATTGACCTACTGCCAGTTCAGGAGAAGGAAAACAATGAATCGAATGTATGGGTGATGGATTTTGATGGCAACTGAACGTGTGTCCCTGACGGAGAAGATCCAGAGTCCCCCATCCTCTTCGCATCGGTCTCCAAACCCAAGCGTTTAGTGGCAGATTCAGAGGAAGCGGCTGCGAAGGCACCCACTTGCCCCATTGAGGAGGAGGTCACCAACAGTGATGATAAAGATGAAGATTGAGGACTATGCAGCTGCACAACTCTTCCATGTTTTTTGTCAAGCCTACCACCATCAATTTTTTTTACTGCTGCTTATTTTGTGCTACCTAAATACGCTAGCGCTAATGCGCATATTGTAATTTTTTGTCTTAAGTTTTGTTCGGCCTGGTTTCCTCCTCTGAGGCAACCCCGAAACCAAGTAACTAAAGCTGGGATTGGTTAAGCACAGCTTTCCAACCCCACCTGTAGCGTATGTAACATTTCGTTTCTTGAATTAATAGAATAGCCTAACTTACCGCACCCACACACACACACATATATATATATATTATTTAATTAATTTAACTGTAAAAAAATTTATTTAATTAATTAAGTTAATTAACTCATCTAATCTAATTAGATTAATTATATTTTATTTAATTAATTTGCAAACAAATTATTTTTAATTATTTAATTATTAACTATTATTTATTTTTTAATTCAAACTCTTCTTAAAAAAAAAACTTCAAAATATATATTAACTATGCAATATAATTTGTATATAGTAAAACCATAACAAAAGATAATATAAAAATATTTTAATTTCCCAAAGCCCGGAACTAAATCAAAATACCAATTTCCTTGCACCATTGGGCTGAAAGGCTTACTGTTTCTCAAAATAGCAAAGAGGGCATGGTATAGAGTTGCTTCGGAGGTGTTAATATAAAAAGAAAAAACATATTATAATGGAGGGAGGGCCCACTCCACGTGGATCCCGGGCTCCTGCCTCCCCACATCCTAATCCCTCCATTACCCGACACTATTTTCAATTGCTTACGGTGTTCGGGCATCCCGTATCCCTCATACTCAACTCATATGACATATCTTATGGTTCACGTGAACCTTTTATGTTTAATGTTTTTTGAATTAATGTATTTTAATTGAAGTTTGTTTAATAATAATTTTTAATAATTTTTTTTTTAATAATTTTATATTAATAATACAATTTTATTATGAATTTTGTTTAATAATTATTTAATTTAAATGATTTTTTTATTAAATTAGTTTAAAATTACAATTTTATTTAATAATTTGTATATTAAAAAAAAGAAAATCTATTTTTTCTTATGTCTGTATTTCCAACAAACAAGCAGTTTTTATACCTTGACTTTGAAAGCTAATATCTTGAGTTTTATTGGCCAAATGAGGCACAGGATGGCTCGTTAGAAAAATTATATCATGGAGAATGATTTGTGAACATTAACTCAACCAAATTTGAACATTTAATATGCCTAAAAATTAGCAGAAGTTGAGGCTCCAGATTTGCAACCAAAATTAGTTTCCTACGTTTTTTTTTAAGCATTTTCATTTGCCAAAAACTCCTATTGTTGCAAATTGGTTTGAAGGCAGCCCTCTTGAGCTATAGAATTCTTGACAATGATCAACGAGAATCATGGATTTGTTATATTTTATGTATTTAATTAGATTTTGGTTTGATAGTTTGTTTTCCCAATTTTTGGCATTTTGACTTTCACATGTAAAATCAATTCATTTTATTTTGAATTTTGATTGGTTTTTGCAAAGGATCTCTTGAAGGTGATGATGCAAAAATATCTTGGAGCAATTGGATTGATCGAGCAAAGGAGAAGGAGAGGAAAAGCAACACCAAATTTGGTGGATCTGAACTATCTTCAACAACTACCCATTTTTGGATTTCTTTTGTAAATTATAATTATTACTTTGAGGAATGAGGATGGATTTCTAGATATGGAAACTATAGGTAATATTCTCTGAAAATAGGGATATTTTTGCACTATTGTAGAAGAAGAAATTTTGCATAGGATTAGACATTCTTTGGACCAGTTATATGGAAATTTCTAGAGACATGTTTCAGCTCAGAAAATTTCATGCTATCATGAAATATTTCTGAGAAATCTTGTACTCAAAGGGCTTGAATCGAATCTATGATTTTTGTACACTTTTGTCAAATATAAAGGTTGATTTATGTTATGCATTTAATCTAAGTTTGATGCAAATTTGATCTAGATAACTATATGGTTTTTGGGTTCTACACTACTGTAAAAATTTTAATTACATGCATATTTAATCAATGGAAAGCTATATTTTCTTGTTGGATCTTATTTTAATCAAATTGAATAATGAATCCAAATAGATTTGGTTGTCCTTATTGTTAAATATCTAGAAGATAAATTGTAAGTGTGTATTTGTTTTAAATCATGATTATTTTATGAGAACTATTTCCTTACTACACTCATGTTATTGATTTTGGATTCATTCCACTTGAATTTGGATGTATGTGCACAACGATGTGATGACTATTCATCATATAGTTGATTGTATGTATTAGTTTGAATTAGCAGTGGGTCGTGGAACTATCTCCTTGCATTATTGACTTCATTTTTATTCTGAATTCATAGCTGGTCCAAACTTAATTATTATGCTCTCTATTGGGATTATATCTAGATCTTCTTAATCGAGTTAGGCTTAGGATTTCCTTTCTTTTACTTTAATTTTAGATGTTAATTTTCATTCATATTAATTAATTTCATTCTTAGAACTTCTCGTACGTAGAGGCAAAACTCTTGTGTGGCTTGTCTAAACCCTTGTTTCAACTTGAGGATTTCTTTCTTGCAAGTGCATTTCAAGAGGGTTAATTTGATATCTCTCTTATTATTGATGGTTTATTAGATACATAAAAATTCAGCGAGGAGAGACGAGATAACTAGACCCAATAGAACTAGTTAGAGCCATCATTACAAATAGATAAAGGCTTAGTTGGGGCTCTGACAGGGCGGTCTCCCTTACATGTTGATGTGGTCATTTTTTGCCATTAGCAAGGCCTTGAGATGGATGTGAGGATATTTGTGAAGGAATTTAGTTTCTACCAACAAAAATAAGTTGAGCATACTGATTTGGCATGATCGCTACAACCATTCCCCATCCCTTAGCAGATATGGGAGATAATTTTCATGTAATTCATCATTGTCCTACCTCAGGTACAGGGAAAATACCGCATATATGTAGTCGTGGACATGCTTACTAAGTTCAGAAACTTCTTTGTCATACCTTCAAAATATTAAACGACACAAGTAGCAAACTTGTTCTCTAAAGAGGTATTTTGATTGCATGGGTTTTTGAAAACCATAGTGAGCGACAAGGCAATAGATTTATGGCCAGCTTCTGGTAGGAGTTATTCAAACTTGTGGATATAGAGTTAACACCAATCACTATTGACCACCTACAAACTTATGGAAAAACTAAGATAGTCAACAAATGGCTGGAGGGATATGTCGAAAACTATGTATCTAGCCAACAAAAAGCATGGGTAAAGTGATTGCATCTAGGAGAACATTGTTACAATACCACTTTCCACATCTTTATTGGAATGGCACACTTCAAAGAAATATATGAATATGATGCCCCAACATTTGCAGACCAAATATTTGGAGATAATCAAACCCATTTAGGAAAATATTAGGTTCAAGAGAGCTAGGATATTCTATGAGTCCTCAAAGACAACTTGCAGATGGCTCAAAACCAACAAAAAGTATATGTAAATAGGCCATGGTAGCTTCACTAGGCGAGAAATACCATACCACATGCGTTCATATTGCAGAATATATATTGAGAAAAAAATGAC
Source organism: Pinus albicaulis (assembly GCA_034641835.2). NCBI lineage: Eukaryota > Viridiplantae > Streptophyta > Pinopsida > Pinales > Pinaceae > Pinus > Pinus albicaulis. Next base: position 1,016,125,487 of record CM076582.1, on the reverse strand, counting down.
ATAATATATTAAGCATATAATAGGGGAACATGGGTTTTTATATTGGCAAGTATAAAAAAATGGAGCTCAAAGTTAATGAAAAAATATAAAGGGGTGTAAAAAATGTTAATGAAAAAATGGATACCTACAATATCTAGTGAAAGTGGGAGATTTTTTAATTGGGAAGGTTTATTGGGTTCATATTAGTAGGGGGTTAAATAATGTGATTTTAAGAAGTATTTTCCAATATCTAGTCAAATTAAGGGTATTGTTTAGTATGCCATGAACACACATGATATGTTAAAGGTTCATTGAGTGAAGCCCTCGTGAGACAAGAATAGGATAGAGCATATATTTCAAGTGGGGGACATGATATATCTTCGTCTACATCCCTACAAGAAGTCATCCCTCAAAATGAAGGGGGAAAAAAACTCAAACCCAAGTTCTATGGGTCGTACAAGATTGTGAGATGAGTTAGGGAGGTGGCCTACGAGCTAGAGCTTCTAGAGGTGTGTAAAATTTAGAATGTATTCCATGTTTCTTGCCTCAAAAACTATCTAGGGAAACATGTAGCTAATTCTACCAAGCTTCGACCCTTAGAAATATAAGGGGAGTTGGTTTTGGTTCCAAATGAAATTCTAGAGACAAGGGACTAGAAGTTGAGGAGAAGGACTGTCAAGGAGTATCTAGCAAAGTGGAAGGATTTTCTTATTGAGGATGCAACCTAGGTGGGTAAGTAGGTGATCAAACATCCTGAGTTGAAGTTGCTTGAGGACAAGTAATCATGGGCAGGAATGACGGTAATGTCCCCAACTACTTAGGAGGCATAAGAGGGAGTTCTGCTAGCCTAGTTAAGTTCATGTAGATTAAGGTGGGGAAAATTTAACTAAGGGAATATGATTCACCAAGGAGAAAAATTACAAATTCTAAAGTGATGAAAAGAGGGACATATCCTAGGCTAATTAAAAGTCACTTTTAATTTATAAACTGAAAAAACTACTAAAGTGACTTTATCAAAAAAAGTGTAAAAAGATCGAAAGGTGGTGGATAAGTTAAAAAAAATGGAAAATGAGGAGTCTATCCTCATTCTATCCATTTGAGAAAAACAAATTTTGGATATATCTTGGAGAAGAGTCTAGGGTTTTTCAAAACCCTAAGTTTGGCTGCTAGTTTTGGTGTTGACACCATACACACTAGTTAGTCTAAGATCGATATCGCTTAGATTTTTCCATTGTGCTTCAAAAAAGAAAAATATTTGAAGAAGATAAATGAGGTAAAAATTTTATTAGTGGATTTTATCTTCTAATATTAAGTTTTTCATATATCCCTAACAAGATGAGAATACCCAAGAAGATACAAAGTTTCCAAGCCAAAATTTTATCCATTAAAAGGACAAATTCATTGTTAAAGAGGTTGGGTATCATTATTGAAGTGGTGAATTTTATCTTGGCTACAAGGTCAATTTGCAACATTGTTAGGGTTGAAGCTCTAATAATATTTTGGAGGTTAAGTTCTATGTAATAAAGGTCTTGTTTCCCTTCTTCTTGGTTGTACTAGTGCTCATTAAGTGAAAAATTTGGCAGTTGAGGAATATCATTGTGTGTCTTTAGTTTGTTGACTAAAAATGGGGGTCGTGAACTCCATTCTATCAAGCTAGAAGAATGGCATATGTCATGTATCCAGACCAAAAATAGAACAAAAACATAAGAGAATATATATCGATGACTAGATAATAAGCCACTTTGATGGGGAAAGCCCCATTTACATCAAATAAATGAATAATTATTTGATGATTCAAATGATAAGACCTCCTTGGTATATATAGGAGTCTAAAGGGTCAAAATATAATTAGGGCCAACATAAAAATAATATTGTAAGGGCTCAAAAATAACAATAGTGGGCTTCTGTGGGGCACAAAAATAACAACAAGGGGGCTACACTAGTATTAGAGGGAATTAACATGGCCCTTTCCTTCAAAATGTGTTTCCCTCAATGCTTCTGTATGGAATAATCCTCCTCCCATGTGCAATATTCAACAAGTACGTTCTTACACTTAATGAGATAATATGAAATTAATCAATTTCATAGTTTTTGGATTCTTGTTCCCGTGATTGCTTTAGGATCTAATATGAGGGCAGAAACGTGAAGCTGGGTTACACTTTTGTGATAATTGGGGGCCGAAAAAAAATTTCGGCAATAGTTCGGCCGAACATTTTATAAAGTTCTGCTGAACTATATAATAGTTTGGTCGAACTTTCTTAGAAAGTTTGGCTGAACTCGTGATTCCGTTTAGATTAACAGCACACTGACGGTGCGGGCAAAAAAAAATTTTGCCGGAGATGGGAAAACCGGCAACAAAAGTTCGGCTGAACTTCCAACAAAATTTCAGCCGAACTTTTACTTTTAAAATAGTTCATTCGAACTAGTTTCTATAAATAAATCGCCCGCGAAGTTGATTTCTTTACCGGTTTCATTATTCGTGCGTATTTCTGTCACTATCACTGCTGCTCTTTTCGCGCGTTTTCACTCCTCCCATCCGCGATGTTTCCCCTCTCGTCTGCGCTGTTGCTCCTTTCGTCGGTGCTATTGCTCCTTTCGTCGGGTATGCAGAACTCTAATTTGTATTTTTTAATGAGTCTTTGATTGCTAATATCTTATTATAAATTTTTTATGTCATGCAATCTTGTCTTGGTCGTTAGAGTTAAATATTAGAAAACAGAAGTGAAATGGGAGGATGATGATGAATGGTTGCAGAAATTTAATTCGATTTTTTCCACTAGTATTTGAGTGCTAATACACTATTAAGTTGTGCAATATTTTCTTGGAATTAAACCTTTTAGTATTTTTCTCCAACTTTATTTATGTCAAAATTATTCATAATCTTACAAGGATTTTTTTGAATCATAAGGTTTGGAGGTTTTCTAGCTAGTATTCTGGTAGTTGTCGTATCTAGGTGCATCAACAGGCTATTATCTTATCCTTTTGTTTGCTTATATATTTTCCTGAACTTTCATTTGTACAAAGAAAAAAACGAATTCATATTGCAGTGAAAGCTTTCTTTGCGGAACCACTGCTAGAACCCGCAGGAATCACCTTAAGAACATTAAACCTTACAATCTTGGACAAGGGCCTGCATTGCCCAATGATAACATGATCCCCTTCCTTGACACGGAAACAGGGTGAAATATGGGCTGGTATGTTTGAATGTCTCTTTTCATACCTCTGATATTTCTTGACAAAATGGAGATAGTCCCTATGGAAAATAATTGTCCGTGTCATTTTAGCACTGTAACATGTTCCAGCTAATATACGACCTCTTATTGAAACAGTACCAGTGAATGGGCACTTCTTGTCGATGTAGGTCCCTTGAATAGCTTCCTTGGGTGTCTTGAAGCCAAGACCAACATTCTTCCAAAACCTGTTGCCACCTTTTCTAGGTCGTTTCCCCTTCCCAAACTTCATGGATCTGAGAAAGACTTTTGGTTTCTTTAGAAAAGCTCTCTCAGTCTGTTCTGCCATGGCTACAGGAAATCGAGACTCCCGCTACAACCGCTCCCGCTTCTACCAGAGAAAGAAGATTTTCCTGAACTTTCATATGTCTTTCCTAATGTCTATCTGCTGATGTATAACATATTTTTCTATATCTCTATCGTTTCCACTTTTTCTACAGGGATGTATGGTTTTTTGATCATGATGGGATGTGGTTAAAACACTCTGTAATATGTTTCCCACTGTATTCTTTGCCTCTCTTTCTTAGATAGGTACAGTATACTGCTGGATGATATGTCTCGTTTTTCTCGCTGTATAGCTGAGAATATATCTATATGCATATGAACTGATAAATATACGTCAGCGTTTTTTCTTCTTGAAAAAAAGGTTTCCAGGTCTGGGTTTCTGACTGAATCTATATGGACATTTATGTCTAGTTAAATACCCTTCTGTTTGCAAGATTGATTTATCTTTTAAGATTTTGCATTTGTGTGTTGTATGCATCAAAGATTTCTATTCCCAGTTTTTCTATGCACATCAATTCAACTGCAAAAACACTTATCTAATTTAATATTATTGTCTGCTAAGTTAGTTTATGTTTTAAAAATGTGCAGTGTTTTATGTAGCAAAATATTCTATTATAGGTTTTGTTCTACATATGCATTCAGGTGTTTTGAGATATCCTTGTGTGTTAGGTTATTTATGTTTTTAAATTTTGCAATGATATGTTGTAAGCTTTTTATTACAGTTTTTGGTTTGCATGTTCATTTTGGCTGCAGAAATATTCTCTCCATCATAATATCATTGTGTTTGATATCTTGATTTATGTTTTAAATTTTGCACTCACACGTTTTATCATTTTGTAGCAAAGTATTTTTATGCCTGCTATATTAGGCTATCTCTTTTCATTGAGCTGTGTGTATGGTATGGTTTCATTTAGACCATTTTCAACCACAATAGTGTTCTCTGTCATTACTGCAGAAATAAAAATCACATGTTAAACATTATCATATTCACATAGGCAAAAAAGGGTTTTCCTTAATTTTACATATTAAAATGCCTTTGAAAAGTTATTTCTATTTAAAATAAAAAGGTGAAATATTAGTTTCGGCAATTACTAGAACGAATAGATGGTAAGGCCCACAGCAACAACTGCAAAAGAAATGCAATATAACCAATCAAACTACATCAACAAAACATATGGTCTTGAATGAACTTTTGGACTCTTTAGATATAAATGTACACCGTGGCAATGTATCTTATATAAAACTTTAATCCATGTGCTTAACCTTAACATTGACACAAATGGAATACAATTTTACTCACTGCTTTATGATAGAAAAATATGCGGATGAGTATTTCCCACATATCCGAAGTCAAAAGGGATATATTAAAAAGGGATGCTCTGATCATCTATAAAAGATAAATTAAATAAGCATGACATATTAGTAATGAAAATTAGATATGCGTACCAATTATGTTCATATAACACAACAAATAGATGATTCAATACAAATGTCACATAGAAGTCATATTTATCTCATGGGCCTTCAACTTAAATTATATATCTATCATTACATTAAGCTATAGGAGATAAATCAAAGAAGCATTTGAATGTAAATTAAACATGTGTAATAATTATGTCCTTTAGTTCAATAAATAGATAATAATTTGCAAATGTCATATCTAAGCTATATTTCATCTAAGTAGCTTTCAATTTAAACCTATATCTAATGTTAAATTATATAAAAGAATAACAGTAACCCAAACTTCAAAATAATATTTAGAGTTAGTATAAAATGTGACATATAATTTTCCTGCGTGGAAAAACATAGTTACCGAGAGTTCAAAACTCATGCATTTGAATACAAAGTGCGTATACGAATGAGCAAGTAGATTTTTTCTAGGAATGAGGAAGTCAAGGTTGATAGAGAGCCACACAAAATTGCAAATTCACACCTTAACAAAATTTTTAGATCCTTTTAAAGAAAACGTGTCATATAATCAACTTTCAACGAAATATATGATAAACTCAACACAATTTTATATAAAATAGTATACCATTTTTTACATTTCACATAATACAAATAGATAAATATTACTTAAGTATTGTTATAAAGATTTAACTACCCATCGAGAGATGGCCAAGTGATTGAGATAGGGCATCATCACAATAAAAAACCAAGTACAAATTGTAGTAATCCTAGAATCATGCTTTACATAAGGTAAAATTGGGGTTCATGACTTACTATAGATAAAAAACATTTACCCTTACCAAAAAATATATGATAAAAATTGACAAACTACATAAGCTTAAGCTTAAGGGGATATAATCCTTCTTTCCTTCCATATAGATAATGAAAATGATTGTTCCAAGTCTCATGTTGCTTCTCATGTTACTTTATAAACCTTGATTGGAAAGAAAAATAGGAGGGAAGAAATGTAAGAAATATAAAACATAATGAAACACAACGTAAGAAATAGAGAACATAATGAAACACACACACACATATCTCTAGACAATCAACACAATTATTTTCCTAGGAAATCCTTATGGGAGACAAGCAACCCTAAAAAGTAATGATGCTCTAGACTCCTTTTTCCCTAGGAAATCCTTATGGGAGAAAAACAACACTAAAATGTAAACATGCTCTACTCTCTCTTTTCTAGTATGGAAAATGTGTAAGTACAAAGAAAGAGGTAATCTCTCTAGAGTTAGATAAGAATTTCGGCGTGTAAGGTTGCTATAAAAACTTAACTTCATACATTTTTCTCTCTAACTTCACACTCCTAGTTGTATTTTCAACTATGGAACAAAATACAATATTACAAAATGGAACTCTTATTCCTCCTAGTGACCAAGTATTTAACATAGTGTGATAGCCAACTAGGTGTAAGATTTGACTTCGTCAACCATTAACGAGGTTTGTGATTTTAGACCTTTTAGAGTCTTGTTAAAATTCCACATGTAGCTAGCTTGCTATGCATGAGTAATGGGGCTAAAATGACATTCTCTCATACCATGGTGGTCAACATGATAGGTCAACTTACTAAAGGCATAAATTTTGAATGAACTTCATTTGATGTTTTTCTTGCACCATTGGATATTTCTTTAAGTGTAGAATAATGGTCAAGATTTTGGCACAAGGGATAATCGTTTGATCCCCATAAATGTCATTTAATACCTCAAAATGACTCCAAAAGGTTTTAGACCCCAATTCTCCACCCACCATTAAAATGACACTACAAGTTGATTCTTTCAGTTTTTTCACTCTATAAGCATCAAAATATATGACAAATAATATAATTATCCAATCTAGATCATTATTTAATAATTTGTTAAAATTATGAGTAAGATATACATCATGGAATTTAAATAAATAGCATTAATTCATTGAACACCCTTGTACATTCCTTGTTGATACTTTGAAAGTTTAATATGTTTTGAAAAATAATTTGTTTATGGATTCTATTTTCCACATTCTCTCAACCATATCAAAAACCTTCTTATAATATTTGAAACCATCTATATACAACTTTTCATTTGTTTCGATAGGAATTAACATATTGAAATATTAATTGTATTTATGTCTTGTGTGCTAAGGAAGGGAGGTCGTGAACCTTAGGAGAAGAGATAGTATTTGTTAATGTAGGAGGGATACTTTTTATGAGATAGAATTAATTTAAAATGCTTCTTAATATTATGTAATTTTCGAACCATAATTACAAATTTATTTATTTTTTTACTTATCATTTAGTTGCTAAAAGTTGAAGAATTTATGTTGGTAAATAATTAATTAGGTCTATTTAAATCATTTACCACTTTTGGGTTTTTTTTTTTCGTGGTTTCATTCATAATTTCACTTTTTTGCAAATTGTCAATTTCAATTTTTCACACCACATGTGCACAGTCAAAGGACCTAAGGTCTTTCCCATACCAAAGTATGTTCTTTTAAAACATGTTTTCTTGGTGATATGGGTGATTTAGAAATGATTGGGAGAGCGAAATTCCTCATTTAATACACTATGTCTGGTTCATGCCACTAAGCCAAGAATTTTAAATTCAACTGAATTTTAATATAACCAACTAAATCCTGCAAAAAAAGAATAAAAAAATTTATGTTAGGGTTGTGGATTTAGGCATTGAAACAACACACCATGATATTTCAAATTTAAAAATAATGGTTTGAATCCTAGGTAGCTTAGAATCCTATTTGTTTTCAAAATAAGGATGCACTCCCATTTGATTCTCATGATTAGGTTGTAATCATGAGGCTCTCGCTCAAGAGTGGACCTTCCCAAAATCTTGTGACGTCTTGTCACAAACAAAACCATAAAACTGAAAAACACATCATGCAAGAAACGTAGCTCGCTAACATATCATTTTTCTCCTTCAAAGAAAAAAATTTCACATCATGTGAATATCTCCATGTACTCTTACATATTGGTGTACAAAACCATCAACCAAACACAAGTCGACAAAACATGCCTCTTCAAACAACTGACTCTCAAGTCAAATAATAGCTCATGTACAAATTTCCATATTTGTTGCATTTAAGTGTGTCAACATAACTCTACTTTCAACTTATTGCTTCATGCAACATTCACCATACTTTGAATTTGCAAAGAAATTCATGCAACATAAAAATACATGCAAGGCCTTAATTGGATAAGAAATCTAACCATCCGTTACCAAACCATTTCAATGGCACTTATTTTAGTTGCACTTCATCATCATGTGAATCATCCCGACCCTCATTGATTATGGAATCCTCTTTTCCATTCTTGTCATTATCTCTTTCCACCTTCTTCAAATGTTGTGGATGACTTGTTGGATACAAAGCCCAACACTTGTCTACAAGGTGACCTTTCTTATGTCAATGAGTAATAAACAGTTGCATCTTATTTTCAACATCATTTTCCTTGTCCAATGGGCCTTTGACTTTTTGCCTCATTGATTTAGAAGGTTTCATGTGCATGGATATCTTCTTCCAACATCTATAAACATTATGATTATTCAAACCACAAAAGGAACATGCAAGTTCTTTTCCAAATCTTATGTGAATATTTACCATATTTATCATAATCAAAAGCAATTTGATTAAAGGCAAATTTATACCTTGAACATTCACCTTTGTCGCCTTCTTGAGGAGGTGAATTTGATGAGGTAGTGGCTCTCCTCTGAATACTAGAAATGAATTCAATGAATCTAGAGCTTTCAACATCCTCTTCTTTTACATTCTCATTAGTTGCATGATTATTAACATCTTCTTGCAAAGTGGGTGTCAAACTTTTCCATTCATCATGAACACAAACTTCACAAGCTTGAGGTAATGAGCATGAAATGAAATTCCTTCTTGGAACAACTTCATGTGCCTCCTTGGCTTTGGAGCATTCTCCATCATGTTTTCCATAACCAAGACCCAAATAATTAGGCCCTTCCTCAACAACATTTGGCTCAACTATGCCTTGTACTCGACTATTCCTTGTACATGTTTTCCTTTAACCCTTTACTTTCATAGCACATTTTCATCAAAAATTTGGACCCTATTCCTCTAGTGTGTCTCTCAAAAGCACGTACACAAGGAAATTGAAGACAGAAACCAATAGATAATTCTTCTAACCTTGACTAAAATGAGCTAAATTGTACTTTGATACCAACTTTATTTGAATATGGACAAACTAGTTTTGTTGGGCTATCTCCCTCATCAGTTAAATAAAAATGTGTATAGGATCGTCTAAAGTTAGCCAATTGGGAAGGGGTTTATGTGTCAAGCTTTAAGTGTATTTTGTGAGAAATTTACCAGTTAATTAGCTTTTAAAAACTCATGTGTACAACAAATAAAATGCAAAATTTTTATTTTGGAAAATTTTTTCCCTCGATCCAGATTCCGATCAATGGACATGTAAGAGGAAGAAAGAGGGAATTCACTTTTCAAATTCTAGACCTTGTCTAAACCAAAATAAACTAGAGGTTCGGTTTTCAAATACATTCACTTATTTGGAAAATTTCTAGCTACCAAAAGTCCATATGCCAATCTACCTCCCAAGAAATCCATTTATTACACCACTGGTTAGTTTTTTGTCTTCTTATATTCTTTATCAACCTCTTCTAGTCATTCTTGAAATGTGGATACTTAAATCCTTCCTAAAAATTTGAGCTCTAAAACAAGAAGATATACAAGGTCATTTTAAGTCATTCCTCTATCCAATTATAAAAACCAAGTGAATATTTCTACATATTGATTTATGTCCCATAAACTGTACAATATAGGTCAATTTTTTCTTTTAACTTATTTAAATATTGTTCTAGCGCACAATTGTTCAATTGTCTGATGAAATTTCATTGATAAAGGCATGATTATGCCAATCCATGTTGCATATTTCCATTAACAATGTTTACTTACATGTAAAACAATGGTGTCTCTGCTTTTATGTTATTTTTAGTTTGCTTTTAGTGCTAAAATTGGAATATATGATATTAATTTATGACATGCAATTATAGCTGCTGAGATACTATTATTTTTCTCTACTATATTGTTGTTTCTAGTCCTCTGGGTGCTTTCTTCATATTTTTTTTTTTTTTTAACTAATTGAAGGGATTCATAATTCTATATTTTACCATATTGCTTGCTGGTTCCATGTAGATTTAATTGACATATAATAGGTGGTTTTTGTTTTTGGGATGTCTGTAAAGTTTTTGGCACATCATATTGAATTTCTATAATTTGTGTAGCTCCCTAACATTCAGATAGAACCTTCATTGAAAAATGTGAGGGGGGTTTCAAATTCACATTGGATAACACCCTACTCTGGGATAAAAATTTTTAACAAACACAATAATAGAGAAACAATTAGTGACGTCACCAAAAGATGTAGCCTCTTCAAGGTATCATATCCTCTCATCAAGGTCTAGCATGGACCTTAATGTCATAGCCTTCTTTTGCCTAAAATGAATGCAAATTTCCTTGCAATTTGGCTTGCAACATTCATAATTCATGCTCATGGAACATGATTGTGTTGTAATTGTGATAACATCTGCTGTATGCAGAAGCTTTAATAAAAAATGATCGAAAATGACATTTTTGCTCTTTTTTTTTCAAGATTTAAGGAAAATTACACCAAGTAGCTTCCAGCCTCATATGACCATCATGTCAAACTCATCTCAGGATATTGTCCAAGTAAGAGCAACTTAAGCAAGCAATCTAGTATGTACATGACTCTCCAATTTCAATTAGCAGCAATGACAGTTCTAAGTATGGTGCAAAAATTTCTCCAGATCCTCAATGGGGCATGTTTGATGACAATAATTTGGGGAGTGAGAGAGGGAGATGGCAGGAGAAAAAATTCAAGGAATCCACGGGAAATTGAAAAATATATAACTAATAAGGTGAAGACACTTTGTAACCTAAGAGAGAAACCTATTAGGAAATGGGTGAAGTTGGTATTACACACCCAATTGGATAACCTCAAGGAGAAAACATTTCTCCCACTTTATTTGTTGGCATAACCTAGTAAGTGTTATTCACTAGCATGTATTTTGTAAAGGCCCTGACATAGTTCTCATTCAAATCCATCCACAAGGTTGTAGAGGATTCCAAGCCTAATTTCATGAAAAGTAAGTTGGGGATGATCACATTGACCTGCTTGATGACATGTCTATGAAGATTAACTACCTTGAACTATTTTTCTGCGTAGGGAAAGAGACACATTCCCATGTCTGAGCGTGAAAACGTTCTTTGATATTGTTAATGCCTCTAGTGTTTACTTCTACAAGTTCTATAGGCAGAGTCTGTAAAGGGCCAGGTAGCCTCTGGATCTCATCTTTTATGAAAGGTGACATATCTAGTAAATGTCCCTACAGTCAATCTCTGGAATGGATCTAAATAGAAGTTCTTCATTTTAATATCCATAAAACACAACAAATTTAAGGTAAACTATGTACATGTGTCATTTCTCCCACAAACTAAAGTGTATAAGTGGTAAATTTTATACCAAGTGTGCTCCCACCATGTAAAGCGCAATTTGGTGAGCTTATCATTTTTATAATTTCTTTTTCGGTTGAATTGAGTTTGACACATCAATTATTGCTTTGAAAGTTATGTTCTACATAATTTGTGTACACTAAATTAAAAATTGATTTTCTGAAATCTATTTTGTGTAAATGTCGACCAATAGATATATATATCATGGAGGATGAACGACGAAGATCAGCCGAATCCCATATGGAGGTTCAGGGATCGGGGGATGTTCACGGTATTTAAATATAATCTTAAATGTCCATACATGTGTGTACATATGGAATTGATTTTTTATTAACTTTGTGAGTTAAATTAGTTGTTAATAAGTTTCATTTTTTAATTTTTAGGAGGTAAGAGGAGAAGGGTTTCTACTCCATCCATGGAGCGTGCCCATGGTTCAACCAGTCGTGGTATGGTTCACGCAATTTAATAAATGAATATATGTATATGTATTTATATGTACACATGAATGTATTTTTCAATTGATTATAAATTCGTATTTGTTTATGAAGCTTCTCCCTCGTCTCGAGAGGTTGGTGGTGGTTCAAATCGACCTAGAGGGCCATCAATGAGTGGTATCAGGTTGTGTGAAGGGGGTGATATTTATTCCCTCGAAGGCCAATCAACGGCTGCTAGTTCTCAGCAGGGTCATTTTGGGTCTGGTTCTCAGCAGGATCATTCTGGGTCTGGTTCTCAGCAGGGTCATGTTGGAGAAGATGCTAACCAACAATGTCAAGGTTGCCATCAATTTCAATATTTTCTCATTAAATTTGTACAACTTTTTTTACATGTGTTTTTTCTAATATACGAAATTATATATATATATATATATATATATATATATATATATATATATATGCAGAGGCCGAAAATGTTCCAACTAGTGGTCAAAATAGACGCAGGGTAGCCCGCTACATTCAAGAAGAAGGTTGTCAATCCAGCACAACTTATCCAACCGAGATTACTGATATACCATGGGAAACCAACATGGCGCAATGCACCTTACAAAGGTGTGAAAGACTTCATGCAAAATTTCAAAGAGATCTCGTGGCTTTGTCTCTACCTGCTGAGAGTCGACAAAGCCTTGAAATAGTTACACATTAATTGGGCGAAATTGTAAATGTGTACAGAAATCTTGGGCCAATGACTGATACATTTGTAGAAATGATGAGAAAGATAAAAGAAACAATAATGGGTCCAGATAAATGGGAGGAAATAAACAAAAAGTTACAAAAGAAGTGGCCAAGTTAATGTTTAATTACAAGGAAGGACCAAAAAGAAAAATGTTGAAGGTGCAATATTTCAAGCACCCAGAGATAGCTCGTTATTTGTATGATAGGCACCTTGCGGCCTATGGAAGGCTTCCATGGAACGATGAGGTTCCTATTTATTTTGCACAAATGTTTTATGCAGATTTTTTTTTGGGTATGAAACCCAACTACAATGACCTTCCGTCAAAATTTTTTGGCCCGAGGAAAGGTCGATTATATGACCGTAAGGGCGCTAAGCGAGATGTGGAGTTGCCTCGCCCTAAGCCGCCATTGGTGAGTCGACTGTTTCGGGTTGAAACTCTGCAGTCAGAGATGGATGCGACTTCTCATATAAGTTGAGAAGAAAGGGATGTTATGATCAACAATGTTCATAGCGAATTGGGTGGAGTCGATCTTTGTTTAAATCGACAAAGAGCACGTGAAAATGCACGTGCCAATTTTTTTGTATTGTACAGATAAGGAGATTGACAACATGAATGTTGAAGATCTCCGAATATATGCAAAAAATTGTTGCAATGGTTTGCAAGACCTAATTTTTCATGAGGAAGAGGGCATCGGAATGGTATGTGTTAGTGACCTTAGGGTTTGAAATTATTTTAACATACATATACATGTGTACAATTTGTAATAAATACATATGTATGTACATGTATACATTTATTTGTATGTGTACATTAATCTAACAAAAATGTATGATTATATGTTAAAACACCATTTGCAGTTCTCACACATGATGCGTGACGAAAATGTTAATATCACGTTCGGGGCCTCTGGTTCAAACAATGCAGATGGGTCTGACCATCAAGATATGTTGGCAAATGTTAGTGTTTTTTAAGTGACTTTAAAATAAATAATTGTGCACACATGTACATGTATGTATATATATAATTTGATAAAATGTTTTAACAAATACCGATTCCGTCTGATGTTTTTGGGATGGCGGTACCTTCTTCTTCCTTGGGAGATGTACCTTCTACTTCCTTGGGAGATGAGCCACAAGTATGGACAATTTTTCACAAGTTTAAAATTTATGTTTAAAAGTTATATATATATATATATATATATATATATATATATTCTACCTCAAAAATTTCCATTAAAATTTGAGATATATATATATATATATAGAGAGAGAGAGAGATCTATATTTTGATTTATTTAAATTTTTTTGAATTTAGGTTCCTATAGAAGATTTATTTAATCCGCGGACTCTAGCGACAGAGATAGGAACATCCACAACATTTGAACAAGTTGTCTTTAGTTCCTTTTTTTAATATTATTGAAAATAAGTTTATATATGTACACGTGCATTTTCATTTGAAAGTTTTTAATATATATATATATATATATTTAACCGTACATGTATATTGTACAGTTTACCGCTGCAGCTTTTCCTATGGGAGAACTTGTTCATCAAATGGAGAGGGAACCTCATGAGGTATTGCATGATTTTTTTGTTATATTTTGTTTTTTACATGAAGTTCTAGATATATATATTCTCAATCATTTTTAAAACATCAAATTTTAATGTTCAAGTACATGTGCATTGTGTATGTAGGTTTCCCATGATGCTTCACATGATAGGGCGCGGATTGAGACCCTGATAGGAAAGACGCTAGATCCGTATCTATTTGATGGACATGATTTGTAGATTTGATTTCAAGATTTAGATGGTCTTAAAATTTGTTAAACTTGATACAGTTTGATACTTGTGAGATCTACAATTTTTGGACATATTTTATTACATTGTTATTATAATTTGTTTTATTTAATTTTTGGATGGTTTTAGTACTTTTGGCATGTGAATGTAAAGTAATGTTGTCATCTATAAATTAATGTTGTCATCTGAACTACATTTGGCATGCTATGTAATGACATGTGTTATAATTTGTTTTGTTTTTAAAATTTAAGTTTTGGATGCTTGGAGTACATTTGGCATGTGAAGTAATGTTGTGATCTATATTTTTTTGTTAAATTAAAAGCTAAAAGTTTTGGATGGTTTCAATCTACATTTGGCATGTGATATTTAATGTTAAAAGGTTTTATTGGATAGTTGAATTATAATTGGCATGGCATGTGAAGTTTTTAAAACTCAAGTTTTGGATGGTTTCAATCTACATTTTGCATGTGATATTTAATGAACTTTAAATGTTTAATATTTTAATGTTGCACGATATATAATCAAAAGGTTTTTAAAACTTAAAGTTTTGGATGGTTTCAATATACATTTGGCACATGTGGTATATAATGTTAAATGTTTCTATTGGATCTAGTTGAACTATAATTGGCATGGCATGTGAAGTAACGATATATATAATCAAAAAGTTTTTTAAACTCAAGTTTTGAATGGTTTCAATCTACATTTCGCATGTGATGTTTAATGTTTTAATGTTGCACGATATATTATCAAAAAAAATTAAAATTTTAAAGTTTTGGATGGTTTCAATCTACATTTGGCACGTGGTATATAATGTTAAATGTTTCTATTGGATAGTTGTTCACTATAATTGGCATGGGATGTCAAGTAATGTTGCACAAATCCCTTTTGGATGGTTGAAGTACATTTGGAATTTTAAAATTTCTTTTGATCTCTCCATGTAGTCTTGTTTGAATGAAAAAAATTCCAATAGGAAGAACATAGCTTTTCAATGCAACTAACGATGTATCAATTGAGCTCTAATTGAAAAAAGAGTTTAAAGAAGTAGATATATGTACAAATTATCCCTTTAATTTTGATTGGAAATATAATTCTAGTACATATATATGTTTTTTGAATTTGGGTCAATGTCGTTAATGCACTCAAATAGGTAGCCTTGTCGATTTATTTACATTGTGGAAACTTTTTACCAGAAAATCCAACTAGTTTTTCATCAATGCACATAGAAAAACTACTTAGGACAATTAATTGCATTCTAGAACATATCTATCCAATACAAGTAACATTTTTCATCAATACACATTGAACATATCCGACCATTGGACAAACAAATTTTGTACTAGATTTTCAATCAGGAATAGAGATGTGGGTCAAATCCCACCAAAAGTCGGAGAAGTGCTCCGAGTCTCTTGTCTGAAAGGAATTTTTGTACAAAACTATACTGCAGATGATTTATTTACATTGTGTCCATACATTTTACTAGAAAATTCAACTATTTTTTCATCAATGCACATAGAAAAACTAGTTCCAGTTAATTGCATTCTAGAACATATATATTGAGTACGTAAATAATTTTTCATCAATGCACATAGTAAAACTAGAACAATTAATTTCATTCTAGAACATATATATATATATATATATATATATATAACATTTTTCATCAATGCACATGTATAGAAAAGCTACTTTCAGTTGATACTAGAGCACGTGCTTGTACCAAAACAATTTGTACATGTGCAAACACTTGCACAAATAACATAAGCATCTCAATTTTTAGTTGAGTACTAGAAGTTCTAAAACATATTTAATCCAAAGAGAATAAATTGTTGGACAATTCACTCAAAAAAATTCTAATGGAATTCCATCTTCAATAATCCATTCATGATCGGATTTTGACATTTTCCATCTCTTAATTTTTGATTTTTTCTTTGATTGAACTTCTATCAACTTTATGTGTGCTGCACACACCAAGTGACTATATTGACAACTTATGGAATCAAGTTCATAGTCTTCAAAGTAAACAAAGTCTCCACTTTGATGAGTTTGTCTGAAAAAATAACCTTTCAGTATAATAGACCCTCTGTCATATTGAAATCCGTGATCATTATAGTTTTGTAATAATTTAATTTTTCGTTCAGTGCAACGCATCAAATAATACTTCACATTTTCATCATTGTCAATAGGTGCAGTTATAGCAAAAACATCTCCTACACAATAAAATAAACTTAACAAAATTATACATATTTAAATTTATTTCTAGATATTTAAATCATTAGAAAGTAATTCAAATATTACCTTCTCTAACAAGATAAAAAACTCTATCACCATCGGATGATATTGTAGTTTCCTCTGATTGCATTTCTTCAAACATTGCAACAGATATTTTGCCCTTTGTATTTAGCTTTGTATGTTTCCAATTGTTCACATACATTTTGTTTTCACAAACTTCATTGGATTTTTTGTTGTCTATGCAAACATCACAAAAACAAGAATATTTGCTTTTATCCAATGCAAACACATTTCTGGACGACTTTGTTTGAATTGAATGCAATTTTTGAGTCCCTTTTATTGTTTCAACGTCACTTCCAATTGATCTATCTACGTCTTCGATTCCAACATGCCAGAAAAACCTTTATATGGAAAATTAGAAGAAGAATTTGTAAATATGATATCAAAATACAATCAAAGATAATCATTGCATGATAAATTTACAATGTTTAAAATTAGATTTCAAATATAAATTAAATTGAATGTACCTTTGCACTTCTCTTGATGGGTTAGTCTAATGGCTTAGAGCAGCGATGCACCATTGAAAAACTTCTTTAGCATTCACAAGCCAGCTTGCAGTGGTTCATTTGATCATGTTCTCCTTTTCCATGGCCAGTCTCAAAGAAATTCCAACAATGTTTAATGCAGGTTTTCTTATGAAAACAACACAACCAAAAGAATGATCGTGCAGATTTGAATTGACCTGTGCATCCGTCTGACCATATCCAATGTTCATTGAATGTTATTCCATGATTTTTCAATGAATCATAAATTTTTCCAAAACAATGTTGTACAAAACATGTATCATGTGTACGATCGTCACTGATATAAAAGTGATATTCTTTAATGATATGTCGATTTTCACTCATGCTTTCTATATGATCGACATTTTTTTCAGCATGTCTATATAGAATATGGACGAGCATGGAGACTTGGTCAGAATGATAGTATTCACTCTGAATTTCTTTTTGTGGAACAAATGTGTAGTTTTCTGCAAAATCAATCACTGACAAAATGGTCCCTGGTAGAAAAACTTCACGAGATTTTTTGAATTGCAAGTCTTGCCATCGAGCTCTATGGGAATGCTTGGTTTATTTGTAAATTTCTTCCTCAAACTTTCTCAAAAATTCTATCAAAAAAATTTCATCTTCTAGTAATTCAATTCTTTTAACACTATTTGCACCTTGAATCGATGTATCGATATATTCATATCTCTTCCATTTCACTTTCATGTTGGACAATGATTGATCATTTATATCAATACAATATTTGTTTTGAAATTTAGTCAAATTTCCACAATCATCGCATTTTTTACCACCAACACATTTCTTTTTGTAAAATAGTTCATCGCTTTCTCTTTCACATAGAATTTGAGATATGAAATCATGGATAGTGGAAGGAGGAGGTGAATCCTTCCATAATGTTCTACCGAAATCAAGGAATGTGTCATAATATAACTAAAATTCCACATGATAATGGCAACAACAAGTGTCGCGTACGGTGATAGGTTTTACATACCATGGTTTTTGTTGAACAAAAGCACTGAGTGAAACATGAATTTGACGATTCTCTTCTTTGAACTTGTTGAATAACTATATCTAAGTGGTTTCCAAGAAATATTTTTCATGTTCTTCTTACTGATTTCGTGCTATTCTTCTTCGCATCACATGCCTTGCAGTTGGCGAAACACGCGAATTGTTCTTCCAATATTCATATATTATTTTTTTAACATTTTCTCCAAGTCTATCTTTGTATGGTTGCCTACAAATAGCTCTCCAACAAGCGAATTCATCATTTAAATCTATTTGCAGCCGAAATTTTTGATGTTTGTGCAATGTTTTTCGCGAGGTTCCCAGTGCTCGTGCCATAGATGTTACCAAACGATTCTCTTGAGTACTTGATGAAACCATTGCCATCTGTATTTCTCTACGTACAATTGAAACATCTTTCTCTCTAGATCTCTTAATTGACTTTATAGCACTACTCATATTTTTTATCACATCTTCCTTCATTTTTTTTATCTTTGGTTGATTTTCGAATACCCAATAGTGTGGTAGCGTCTTTTAGTTTCCTTAATGATAGGAGACCTTTCAAAATTTGAGCCCGAACTGTCACCCGCTCATTTAAGAAATACTTTTCAAAAATTTAGTTAACATGATATCGTATAGCATGGTCAGGTTTTTTTATCTCCATATGTGTCTGTGTCAACATTTTCTAACATCTCATTATCGATAGTGATTTCATCTGTACATATTCGAAAAAATAGTACATATTCAATAAATGACTAAATTAATAAATATATCTATAATTTCAATGATATGTGCATGTGTTTAATATATATATATATATATATATATATATATATATATACCTTGTGATTCAATTTCTTTATTTGGATTTCTTTCAATATTTTCACCATCTTCAATCATTGGTTCAATATCTCTTTCACTTTCTCTTTCAAAATTTCGTATCTCATCATCAATGTTTTGAGGAATATCTCTGTCTTTTTACATTAAACAAAATATTTTTCAAATTAGTTCATCAAATAAAAATTAAGCTTCACATTTTACATTAGGAAAATTTTAAATATATCAATAGATCATAATATTTACATTTACATACCTGCTTCAATTTCTACTTGAGGTTGATTTCCCTCTTCAATATTTTGAGGAATATCTCTGTCTGTTTACATTAAACAAAATATTTTTCAAATTAGTTCATCAAATAAAAATTAAGCTTCACATTTTACATTAGAAAAATTTTAAATATATCAATAGATCATAATATTTGCATTTACATACCTGCTTCAATTTCTGCTTGAGGTTGATTTTCCTCTTCAATATTTGAGAGGGCTTCTAACTTTCTTTTGAGAGATTGTCTCGTCTCTTCTCTACGTTCCTTAGGGTCTCTTTTTCGATCATATTTTCTCGCACAAGTTCTTCGATTTCCCATGATAATAGGGTATGAAGTTCAAAAAATTTCCTTCAAAAAATTAGACAATAGCTCGATTACAAAAAATATCACAAAATATTTAATTTAAAAAAATTCATTTTAAATTTTTTGCAAAAAATACATACTCCAATCCAAAACACTTACTTTAAAAAATTCGGGAGAAAAAATTCTTATAAAAATGAAACGAAGCTCAAAATATTTACTTCAACTCAAAACACGTACATACCTCCAAGAAATGTCCTTTGAATGTACGTCCAAGAAATTTTTTTAAGTCCAAAACAATTTTTTGCAAAATCAAGCCACCTCCAAGAAATGTCTTCCAAAAAAATTCTTTAAACCCAAAACAATTCTTTGCAAAATCAGTTTGCTTCCAAGAAATGCTCTTAAATCCAAACTTTGAGAAAAAATTTTAAACCCAAACCAAGATCTTTGTAAAATCAGATGAAATGTGCGAAATGTGCGAAAATTGTGAATGATTTTGCGGCAATTGATATTGCCACGAAATGTGTTTTAGTAGGGGCTCCACAAAATTTTCCGGCCGACGGAAAGTTATACAAAAGTTCGGCCGAACTATTAAGTCGTTAGACTTAATGAGCCATCGGCGCAAAACATAGTTCGGCCGAACTTTTAATCAAAGTTCGGTCGAACTAACGCGTCACCAGTTACATAAAAACCAGGCTCTGAATACGTTTCTGCAACTTTGGACTAATTAAACTCTATGAAAGGTTTTTAATTAACTGTCGGAACCAAGACAAGCATTTTCAGAATTGAATCTACTTTCAGGAAATATAAATTTTATGGAATTTCATAAACGTTTACTAATTTTAATTATTTTTCTAATAAAATGGGTGCAAACAATTTCTGAGGATCATTGTGATTCAATGAAATCAAAATTTTGTATCTCCCAAAATACATTGTAAAATTTTTTTTAAAAATTATGGGGCATTACATTGGTCCGTCATCTCTAATGGGTAGCTTTTAGATTTTTAGTTTATAACTTATATGTTAAGAAATTTGTTGCATCGCGAAACATATCCAAAATATGTAGTTTTTCATATTGGACTAGTTCAAAAAATTATAGTAATTATGATATGCATCCATTGGCTTTGTAAATATGACGAAACCAAAGTAGACTCTGTCTAGATTGTTGTAACACATTTTGTTTTCTCAAAAACACAAATTTTCAATGATTACAACATTGCGTCAGAACATGACTTCTTATGAATGCTTTGATTGTTAAGAAACACACACTCAAAGAAACGCTACGTTGACATATCAAATCTGCATAATGTTTTTTGAAAAAATAAGTAATATAAAGCACTGGGAGCTTGGACGACTTTAAAAACCAATGGGTCTTCCTTATTACATTAAAATAGCACCAATGTCATTTCTTGAGGCATCACATTCCATAACAAAGGATTTTGTGAAGTTTGGTGTACCTAATACCAGAGCTCAACACATGGAATCTTTAAGATATTCAAAGGCATTAGTTGCTTATAGAGTCCAAAAAAATGCATCATTCTTCAGTAATGTTGTTAGTGGTGCTAATATTTTCCCATAATTCTTAACAAATTTGTGATAATACCCTATCAACCCAAGAAATCCTCGAAGATTCCATAAGGTTGTTGGGATTTTCCATCCCTTTATGGATTTTATTGTGTTAGGGTCTACCTAAAGACCCTCATGAGATACAATATGACCCAAATATTCCACTTCCTATACCCAAAAGAAAAATTTGGAGTGTTTTGCATACAATTTTTTCTCCTCCAATAGTTTGAGCACCCTATCAACATGTTGAACATGATCTTTCCAAGAGTTGTTGTATATTAGTATATCATCAAAAAACACTAAATCAAATTTTCTAATGAAGCGTTTGAAAATGGAATTCATCAAACCTTAAAATGTGGAAGGTGTATTAGTAAGGCCAAAAGGCATGACCAAAAATTTGTAATGACCTTCATGAGTTATGAATGTTTTTTTGAGAATGTATTTTTTCTTTACTCTAATTTGATAATATCCTGAGTGAATATGGTGAAGTAAATTGCTCCATGTAGTTCCTCCAAAAATTCATCAATAAGAGGGAAGGGAAATTTAACCTTAATAGTGAGCTTATTTATCTCTCTACAATCCAGATACATATGCCATGATCTATCCTTCTTGTGCACCAATACTACTAGAGAAGATAAATAACTTTGGCTAGGTTGAATTATACTTTCCTTTAGCATTTATGCAACCATACATTCAATTTCCCTCTTCTAGACATAAGGATATTCGTAAGGTTTTATATTTGTAGGAACGCTTTTTAGAATTACGTGAATAGCATGATAATGATCATGAATAAGTGGGAGACATTTAGGAGTCTCAAATACCTTGGAATAATTTTCAACGACTCTTTGGAGACCTGGCGAAATTGATGACTTAGATGTTTGAACATATAGTGAGCATACTTGTGCAATTACCACTCACTATTCCTTATTCAATAGATTTTTCATGCCATTAGAGCTAATTATATTTTTAGATTTCTATGAGATACCTTTAATTCAATTTTCTTTCTTTCCAAAAAAAAAATCGAGAAAAGTTCTTGAAAACTAAAATATATCGTCCCTGAAGATTGTAACCATTGGACTCATAATACAACATAAACACCACCCATTGGAATGGAAATAATTTTACTATTCAATAAATATTTCCCCATGGTTAGATTAATATTATGGCACTTCCATAAGAAATTTATAGTTCCCCCATTTTCAACCATCACTTGACACTCTAGTGTTGGAAATACAAAACAATTCAAATCCTTGACTATCTTACAATGAATAAAATTATAAGTACTACCTAAATAAAATAACACTATTACCTTTTTCTTCTTGATATATTATTCCATCTTGAGAGTTTGAGTGGTGAATCCCACCAGTGAATTATAAGATATGGTCGGATTCATTTCTTCTTTTCCAACCTTTGGGTCAATTTCTAGTTTATATCTTCTTCTTTTGATGTTTATTCTTAATTTTCTTCATCGTCTTCACAATCTATGTCAAATAATTTCTTCTCAGCACACTCATTACCTTTATTATATTTTCTATCACAACTATAACAAATCCCTTTTGCTATTTTTTCCTCTTCTAGGTTGTGGGAGGCTAGAAGCGACAAAATTTCCATCTTTATAGTTCTGAGTGGTATACCTCCTTGTTCCCATAATATTTCTTTCAACTTTTCTTGCCAACTTGAATTCATTCTCAAATGACTTAGGTTCCCAAAGGCAAACCTCATGTTGTATGCTTTCCTTTAAACTCCTTATGAAGAAATAAGTGAGATGCTCCTTTGGAATATCAGTTACCTTGATATTCAATCTTTGGAAGTCCTCAATGTGCTCCCCAATAGAACCCTTTTGTTTGATATTTATAAATTGGCTAAAGAAGGTATTTCTCTTTGTATCCTCATAATGTATTATCAATTCCTTTGTAAAAATATTTCCAGTGACAAGTGATTTACGAGAAAAAGTCCATAAATACCACACAAATTGATTGAGTTATAAATATAAAGATGCAATGTGTACCTTTTGTGTGTGTTTCACATTAAGTACATCAAAGAACTGATCCATCTGTAGTATCTATGTTACCAAGTCCTTGCCATTAAAATTACTCATATAAATATTTGGAATGTCTTTGGTATTCAAGTCAAAGTTGGAGTCTCTAAAATCATGATTCGTGTTTCTTTTGTTTCCATCATGATTTTGATTGAATACCTTGTCGCCATTAGGAATTCTTTCATGTAGCAACTTTGTCAAACCTTCCATGTCTTCTTTTAAACCTTCCATATCCCCTTTTAAACCATCCATGTCCCCTTTTAAACCATCCATGTCCCCTTTTATGAATCCCTTCATCGTCGCTTCAATTTCATCTTTGGTTTCTCTTTGTGAGAGTGAAATTTGTTACACTTGGTCTCGTAATTTTGATATATCATTCTGCATTTCTTCCTCTGTATGTGTCATAGTGGAGCTTTCTAAGGGATTAATGGATATATATATATATATATATATATATATATATATATATATATATATATATATATATATATATATATATATATATATAGAGAGAGAGAGAGAGAGAGAGAGAGAGAGAGAGAGAGAGAGAGAGAGAGAGAGGAGTTTTGAAACCCATTAATGATATATATGCTTCACTATGCATTTTGAATCACTTCAAATTGATTTTTCAAACAAACATTATGCAAATTTTAAAATACACACTTTCTAAGAGCTTGATTTTGAGCTTGTTTATGTGCTTGACCTTGAAACTGTTGTACCTCTGTAATTTTGGCCTCCCAAGGTCTGAAATTACATCATATGGTATCCCTATATGTCTTCTTTCGAACCCCACCAATTAGACTGAGATTGGATTCTTCAAGATAAATTTATGCAAAATATCCCATGATGACCTGATTATGGACTAGTTCAGTAGAGCTAACTTGTATAGGATGTCACGTGTCGCTGTTTACACCTTCGGCCATAAAAAATGTACCTAATAAACTAAATTAAGTTGAATTTCTATAGCTTTTCATGAAACTCAAATCTAATGATAAAAGAGAAAGTTATGATGAGTTTCCCTAGGACACATTTTTGCGACTAAATTCTAGAGCATACAAAAACCCTAACTTCCTTGGACCATATATCTGAAAATATAGCAAATCAAGGTTTGAAATTGTAATCAGATGTTCATCAGGATTTCGTCTCCCCATGGTAAAATATTTATGGTTTGAACCTTCACAAAAAAAGGTATAGAAAAAATCTACGATGTCTCGTATGAAGCAGTGAAACCCTAGAACCAAGATCTTTGATGCCAAATGTTATGTATCCATATAAAAAATAGCACATAAACATAAGAAAAGATAGATCAATGACTAGATAATAAGTTTCTTCGAGGGGCGAACCTCCCTTTACATCACATAAGTGAATAATTCTTGGATGATTCAAATGACAAGGTCTCGTTTGTATATGTAGGAGTCTAAAGGGTCAAAAATATAATTAGAGCCTACATAAGAATAAGAATAATAATGTAAAGTCTCCAACAATAAAAATAGTGGGCTTCTATGGGGCAAAAAAAAAACAATTTTGGGGGATACATTATTATTATAGGGACTTAACAACACCAAAGGGAAGCAAGCATACTTCTCATAGGGATGATTTTTCTCTATTGGAAAGGACCACGAGTTACCTCATATTTGTTGTACGAGGGGAATGTGAACCATTGGTGATATATCCCTAATAGTATCCATGTATTTTTGAGGTTGCATATATGTTATGGTCATTGTTGAAGATTATATTATTTTTTGGTGTATTATTTTACAATCACCTATAACCATCTTTCTTTCACATGTTCACTTGTATATCTCATCTTATTCCTCTCTTACTTGTTGGAGTATTTGTTATCAGTGGTATGTATGCCCTTTGGCTTGAATGAAAAATGAATATTAGTTGTTCTAAATCTCTTTTATCATGTATGTTTGGAACTACCTATGTTATTTCAATTAAACTTTGTGAACAAGACACCTACAATAGTGGTATGCCAATTGTTTATTGAAATACCACAATGAACCAAACTATATAAACTCGGAAATTTCCTGAGTTTTTTCCAAGGTATTTTGGGTGGGTGCCTTACATTCAAAACTACATCCTTGCCCCTCTCTTTTAAAAGGTCAAACAATTGACTACACACATTACAACAATTTCCTTCCATCATATTTACAAGTACCATAACATAGCAATAGACACAATATCAAAGGCTAGATTAGATTTCATTGAAGGCTCATGTGAAGTCATAGAAGATAATGAAGGCTAACAGCAGAAATATCTTCTTGACCCTAGGTCTAAGTGATTATTTTTCGATGACATAGTAGTTTCCTTATTTTTGGGAAATTTGTTTTTGTACAATTTTGAGGAAGAAATATTAACAATATATTTATGGTCCTTTGAAGAGAAATCAAATATATTGTTACTTCTTTGTAAAGCATATGAGTTATTATCCCTATCCAAATGAGGGATTGTTTCCTTTTTCTCATAGGAAAATTTTGTAGTGGTTGTTTAGCCTAAGGAATGCCACATGGTAGATGTAGAATGTAATTTTACTTATACATATATAAAATTACAGCTTTTTTTACAAGGAAAAAAAACTATATCTTCATCACACTTAAAAGTGTGTGTGTATTACTTTTAGTTATTTTGTCTTTATAAAGTTGATATAAGATTGTGTTATTTAACATGGTTATGGTTGAGAGTGAGTCAAATATTTTAACTATAACTATGTCATATTGGATTCTAATATAGAACTAACAAAACTCATATAATAAGAGTAAGATTATTGATATTTTATAATCTTTTTAATTACAACTAACCAAATATATATATTCATTTTTGTTTTTTATTATAACCTATGTTTTTTTCCTAAAAAATGTTTTATTCTAAAAACACTTATAAACTTTACGTTGAACATGGAAAGAATTGCATATCTTCACTATACTTAACTATAATATATACATCTAAATACAATTAAAAATAGTAACAAAATAACTTTTCCAAAAATATCATAATTAAATAATAAAATAAATAAATAAATTAAAAATAAATGTATAATTTAAATTTATGCAAAAAGTATGAATAACTAAATAAAAATAGGTAGCAAAATAACCTCTCAATAAAGTTGTAGCCGTTATTACCAAACGTTGGATTCCCAAACATTTTATTTAAGAAAAAATTTCTCTGTCCATCCGGTATTATGTTTGTTCACGTGTGCCTTCACGTGCGCCTTTGCCATTTGTGACAATTTTCTTTATTACAAAATTTCGACCTTTTTTTATTACAAATTTTCGATCTTAAGGTACTTGGAGAGAACATGTTGCTTGTGTACCAAAATAATTCCAATCCTTGCATGATTACAAAAAGCAGAAAGGTGATCCTAATCCGTTCCCTTGGGAAGCAAAACAACCTAAAAACATACATATATATATATTTAGGAAGTAGGGAAGTAAATCGCTTAAAAACATAAATATATATATGAAATGATTTTTTCATTATAATTTCGCAATACAATTTCAAGTAAGATTGTGATTTTTTTTTGTTTAAAATACATTTTTGAATGTATAAATGGATTCAACGCACTAAGAAACCCTTAGAGCATTACAATTCTACAAATTA
Organism: Pinus albicaulis; assembly: GCA_034641835.2. NCBI lineage: Eukaryota > Viridiplantae > Streptophyta > Pinopsida > Pinales > Pinaceae > Pinus > Pinus albicaulis. Next base: position 1,016,098,658 of record CM076582.1, on the reverse strand, counting down.
AACAACTTAAATTCATGTTTCGAAAAATCTTTGCTAGATTTTGATTAACCAAATGAATGTTATGAAAAAAAATCATTTTATCTATAAGTTGGAATATATATACAAATATAAAATTCAATCTATCTATGAAAAGACATAAATTAGAATTAATCCAAATGTGAAAAAATTGGGGTTCTTTCTAATAATTTCAATTTTGTTATCTTTTTTCTTAAAATTCATTTATATAATATATGTGCTCAAAGAGAAATTAAATATAGTCCAAATTTAACGAAATATGAATTCGTTTAAATTATATATATATATATATATAGGGGGGGAGAAGGCCACAATTATTGACCCCAATAACCTGCTCTACCGTGATGATGGTTCGATCCACGAGTGCAACACGTAAAGAATGATGAGCACCTGAAGGTATATGTGGAGCAAGTATAGCTAGTGGACTATAATATCCATAACACCACTTTATTCCCTGAGTTTTCACTAGACCGTGCCCGCCCAGCTACCATAAATGGGAGTTTATAGTTAAGGTGAGACTCTTATAGGCTAGTGAAATTCCTGCGCTGCAGTAAAATGCTTTATGAATGGACCATCTTATTATATGTATATATAACTTGTAAAAAGGTGGAATACACCACGACAGGACTGGGCAATAAAGCCTGCCTGCCTTCTAGCCTGATGTGAGTGTCCAACAGATTCCTCGCTAGCAACCATATTCAGTTTGATTGTATACGTAATTCTGTCAACATCAGGGGTGAGGTCGAGGGGGGTATGCCTACCGAGTATATTATCTCAATCAAGGGCATTAACGTACTGGTCTGACCGCTATGTTCTATTCTTTGCTGAGCTGGTCTGACCGATCTAGGTGTATTGGCTGAATTGGGTACTCCATGGTATCTGACCTATGTATCCGTACATGGCCCTCTGTAAATGACCCTCCTATCTGAAACCCGTCCTGTCCTGCCGTAATTTCGTATGTCGTATACTGGGCTAAGTTCCGGATTTCCCATCTGTCCCTCTGCAGCAAACGCCACTGTCATTCTGTCTATAACTTTTCAGCTAAGCTCCTCTCCATTAATTTCATATATGAAAAAGGTTTTCATTATATACAATATTTCACCACTATATATCCACAAGATCAATATTTTGAGTTGGGTTGGTGCCGTCAAAGGCAAGGGTTCTTTACAAGTGGCATTGGGCATCTCTTAGTATTGGAGCATTAGAAGGATGCTACCGTGGGTTGGAACAACTACTGGTAAGGGCATGGTGGGCTGTGGGATGAATGAAAATAAGCTTAGGGGGGGAAGGCCACAATTATTGACCCCAATAACCTGCTCTACCGTGATGATGGTTTGATCCACGAGTGCAACACGTAAAGAATGATGAGCACTTGAAGGTATATGTGGAGAAAGTATAGCTAGTGGACTATAATATCCATAACACCACTTTATTCCTTGAGTTTTCACCGCCCGTCACACCCTGGGATTTTATTTCACCCAAAGCATCAGACCAATGATCACCCTATATATATATGTTCCACTAGTGTGGCCCACTATGGTTGGGGTGGTCTTATTGGCGCATACAACGGTGGGGTCTTCAACTAGGGTGAAGTCGTAACAACGTAGCCTTAGGGGAACCTGTGGCTGGATTGAATCCCAAAAGAAAAGAGTAAGGGAAAAGGCCCAAATTGAGACCTCAATTGATAGATACCAGATCTCTCTTACCCGGATCTCAAGTCTTTCCAACTGGATACAATGAACTTCACACGGAAGTACGGATTGCTGCTTGGCTAGACCGTGACACTAGAACGTGAGGCTAGACCAACGAAACACTGAGGCTAACATCCTTCACCAACACTGTGAGCACACTGAACACGGGACGCTTCGCTTGAGTAATGTTTTATACCCCCTATTCGGGGGAGAGAGGGGGGAGACTGATTCAAACCTTCCCTGATACTTGCCTGAGATCCTACACCTGACTAAATAATCTCAATCGTGCTACCTATCCGTCTCTCCATTGCGACCTGACAACGATGCACTTAACACAGCTTTGGCGACTAACCCATCATCAGTGAGCATAACCATAGAGGACCCTCCAGCGCACAGTGAACCTGAAGAGCTATGTTCACCCGGAACCAGTGAGTGAGCACACCCACAGTGGAACCTCAAACCCATAGTTCAACTTAAGCCACAGTGGAACCTACATGCTGATCGATCGATTTAGACCTACCCTCTCGATTTATTCCTGTCTCTCTATACCTACTCGATCTTGCCACCTGTCGCCTTCCTAATCGATCAATTAATAACTGCACGTTTCTCGATTGATACCTACCTTATCGGTTGATACTCGTTTCTCTTTCTTTCCACCCGTATCTCAATTGAGAACCGGATCTATCTCTAGCCCGTCTCTATCCCCTAGATCTTCTCTCGAGACCTCCTTATATCTAATCTCTTTACCATCCCACCAAGACGAACCTACACGAACCATCCCACCAACAACTACGGACGTTCACCTCAAGCCCTCAATTACCCTCAAGCCCACAGTTCCAATTGAAGAGGTTCACCCGTACCACAACGAACCCATAGTTAGTTCCACCTACCTTCTTGCTAATCGATATCTCTTGATGCTTGCCTGAGATCTCTACCTCCTAATATCTGATCTCTACCTACTTGACCTTGCCACCTTTGACCTGATTGAGACCTCACTGCCTTCATCGAACTTGTGAACTGACCGAATACCTCGCTGCCTGACCGAAGACATGATATTGACCTAATTGAGACCTCCATTGATGTCACCCGCTAATCTCTTCTTGCCCATCTATCTATCCCTCCTGAGATCTCTATCTTGCTACCTACCCTTTTCTTCTCTCTATATTGAGAATTGTCTATATATCGATTGATAGTCTCTCTCTTCTTGTGAACAAACTGGCCTGGCTTGCTTCGCAACTTGGCTAGGATTGTTCTATAGTGAGAGTAAGATGGGTATGAAGAAGATTCATGGGGTTATACGGATCTTGTATAGGCAGATGGTTATTTTGAGTGATGCAGGTAGGTTAGGCATAAAGGTAGGTGAGGTAGGCTAGTAATGATGAATAGATGGTGGAAATGACTACATGTGAGGTCTGATGCTGAGGTAGTGAGGATGAGAGGGCAGGTGAAGATATGGGAGGTATGCTTGATGGTGAGGTAGGTTAGGTCAGAAGTTTAGGTATGATTGGTTGGGATAGATGATGGATGGGTAGGTGAAATAGGCGAGTTGAGTGAAGCAGGCAGCAGGAAGGTTGATTGAAGCCAGAGACAGTTAGAAAGCCAGAGCCTGTAGTTCCTAATTCATATGTAGAGGATCCAATGGTAAAAGTGTCTAGAGAGTCAAGGGTAGCAGCGATAGCTAAGGAAGCACCAGTATAATCGATTCCGGTGCAGATCCAAATCCATACTCATAAGCAATTCCTAGTCCAGATTAAGCAATTGATCCCGTCAATGAATAAGTTGATCCGATTGCCTATGCTTTAGCTGTTTTACTTGGATTCTTAAGTGGCTTTTGCTACCTTTGCTTACTCTGCTCTAGCTGGAATTGAAGAATAAACAACTTCTTATATCTATATATATATATATATCTATATATATATATATATATAGATATTTCATTTTTACATTGACTGGTTCTGGGTCAAGATCAACTGATTTAAGGGCAGTTGGCTTTTGAACTTATACTTCCCTTCCTGTGGCTAGTGAATCTGCTTCTAACACTGAATCTCCTACTCGATCTACTACATCTACTGCTTGCTCCTCTGCTTCTCCAACTACTATTGCTTTTACTTGATCAATTGGATCTTCAACCGCACCTTCCTCTGCTTCTGTTTCTCTTGCTCTTTCCTTAGCCTCCGCATCAATCATTAGTAGAAACACGTGCGCATTTCTTCCTTCTTTCTTAGATTCTTTTTGCCATCATTCTTCTCTTCTCTATCCTTCTTAAGCCTTCCTTCCAAGCACTCTTATATCCCCATCTTCTTATCTTCTTATCTCCATCTTATCTACCATCCTCTTATCTAAGTGCTAGAGGGAAAAGAGCCTTACAGCCTGCTAGGAAAGAGTCTTAAAGGACCAGAGATGGTTGGAAACGCCTATCGACTGGGGGACAAACATTGACACCACTTACTCTCTATTGCTAGTCACCACTCTCACTTACGTGTTGGCCTCGAATGATTGATTCCACTGACCGAACCTACAATTTATCACACCAAGCAGGCTCTCCCTGCCTATTTCCAACCAAATCAATTAAACCACGTGGTCCAATCTTGGGTTTATCAACAACGACTTCTATGGTCATATTTTCCCAATCGGATCCTACAAATGCCCCCCCCCATTTTGATTGCATTAGTTGCAGTAGTACCATGAATAAATAGGTTCACCTCGACCCACCTCTCGACCAGCGCGTCGACCTGCATAAGAGTGACGACGTATTAATGATATGGGTGACATGGGTGACATGGTAGCTCTTGAATCTGGCATTGGAGCTCCTTGTTCTCCAGAAGAGAGCATTTTGATGTTGGGCTTTTAGGTATAGGGGTACCTAGTATCAAATAAATTGCACGCCTTACCTTACAGAGAGGTACCCTATAGGTGAGGTGAAGATATCTTTGTATTCTTCCACATATTATCCACCTACTTATATTATGTAGAGAGACCCCTTGCAGAGGCCTTGGTGGTCACGATGATCTTCCATTTGCCTTTCAACCGAACCATGAAAAGGACAAATATCCCACTTTATAAGAGTATCTTCTTGCACTGCTTAGCTGTGATTAGAGAGACTACGGTAGTGGAGGCTACCTATGGTATTATATAGGTCGAGATAACCTCCCAAAGTAATAATGACACTACGGGGCACAGGCTCCTAAAAAAAGAAAGCTTCCAAATATATGGTTGTCCTATAAGAACATCACAAAATGAAAGCGAGGAAACACCACACATAACCTCATTTTTGAAGGGCTTGATGTCATATTGTAGGCAGCATTACTAACTAACACAGATGTATTGTCTTTGGCTAAGCTAACCGATGGTGTAAGGCCAGGGGTGTGGTTTCATCGAAAAATTCAACTTCTTGGTTACCTCTGCTGAGTCATTTCTACCACTGTCAACAACGAAATGTAGCAGAGTCCCTTTCACCCACATCTGTGAGTGGAAGATATGCTTACCTTCCTCAAGATCCTTTGGTTCCTTTGGCTCAACCTTTGTGGTAGTGAAAAGTATATCAAGGTTTTTTTTTTGCAGCCCCCTAGTTCCTCCTTAGTCTGACTTTGGCTACTGCTCACATCGACTGGCTTTCCCCACCAATTTGACCAATACCTTTTACCTTTCATAAGGTAACAAGTAATCCTTATTTCATATGTATTCTCTACCTTATAGCTCTGATTCATGATAGCTAGCTACTCCTAACCCCACCACTTGGTTCATGAGGCAAGCAAACACAGGGGTTCACACAGCACAACGGTTCATGAGCTTCCACACATCATTCCCCAACTGATTGGATAAGAAGGATAACACCTTAAACATTACTATTCCCCAACAGATCCCATCTTTTCACAGCCTCACGGTATCACAGTCTCACGGTATCAAAGTAATTATACATTTAGCTTTCTCAGCACCCACCATCTTGACTAGTCATAAGGAAGGATTATCTGCCTTCTAAAGTAATGTCAAAATACATTCCCTATGCCTTCCTTTCCTTAATATATATAGAAGCAAGTATATCCATCATTCACCTCCGGATAACCACTTCTATTTATATCTTCTTATGCCATTGGTTCAACCCCGACCTATTAAGCGCATTACTTTGCTACTTTACAGTTCATGATAGCTTCGAGACAATAGTTTGTTTCTATCCTTCCGTTGGCTAGAACAACTGACCAGTCCCTTTCTAGCTTCGTCGATCCATAACAACCCATCGGTAACAACCCATCATCCCTCTCTCTTAAGTACAGTTCAATAAAATCCTCTTGGACAATTACCTCTTCCTGACCCCCTGTAAGTTACCTCTTCCTGACCAAGTAAGCCTATTCTGTGCATATCTAGTGCAAGCATCTGTTGTCTCTTGTGTGACCTATGATGGCTCTTGTGTTAAGACAAGCTTATGCTCATAAAAGGAAAGATTAGCTGTGCTTATAGGCAAGCTTAAGACAATCTTAATATGTTGGCAATATGATGCAAAGTGTTGTCCTTGATGGCAACCCACCTTGATGAAGATGATGACAACTTACTTGATGAAGTTGTGCTTGATAGAATATGTTCTTAATGAAGTAAATCTGATGTATCTACAGTGAGTATAGAAGGCAGTGAAGAAAGGAATTCAGATTGTGCTAAATCTATGGTGAAAGAGTATGTCTCAAGGCATACACGTTTCTGTCTAAGGGAAGTCGCGTATGCACGCGGAAAATAACGTGCAAAGTCGCGTATGGGCTAAAGCGCTCTAAAAGTGCAAAACCAGGGGTGACCACCATGGTATTGACCCATTGTATTGGGTAATGATCTGCCTAATTGACCCCGTCCAAGAATACCATTGGAAGTAATGTTGTTTTGGCTCATGGTATTGAAAAAGGGGCTCATGGTATTGAAAAAGGATAAACCTATATAAAGAGATGAAATTCATTATGCAAATCATGAGTGTGGGTGCAAGATGTCTGAGCTTGAATGAATACTTCTCTCTGAAGTAGATCTGAATGGAAAGGGTTACACTTGAATGATAAATATGAGTGTATGATGCACCAATGATGAAGAAGGGGATCTAGATCTGAAATGTGCTTGTATTTGCTAGATCTATTTATGGAATGATTAGATCCAAGAAGAGGCGAACATCTGTCTGAAGTGAAGGGTTAAATCTGTGTGAAGTATCTGTTCTGAAGAAATGCAATGACCTAAAATCTCTGAAGAACCATACGCTAGTTTTCCGAAGAGGAAGCGCGTATATACGCGGCTTCGCTGAAGGAAAAACGCGTATGCGCAATTAAATTGGTTTTGTAATATGTACAGAAGTATACGCTGGTTTGTGTGAATGGAAGCGCGTATATACGCGACATCAGTGAAGTGAAAGCGCATATGCAAACTAGGGTTTGCTAAAGTCTGTGGTAAGAAATGACTGATCTATTCTGCTGTATTGCTGCAATCTGTATTCTACTGTTCTGAGTTGTCTGCATCAGTTTGGTTGTATGATTGAGCTTAAATGTATGGAGAGGGTCCAGTCTGAAAATATGATGAAACGTGGCCTACAAGTTGAGTTCTATTGAAGTTATTGGATCCAGTGTGAAAATTGATGAAACGTGGTGCATAGGGGTGCTGAGGGTTGTAACCTTCAGTCAAGGGGTCGTAGCTCCCTTCCCGGTGAAATTTGGTAAACGAGGGTGGTCGTAGCTCCCTTCAGTGAGGTGTGCTTGAAGCGGAGTCGTGTAGCTCCCTTCCGGAAACAATTACAGTAAGCGAGAAGAAGGGGTCGCCAGCTCCCTTCGGGGAGAGGAAATTAGTAAGCAGGTGAGAGTTGCCTGTAGCTCCCTTCCGGGAAGGGCAGTAAGCGAGTCGGTTGTAGCTCCCTTCCAGAAGAGGCCCAGTAAAACGAAGCGTTCTGGGTGCTGCGTCTTGATGGTCTGCCCGTGTACATATATTGTAAGAAGTTTTCTCTATAATAAAATATTGAAGATTGATATTGCAGCAGCGGTGGTTTTCTCCCAAATTGGGTTTCCACCTTAAATCCACAGGCATTCATGTGTGATGCTTTGTGTGATGGCTTGTGTTGTTGTTACTACACGTATTTAATTAACTTAACATCGAGATGAATGAATATTGCAAGAACCAAGTTAATAAATATACGCATGTTTAGATCTACTTGCTAATCGAGTTATGTAGAAGGATATCCGCGTGTATCGTGAGTTTACTAAGGAAAGTAGCGTATGGGACACTGAAAGTGAAAAAGTAAAAAGTTTGAATATAGAGTAAATAGATTCCACCCCCCTCTCAGTATTTTTCCCAACAATTGGTATCAGAGGAGGTCCTTCTGCAGAAGCTTGATCGCTTGAAGGAGATCCGTCGCAATGGGAATTCATGAAGGAGTAATGTCTATAAAGCCACCTCTATTCAATGGAAGCAATCTGATATTCTGGAAGGTACGAACAAAAGCATATCTTCAAAGTCTTGGTGCAGATGTATGGGCAATCGTGGAAGAAGGTTATCAATACCCAGCAAGTATTCCTACTGATGCAGCGGAAAGGAAGAAGTATGAAATCAATGCCAAAGCAGTGAATGTCTTATTAGGAAGCATGTATGAATCAGAATTTGCTAAAGTGATGCAGCTACATTCAGCAAAAGAAATATGGGACAAAATCATTCTAAGCTATCAAGGAGACACAAAGGTAAAAAGTGCAAAACTCCAAACTCTTAGAATTGAATATGAAAATTTGAAGATGCATAGTGATGAAAGTGTTGCCAGTTTCTTTCTTCGTCTAGATGATATTGTAAATCGGATGAGAAATTTAGGTGAAACCATAACTGATACTACTCTGGTAGAAAAAGTCTTAAGATCCTTGACTTCAAGATTTGATTCTAAAGTTTCAGCTATTGAAGAAAGGCAAGATCTGCAAACTCTTACTATTGTTCAATTACATGGTATTTTGACTGCTTTTGAAATGAGACAAGGAGGTCCTTCTCAAATCAAAGAAGTTGCTTTTAAGGTATCTGCAAGAGGAAAAGAAAAGGAAGTTGTCAAAGAATCCAACTATATATCCGATGAAGAAGAAGCGAATTTCGTGAGAAAAATCCAACTAGGAACTGGAAGATTCAAAGGTAAGCTTCCCTTCAAATGTTTTGAGTGTGGAAAAGTTGGTCACTATGCTGCTAAATGTCCTTATAAAGAAAAACATGGTAAAGGAAAGCAATTTGAAAAGAGGAAGAGTTATTATGCAAATGAAGATGATGATGAAGTGTCCACTGAAAATGAAGAAGATTCTGACCAAGCTCTACAAGTGCTCATGGAAAAGAAGCAAAAGAAGAAGGTTACTCGAGGAAAGGAGATACCTCAGAAATCATGTATAGCAAAAATTGAAGAAGATGAAACAGATTCTGACGAAGCTCTACAAGTGCTCATGGCAAAAAGGAAAAAGAAGAAGGCTACTCGAAGCAAGGAGATATCTCAGAAAATTGAAGAAGATGAATCTGATAGTGATTTGGGCCCTTGTAATCTTCTTTGTGCAAGCAATGGTGTAGAAAGTGAAAGTAAATTTGTGGATCTAGAACAAGCTATCAAGATCAAAGTTGAAGAACAACAAAAGGAAATTGATAAGAAAGATTCTATCTACAAAGAGATGATCTCTCAAATGAAAGATAAAATAGAAATGTTGAATGGACAGGTGGACAAGTATCAAAGGTTTCATACTTATTCATCCAATCGAATTAAAGAACTAGAAGCAGAAATCAACGATCTAAATGCAGATCTCGAAAAATCAAGCAAGAAGAATGAAGGACTTGAAGCTGCAATCATCTTTCTACAAACAGATCTTGAAGCATCAAATAAGAAGATTGAGGAACCTCTACAAACATTTGAAAAGGAAGGCCTTGAAGCAGAAATCATCTCTCTCAAAGAAGATCTGGAAAAATCAAATAAGAAGAATGAAGAGCTGCAACAAACATGTGAAGAAAACGAAAATTGGTTGAAATAAGAGATTCTAAATCTGAAGGATCAAGTAGAAGATAGAAGAAGGAAAGAAGAAAGCATGACAAAGCAATGTCAAGCCTTGGAGGTTGAGGTAAACATTCTCAAAGGTAAATTAGAAGAAAAGGTTAAACTTTTGAGGTTTCATGATAGTAATAACATTTTGGACAATATTCTGAGTAATCAAAGGTCTCCTGCTATCAAACATGGTCTTGGTTTCCATGAAACTGTTAAAGGAGAATCTAGCTCACAAGGAAGTGCTAAAAATTCAGAGGATGTCAATACTAAACCTGAAGTGTTGAAAGAGACAAAAGATCAACCAACAATGATGAAATCTCAAAGGAAATCAGTCAAAAATGTTGAATGCTTTAAATGTCATAATTATGGGCATGTTGCAGCAAATTGCAGGAGGAGATCATTTCAGCCTCAATCAAACAGTTCCTACATAGAAAGGTACTCTGGTTTCTTCAAGGGATATTGTTTTTCATGTAACAAGTATGGACATAAAGCAGCTGATTGTAAAAGGAGGAATATTAGAAATACTCATTATGATTCTTATGCTTATTTCTCTGGACACATGAGATGTTATTCTTGTAACAAGTATGGACATGTAGAAAAGGAATGCAGGTTGAACAAATATGAGAAATTGGATAACTTCCAGGACACAAATAGAAAGTTCAAACAAATCTGGAAAAAGATGGAGGACCGATCAGAAACGTAGGGATTTTTGACCCTACTGCAGTCATTCGCTTCTGAAGCTTACTTCTATGATTGACTGCAGGAATGATGTGGGATACATTATGAGATTTAGTAATGTATCGTCACAAGGGGAGCAATGTATGATGTCTCTCATGGTTGATTTGATTATTCTAGTTATATGTATTTCTGACAGAACATCTGATATGAAGAAGACAGGTACATGAAGTACAAGTTCAGGGGGAGATGAAGGAATGTTGAAAATTTCTATGCTTCACTTTCCATACGCGGGTTCTATTGACCAAAGTCGCGTATATACGCGAGTTCCAGCAGACACAGTTGCGTATGCATTGATGATAAGAGAATTTGTATGATAGCTGAAGATCTGGAGCAGAGGTGCAAGGGGAGCATCAGTCTGATTGTTGATAACTGTATTGTTAACTCAATATCAGCTTAGTTTCTCAGTTCCAAATAATGATGATATGATACATGGTTTCTTATGTTGAAGATTGTGGATGAGTCCTGTTTGCTTTTTGATGAAGAGTATTCATTGTTGAGATGAAAGTCTTATAATTCGGAGATAAGGGCAGTTCATGCAGAGATTGTTGCTGATGACTTGCTGATGAACGTATTCAGGTTGCACAAGTTAAGAAGGAGCACTGGTTCAGGGGGAGCAGCAGGTTGAATACTAATGATTGCATTGTTGGCAATATGACTGCTTACTCTTTGGTTTTTATGATACTCATGCTCAAATGATGATGACTTGGTACATGGTTTATTATGATGAGATTTTGAGCCCTGGTTGCTGATAAGTATCTTTTGTGCTCGCACATGGATGAGTTGGATGTCGTTTGATTCAGAAATAAGAATAGATCATGCAGATTTTGTTACTATGGTTGAGATCTTTTTCCCACATATGTTACTTCATGTTAAATCTTAAATATCATGGTGATGTTGGACCACATGAATGATTGCTTGACACTTATGTGAAGATGTTGTTCTGGTATGATAATCTCTCTTGGAAAGATTGTATTGATGCTGCAAAGAATATGAAGGCTTGGTTCCTAATGTGCTTATGCTACAACCGTTGGATGACGCTTGAAGACACAACTACATTGTTCTATCTGAAGTCCAGGGAAGCATTCAATTATCCCAGAAAGAAGTTGAACACTGTCTTTTTCTCACAGAGGATCAGATCTGGTTAAAATATAGAAGATGGTATTGGATACGCGGGTTTCCTGAAACACAGTCGCGTATATACTCGAGTTCATGCACTGAAAGCCACGTATGTCTGATTGCTGACAAATTTCTGTTTGGAGTCAGCTCTCTTCAGCACAGCTGTAGTGTTGTTTGGTATCTCTGGTATCTCTGGTGATGTTCCAGCTCTTATAATATTGTTTCAATCTCTGATGTTTTAAAGATGCCTTGATGATTAGTTGAAAGTGTTCAGGATGCACAAACTAAGGGGGAGCCTTAGTCATATGGAAAGGATGTTTGGATGCACATTTTCAGGGGGAGCCCTAGTCTTGCTGAGTATAATGCATTGTTGGCATTATGGTGGATCTGATATATGATCTCTCTTGAGGTTTTTCTGGTCTTGGTTATAAATGGTCATTTTTGTATTTTGATGAAAAGGTCTTGTTGAGACCCATGTTGTAAAATTATAATATTCAGTCATGTAAGGACTTGTCAAATTGTAAACCCACTTGGTTGGGTAGCTGAGTCAAATTTTGTAAACCCACTTGGTTGGGTAGCTGAGTTGAAATGTGTAAACCCACTTGGTTGGGTACTTGAGTCTCATATGTAAATCCACTTGGTTGGATATTTGATGTAAGTATGAGTCTTTGGTGATAGGAAGTTCATAGATTCATGTACTTCATTGAAAAATATGCTTGAAAATTCAACATGAACTCAGGGGGAGAGTATGTTGGTTTTGGTCCGCCCTTTGCCCTTGATGTCAAAGGGGGAGAGTGAAAAGGTGTTTGAATGGTGTCAAAATTGGAGAGAGTGACATGGTGTCATTGTATTCTTAATGTACCTATCTATTGTGGTAACCAAACACCATTGTGGTTGCCATCAAGTCCAAAGGGGGAGATTGTTGGCAATATGATGCAAAGTTTTGTCCTTGATGGCAACCCACCTTGATGAAGATGATGACAACTTACTTGATGAAGTTGTGCTTGATAGAATATGTTCTTAATGAATTAAATCTGATGTATCTACAGTGAGTATAGAAGGAAGTGAAGAAAGGAATTCAGATTGTGCTAAATCTATGGTGAAAGAGTATGTCTCAAGGCATACGCGGATCTGTTTAAGGGAAGTCGCGTATGCACGCGGAAAAGAACGTGCAAAGTCACGTATGGGCTAAAGCGCTCTAAAAGTGTAAAACCAGGGGTGACCACCATGGTATTGACCCATTGTATTGGGTAATGATCCGCCTAATTGACCCCGTCCAGGAATACCATCGGAAGTAATGTTGTTTTGGCTCATGGTATTGAAAAAGGAGCTCATGGTATTGAAAAAGGATAAACCTATATAAAGAGATGAAATTCATTATGCAAATCATGAGTGTGGGTGCAAGATGTCTGAGCTTGAATGAATACTTCTCTCTGAAGTAGATCTGAATGGAAAGGGTTACACTTGAATGACAAATCTGAATGTATGATGCACCAATGATGAAGAAGGGGATCTAGATCTGGAATGTACTTATATTTGCTAGATCTGTTTATGGAATGATTAGATCCAAGAAGAGGCGAACATCTGTCTAAAGTGAAGGGTTAAATCTGTGTGAAGTATCTGTTCTGAATAAATGCAATGACCTAAAATCTCTGAAGAACCATACGCTAGTTCGACGAAGAGGAAGCGCGTATATACGCGACATCAGTGAAGTGAAAGCGCGTATGCAAACTAGGGTTTGCTAAAGTCTGTGGTAAGAAATGACTGATCTATTCTGTTGTATTGCTGCTATCTGTATTCTACAGTGCTGAGTTGTCTGTATTAGTTTGGTTGTATGATTGAGCTTAAATGTATGAGGAGTGGGTCCAGTCTGAAAATATGATGAAACGTGGCCTACAAGTTGTGTTCTTTTGAAGTTGTTGGATCCAATGTGAAAATTGATGAAACGTGGTCCATAGAGGTGCTGAGGGTTGTAGCCTTCAGTCAGGGGGTTGTAGCTCCCTTCCAGGTGAGGCTGGTAAACAAGATCGGGGGGTCGTAGCTCCCTTCCAGGAGAGGCTGGTAAACGAGTCAGGGGGTTGGAGCTCCCTTCCAGGAGAGGCTGGTAAACGAGAAGAGGGGGTCGAGCTCCCTTCCAGAGAGGCCGGTAAATGAGCTGTGGGTTGTGGTGCTCCCTTCCAGGAGAGGCCGGTAAACGAGTCGTGGGGGTTGTAGCTCCTTCACATCGAAAGGTAAACGATGTAGTGGGTGCAGTGGTGTCAGAGTCTGCACCAAATATTATATGTTGTAAGATGTTTTCTCTATAATAAAATATTGAAGGCTGAGCAACTGCGGCGGTGGTTTTCTCCCGACTTGGGTTTCCACCTAAAAATCCTGGTGTTCATGTGTGATGCTTTGTGTGATGGTTTATTCTGTTGTTACTACACATGTTTACTGCTAACTTAACATCAGATGAATGAATATTGCAAAGAACCAAGTTAATAAATATCTGCATATTTAGATCTCTGCTAATACGCGAGTTGTATGAAGGATATCCGCGTGTATACGCGAGTTTACTAAAGGAAAGTAGCGTATGGGTTTTAAAGAGTGAAAAAGTAAAAAATTTTGAATATGCAGTAAATACTGATTCACCCCCCCCCCCCCCTCTCAGTATTTTTCCCAACATAATAAAGCAAAAAACGTGAGGCTTGGCGTTGAAAGGACAATGATTTCCCTTCCCTTATAGCTGGGATTAGCTCCGAAAAGTACAGTGACCTTATAGTAGAGTGTAATCCCCTTAGCTTCCTTATAGCTAGTATTATGAAAGTGAGCTTATGGGAGTGGTAAGGTTATTCCCATGGTAAGAGTGGTTTAAAGAGTGTATTAGTCAAAATGTTTGATGAGGCACGCTAGGACTACGTTGAGGCAATGTTAAAGTATCTAGTTGGTGGATTTTCTTCCTGTTAGCATAGTGTCACATAGGCTAATCTAGGATGATGACATTATTGCTACAGGAGTTGAGATGTTAGTGATCCAGAATGTTAGTTAAATCAATATAGGACAGTTCAATATAAAGTATCTAGTTTTTGAATCTGCTTCAGCAGTAGAGAAAGAAAGGTAGTTACAAGGCAGACCTTTGTTGAGCATAGTGAGCCGGGCACTAGGCATTCGTTCATGCCCAAGTGATCTTTCCTTGAAGCCCACGAATATACCAGTGACTCCCAGAGCTTAAGTATATATAGTGTGCTAATATCGCTAATAGTTCATATCCTTCCTTCCCAGAGATAGGGAGTGGACAGGCGGACCTCTGTTGAGCGTAGGGAGCCGCGCAAGTGAGCTGATTTGATATTCTTTATAAAGAGAAATGAAATAAGTGTGTCCCAGATGATGAGACCTCCCTTACTTTATATCTAACCCAGATTGATACCTATTTCCTCAATTACGGATAGGTTCTAGAGCAACTAACTAGTTAGGGGGAATGGCCTTACGAAGGAGAGCATTAACATATATATAATAGAGTTAGTGACAGACGTATGATTGGATGAATGGAGAAAAGAAATAAAGTTGACTTATTTCAAGAAAGCCCTTCCATTGCCCCGACATGATCAAGAAATTATTTGATGGCTCTAACTTCCTTAGGTTGAGGTCTAAGTGGAGATTTGATCTACATCGATGTTGTAGCCTATGGATTTCGATCTTTTAGGGTTGCTCTAGTTCCATGATATTGATTCGCGTTAACTACCTTTTCCTTGGGTCTCCCTAAGGTATTGACTGCCTAAAATTTCCATGAAAGTAGTGACTTTGCTGCTATGAATCTATTGATTACCCTCTATACGATAAGGTAAGGGTTAACCCAGAGAATAGGAATCTGGATGAAGGGAAGCCATGACAGGAAGGGGTGTTGGGCGAGGAGATGCGTTTACTTCAACTCCTGCCTTGCCCATTGCTTTAGGTGCCTTTGCATTTCTTGTTGTTGGTTCCTTTGCTATTGATGGCGATAGATCTGTAATTTGATTTTTCCCTGCCTTTATTGCCTCTGCAACATGCTTGGATGCATGTGCACCCAGATCTGCTACTTAAGCTGCTGCTAGGTAAACTGGCTCCTTTCCAAATGGATCTGGATCTTGAACTACTAGCTATGGCTCTGCAACCACTACTTACGCCTTTGCAACAAGAGAAGCAACTAGCACTGGCTTGGATGTTGGCTCTACGACTAGACCTGCTCCCTCCACCAACACTTCCTTTGAATATGTATTTGGATTTTAAACTAGATATATTGCATTTGAATCTATTAAATCCCCAATGGGATCTGCATCGGAATATGTACCTGGGACCAGAATTGGATCTTTATTAAGGCAAGGTGATAATGGGGTTGTTGGAATAGGAAGAGAAGCTGGCCCTAGAACGGGATCTTGAACTGTGATTACTACCTTTGTTCCTGCTCCTTGCGAGGATGATGCTATCTTTTGGTCAATTTCTCTCTTTAAGGGTGGGGCACAGGTAAGCAACAGAAGCTCAGGCATAGCCAGGTAGAGCTCTAGAACCAGTGGACTCCGCGACGGATAAATCAGTTGGAAGTGTGCCTTACCACCTTAAAACTGATTAATGTAGTCTGGGTGGAGGCATTGTATATAGAGGATATAGGTGTTTGCTAAGTGATTTCACTGACGAAGACATGGGATAGTACCTGTAAGATTGAAAACTTGAAATAAATGTTTATTAGCAGTAGTGAACCAAGATTATAATCCAAATAGATCTCTTCCTAAGAATAATTGTCTTCCTCTCCTGTTAGTCGAGTCACTTAACGTACCTCTCGATGGCGGCGATGGCAGCCCTCACCATATGAATAGTGAGTCCCTATCAGAGAGGCGAGTCGAGGTGAACCTATTTATTCATGGTACTACTGCAACTACTGCAATCAAAATGGGGGGGGGGGGGGCGGGGCATTTGTAGGCTCTACGACTAGACCTGCTCCCTCCACCAACACTTCCTTTGACTCTGTATTTGGATTTGAAACTAGATATACTGCATTTGAATCTATTAAATCCCCAATGGGATCTACATTGAAATATGTACCTGGGACTAGAATTGGATCTTTATTAAGGCAAAGTGATAGTGGGGTTGTTGGAATAGGAAGAGAAGCTGGCCCTGGAATGAGATCTTGAACTGTGATTACTACCTTTGTTCCTTCTCCTTGCAAGGTTGCTGCTATCTTTTGGTCAATTTGTCTCTTTAAGGGTGGTGCACAGGTAAGCAACAGAAGCTCAGGCATAGCCAGGTAGAGCTCTAGAACCAGTGGACTCCACGGCGGATAAAGCAACTGGAAGTGTGCCTTACCACCTTAAAACTGATTAATGTAGTCTGGGTGGAGGCATTGTATATAAAGGATATAGGTGTTTTCTAAGTGATTTCACTGATGAAGACAGGGGATAGTACCTGTAAGATCGAAAACTTGAAATAAATGTTTATTAGTAGGAGTGAACCAATATTACAATCCAAATAGATCTCTTCCTAAGAAGAATTGTCTTCCTCTCCTGTTAGTCGAGTCACTTAACGTACCTCTCGATGGCGGTGATGGCAACCCTCACCATATGAATAGTGAGTCCCTACAGTGAAAAGTTCAGTAAGTCTTTAGGCTACCAACAAGAATTCGAGACTTCTTGCAACTATTCCCAGGGGCAGATCCGCTTTCCAATAGTAGGCTAGGCTAGAATGGGAAAGAGGACAATCAATAGTAGAGTAGGCTAGGGCGTTCAGTAGGGTGTGGTAAGGTAGGAGGTAGTTGACTGCTCACATAGCTCCAGTCGTGCCATCAACTTCGGAGACCCAAGCAAATATCTTATCTCTAGGATTATATTAATGAAAGGTTATGGGGTTTTCTAAGGGTTGGAAATGAGATTCATGATGATGCTCATTCTATTTCTCCATCGGCCCACCCCGCTATTGAAAGGTAGGGAAAACCAATCTTTCTTTTCCGTACTAGACTGACGAAACAATGAAAATGAATTGAGGCACTTCAGTGATTCGAAACAATGGATAGGGGGATGGATCAAAACCCCTCCTCTCGTGCCAAGTGTAATAATGATGAATGAGGATTGGGGAGCCATTTTCACACTAGTTAGCTAACTTCATTAGCCCTATCAGGGGCTTGTTGATCTATTTCTCACGGGGCCACCAATGTGGTACTTAGGGGCCATATATACCATCACCACAATGAATCAATGAGCATAGGTTGTCCTGACTAGGTATTTATCTATGGAGAAAACTGCATATTTATATTTGAAAACATTGTAACAAGGTTTGGGTGCCCGTGTAGCCTGACTAGTTACAAGGGACAATACTTTATTGAAGGCACCATTGCTTCTTTGGTTCAATATTTTATGATCCACCATCGTAAGAAAACACCATATCATCCTCAAGCTTACAAAAAAATAGAATATTAAACAAGATGCTAGAGCATCGGATGAACATGTTTTTCTCAGTTAATCATGATGATTGAGATGAGAAAATCCCGACTATTCTATGGGCCTATCATACAATGTGTAATACACTGACCAAGCATACACCTTTTCACTTTTTTATGGATAAGATACTATGGAATACTTGATCCTGAGCCTGTGGGTGGCTATCTCTATGCTAATGTCAGATACGATGCAATTAAAAGACAGGCTGGATATGCTAGTTTAGTTGAAGGAATATATATTTGTGACAGGATACTGCCAGGTGGTCCAGAAGCAGCGATAACAGGAATGGAATGAACGACATATCTGGAACTAGTAGTTCAGACATGGAGATTCAATGTTTCTATATTATATAAAGTGTTGGAAACATCTAAGGAAGCTACGAATGCATTGGTTGGGACCATACCGGATAGCACAGGTCATTGGAGAGGGCACAATGCAACTAGCCTAGTTGTATGGCCAGTTGAAGAAGAGATGAGTGAATGGAACATGCCTAAACCCCTATGCTCCTTCAATTCCGACCGAACCATAATAAGTTTTGGGCACAAGGGAGCTAGCGTACCGTAGTATAACTCCAATTTGAGCAATTGAATTGAAAAAAATCAATTCTAGCAAGTGAATTTAAGTAATTCCAATTCAGTTTTTATCATTTCATTCTTATTGTATGTTTCTTTGTAAGTCTAGGAAGAAAATGTAGAATAGGTTTAAGGTTACGCAGGCTAAAGTGCTCAACCACAAAAAATATCTATGGTTGAGGTGTTGGGATAGGTTTCAAGGGATTCATGGAAACTGTGGATTAACAGGCCATTAAGCAGGGGGTGTGTCTTCGTAGGGTAAGGTATCTGGGGGATGAAATTCTGTGCATCAAAAATATATACTTGGGGTTTTTGTCTATGTAAAGAGTTAGTTCATGTCACCATAAATGTGGCTATGGTAGGAAGCATCAGACTCTTATTTTCATGTTGCAAAATTTGTTCCCCAACCAGCCACTTCACTTAAAGCGGTAATAATCCCATTTGAAAGCAGGGCTTTATGGTCCATTTTGAGGTAAGGACCAGTATCATTTTCACTATGAAAGGTTATTGATATGAAATCATCTGAGAGATGAACCTGCACAAGTCAGAAGTTTCACACCAGAAGGAAAATTTCATTAGACAAGCCATGATTTGGATATCACAGTCAAGAGGCTATGGGGGTTTTCTAGAAAGATCAATATTTTGAGTTGGGTTGGTGAAATCAAACGCGAGGGTTCTTTACAAGTGGAATTGGGAATCTCTTAGTATTGGAGCATTAGAAGTATGCCATCTTGGGTTGGAACAACTACTGGTAAGGGCATGGTGGGCTGTGGGATGAATCAAAATAAGCTTAGGGGGGAGAAGGCCACAATTATTTACCACAATAACTTGCTATACTATGATGATGGTTCGACCCACAGGTGCAACATGTAAAGAATGATGAGAACCTGAAGGTATATGTGGAGAAAGTATAGCTAGTGGACTATAATATCCATAACGCCACTTTATTCCCTGAGTTTTCACTAGACTGTGCCCGCCCAGCTACCATAAATGGGAGTTTATAGTTAAGGTGAGACTCTGATAGGCTAGTGAAATTCCTACGCTGCAGTGAAATGCTTTATGAATGGACCATATTATATATATATATATATATATATATATATATATATATATATATATATATATATATATATATATATATATATATATATATATAACGTGTAAAATGGTGGAATATAGCATGAAAAGACTCGGTAATAAAGCCTGCCTGCCTGCCTTCTAGCTTGATATGAGTGTCCAACAGATTCCTCGCCAACAACCATATTCAGTTTTATTGTATACGTAATTCCATTAACATTAGGGGTGAGGTTGAGGGGGGTATGCCTACCGAGTATATTATCTCAATCAAGGGCATTAACGTACTGGTTTGACCGCTATGTTCTATTCTTCACTGAGTTGGTATGAATGATCTGGGTATATTGGTTGAACTAGGTATTCCGTGGTATCCAACCTATGTATCCGTACCCAACCCTCTGTATCTGACTCTCCTATTTGAAACCCATCCTGTCCTGCCGTAATGTCGTATGTCATATACTAGGCTAAGTTCTGGATTTCCCATCTATCCCTTTGCAGCAAACGGTACTATCATTCTATCTGTAACTTTTCAGCTAAGCTCCTCTCCATTAATTCCATATATGAACAAGGTTTTCAATATGTAAAATATTTCACCACTATATTTCCACCACTATTTATCCACTACTACTATATAAGGGTTGCTAGACTGCGCTGCTTTAATTACATAAAGAAATAGGTTAATAAGTTCCCTAATAGTAACCGAGTATTTTCAATTCAATTAAATGATAGGTAACTAATATGGTGGATGTTCAACCCGGTCTGGTGGTGCCATCTCATCTCATGATGCCTCTGTGGGTCCATTCCCATTATATCTCTACGGTACGAGTTATTTTTATAAGTTGTACCAGCTCCATTCTTTCTATCAGTTGTACCAGCTCTGTTTGTGGGACCAACTCTAATTTATTTCGATCTCTGGGACCCACCAAGTATCTCATTCTGGTATCAGCTCAGTTATCGCACGATAACAACCAGCCAGCTCTCGTACACAATAGGTGTTTTCTGATCCCTGCCTACAATAACAAAGAAGGTGTGATTGTATACATAATCTAGTTTGAGGGTGGGTATGTTGTATAAAATCGATCAAGATATTACCGATTAAGAGAATTCCATCCTTTTGATCAAGATCATGTAATCACTCAAGAGATATCCAAAAGGTTATCCCATATTGGGGTGTTTTCATAAACTAACGAAGGGTATTCCATTCTATGGTATCCAACCCTTCTATTTGTACCTAAACCTTCTGTTCCAACCCTACGTCCTATATTCACCTCCGTATCTGAGACCCGTTCCTTCCTGAATCCCGGTAATGTCTTACGTCGTATCTTCATTTACGTTTAATGGTAATGTCATTTCTCATAGTATCTTTAGCTAACACAACTGATATAAGTCTCGATTAAGCTCGTGTTAGGACTGGTATGAAATCCTTACCTTATGGTAATTCATTATTAAGTTCCTCATTGGCTAAGCTCATCTTCCTTCATTCAATAGATGAACTAAGAAGGTCATGTATTATATAGGATATTGCACTCTACTCTCTTATTCCACTCTATAAGGATGTTGAACTGCAATACATATATAAATTAATCAATTACTCCCTAACTGACTAACTGAAATGTTTAATGAAATAAATGCTACTTATAAATCACTAGATCAATGTAAAAGGTTCTGGTCTGATTTGTGGCTGCTGCCAGCTCTCGTGTAGCTGTCCCATATGGACCAGTCGTATGTCTTCTAAATTTAACCTTCTGGGAACAGCTCTGTATCTCTCTGGGCCCCAATATATTTTTATGGAACTGGGCTCATTGCTCGTTCTGGGACCGTTTCTGTTCTCGCTTGAGAAGCTGCTTTCGGGGTGCTGCTTGTAACCCTGCCTGAGAAATGAATGAAAAGCTTATCCTAAGTCTCCCGTAGTCCTCGGCTGCCCCAGTCTGTATCTCCCCCCTTAAAGAATAACACCAGGGAAAAAAAAAAAAGACAAATACCCACTGAACTTATCTAACTAGCCAAACTAATGTGAGTGACCAACTTCTTTCTCACCAGCCAACCGATTTCCATTTCTTATCCAACAAACAAATTCTTTATTATTATATACGTGATATAAGTCATGAGTAAGTTTTAGAGTTCCGGCCTAGCAGATAAATGACCTGCTCGAGTGCAGTAAAGTGCTATAGCCTTTCCACCTCCCTGGAGAAATATAGATTCCAATATATGGCTTCTTCCTCTGCTACCGACGGTAAACAATATCCGATGGTAACAAATATATAGGTAAACTAAAGCTCTTTATATCTAAATATCCTCCTCCCCATATCCGAGATTTTCTCCGAGACCCTCTATGGGACAGTTGTCTATTTGGATCTATACCTGTCTATTTAGATCTATACCCATCAAGTTGGCATACACTAAAAAGGAATATTAATAGCTCCCCCTGCCAGCCACAAATAATATATGTATATTATATATTATTTAAACGAATTCATATTCCGTTAAATTTGGACTATATTTAATTTCTCTTTGAGAACATATATTATAAAAATGAATTTTAAGAAAAAAGATAACAAAACTGAAATTATTAAAAAGAACCCCAATTTCTTCACAATTGGATTAATTCTAATTTATGTCTTTTCATAGATAGATTGAAATTAATATTTCCACAAGCTTAAAATTAGAATTTGTAAATCCAATAAAAAAATATGTTAATTTTAAATTCCACCATTCCAAAATTGAATTTGATATTAGTAGTTTTGTTATTCAAGTCTACAATTTTGGAATCCAATATTGGTATTTTCATAATTTGATTTTGCATATTTAAAAGAATATTTATATTATACAATACACAAACACGTCCTTCATATATTACAATGGAAAAGATTCAATGTTAGTTGAATATATCTAAGATAAGTAGGAAAAAAACAATACCTAAGTGAGTTTACAACTAATAACAATTGGTTCATTGGAAAATGATGTGTTGGAAAATATAAACACTATAAGGAATAAACATTCAAAAAAATTGGGGCTCAGCAACTAGGTGTTATAAGGTACCCAAGTACAAAATAATAGGCTCGCAAGTAGTAAAAAGGAGAAAAAACCCATAAGAAAACAAAGTTCTCTCCAAGTGAAAACAAATATCAGTGTTCAAAAAATCATGGACATTGAAACTATAGATCACATAGTGATTCATTGAATGGAAAGAACAAGAGCCCTATGGATACTTAAAGCTATAATGATGAGGTATGGACAAAAATTTGAGGTGGAGAGCCAAGTATCCTTAATGAGCTTGGTTGAATTCTGAAGTTGAAGAAGTTTTTTTATAGAGGAATGAGAAAGGAAAATACTAACAACCACAACATTAATTCTTTAGAAAAATAGGTGTTAATAAAGAACCAAAACAAAGGATTCAAATAGAAGCAACCACCATCAACCATTAAGATAACAATGTGGCTTGTAAACAATAAAAGGTCCAAACATGAAGTACAAAAAACTCATAAAGAAGTCAAGTAACTCTAATTTTCTAATGCCATAAATAATTCATCCTCCAACATGCCCCCTTAAATAGAGCTCAAAGGAAAAAAAAATTATAGCACGACATCCTCCCTTAATTTATTCTTATTATATAAGTTAATGAAGCATGGTATACCAAGGCTCCCAAGTATGTCTAAATGCTATCACATCAATGTTAACTAAAGACACAAATTGAAATACTATCAAGGTAGTCATCCAACTCATTAAAAAAATTTCAAAACTATTATCCATAACATAGTTCTAGTTGTCCAATCAACTAGAAAACAAGAAAACATATTCTAGTAGATTATTAAAATAGACAACAAATTAACAACAACAAGTACCCTCTATCCATAAAAAATGGTCTTTGTTATGATCAAAATTCTTGTCCTTAAACACAACTAAGGGAGCAATAGAATCTCAATTGATAAATAACTTAATCAACCACTTCCAAAAAAATGAAAAACATGTAAGAGGTATGGTACATATGACTACACAACTGATGAGACACAATGATATGAAGTCTATAATACGTGTTCATTATTCCATGACCATCCATCAATCCAACCACAATCGATCCTAATGGTCAGTACTATACCATGGTTCTGTCTTTCACATTGTTTCTACAATGAGATGAATGCATAAATACCATGATTTCAAGACATTTGATTCTTGGGTAAGTTTCTCTGATGCTTAATAGGGTGATCATAAGGCATATTTTTTTATTTTGTGAGCTCAAATATTGGTGCAACAACATTTTCATCAAAAAATAAATTAATGACCATCTCATCAATATAATCAACGCAGTCAACAAGGAGATGCTCTCTAACCAACTCGGTCTAAATTTCACCTACAACAAATGATACTGTCTAGGACTGACCAAGACTAGGGGTAGGTAGCCAGTGAATAGAAAAATGATATCCAAGACCCTCTTTAGATGTCTCTACGCCAGAGGAAATAGGAATAGTAATTTCTTGTCCACTCTTCTGTGTAGCTTATTTATCTCAACAATCGAGACCCAATACTTCTAGTGTGTTTTTCAAATATAGGAGAAACGCAAACGTCAACATTAACCTTCTCACAAATAGTGGGGCTACAATCAATATCATCCTAGGTGGAAGAAGTAAGAATTGAGCTTGACAACTCAACAAAAATAATCTTCATCACAACATTCTATAGATAATTGATTTCTATTTCAATGTTTTGCTTGTATTCTACAAGCCTTGAATAGTATCATTCTTCTCGGTCAATTGTAGTAAAAAGGAATCATAATCCTCTTGCAAGACCTGACATTTATCAAAGAAATTATTGCTATCTACTGGAAGAAGTGTAGCCTTTTCATGAAGCACATCACTAGAGGCTTGTAAATAGGAAACCTCATTAGTCAAATGGGCTTCAGTCTCCTCCCACCTGCAAATTTTCTCCTCCATGGAAAAATTTCCTGAATGAGAGAGAGACTTAACATCCTTCTCTAAATAATTAATAAGGTTAATAGCCTTGATCTAAAATTCCTCTACAAGATTCTGAAAAAAGGTTTTCATATTTCTCCCAACACCATCTTGATTTTCTCAATCATGGTAGCATGTAATATAATAGCGTAAACCTTAAAATGACTCTTTAGTTATTCCCTCTTCATATAATACATAAAAACTACATACCACAAGGAATGAACTCATTATGAAGATTATAAATAACCTTCTTCTCACGAGTTCTGTTGGAACGGAGTTCCCTAAGTTGTCTTTTTGATATAATTTTGTAATGGTTGGTCTTGCGTAGTAGTTTTGGGACGAGTCAAAGCCCCCAATGTTTTGTAATGGGTCAAAGTGTCGACCTAGGGTTCACAAACCATGGTTTGCAGACCATATGCTAGCAAAGGCTACGATGATATAAATAGATAGATAGTTGGGTCTAGTAAGTAGGAAGAAGTAATATTGATGTTGCGAACGAACTTTTGAGATCTATCTTGGGTTGTTTTGGGTAAGGAATCCTGCTGGCAGTGTGCACGAAGATCCTCAGTCTTGCTGTGTGCGGACCCATTGGCTGTGTGTGCGGGCTATGTCTTGGGTTTGTAATTGGGTTTTTGGATACTAATGAATGTAGAATCTATTTGAAGTGTCTTTATGACATTTGGACTTATCGTTTTTATTACTGAAGTGCATCTGTGTTATTTATTTAAGCTGTGAAGGTATCTGTGATCTATGAATTAGCTGCGATTGTAACGATCTGTGGTGATAATTGTTGATGCGCACGTGGATGCAAATGTATTGATCAGATCTGTTAATGATAGTAGCTTTGTTTATGGTTACATGTTGATTATACTATTAAAAGCGTGATAATAGGCTTGTTTCTGTGTGAACATGATAAATTCAATGAAGATCTAACTTAATTACCTACTCTCTCCCAGGATGTGGAAACCTGGTTCCAACACCCTCCCATACTACTTTGAGTGAGACCTTAGCCTGCGAAAGTAGGTCATTGTCAAAAGGGCTAGTAGTATAGGGGTTTGTTGGCAAACCTTCACTACGAACCTGGGTTATCACCCCTGAAGCCAACAAATGGTTTCGTTGCTGGAATCGGGAGCATTTTGAGAGAGAGATCAGGTAATGCCACGAAGCTATTGGAGACATTAGAAATTGGAGCTCGAAGACTAGTTCGAAAAACAGATTCAGGAATTTTCAGTAAAAGAGAATCGCAACATGAAGCTGACAACTGAGAAGTGGAAGAAAAAATACATTTTCACTGAAGTATATAAAATTTTCTTTGTAACTTTTGTGCACGAGCTCTAGGAGTGGTTAGCAAGGCTCATAAAATTTCATACGTGTTGGAAAGACGATCAAATTACATAGTGGACTCCAAAATTGATTCAACAGTTGGAGAAGATTGACGACACAATCACACGTATCATAGATGATTGGGTGGATAGCGTGCTAGGATGGTTTGTAATAGAATTCGCAGTCGATCAATTCGTATCCTACTCTGAGGCGGAGCAGAGGTTCTTCAAAGGATTCCGGCGTAAGTTCTTGCGAACATTTCCATTGCTAATTAAAATATTACTGTGTGAAAAGGGCATTATGTGCAGCCACACCGAATGAATGATCTCTGATCAGAGCGAGAGTACAACATGAAGTGGTAAGTATTACCGAACCAATTGAGAAGGATATAGATCCATCTACAACTCATTAAGAGAGTCGGTTGCACGCGTAGGAAGTAGTCCTCCAGCTACACCACCTTCGAGTCAGCATAAGGGCAAGAACTCCGCCACACCCCCACCACCACGAGAAGAATATATGTCCACACACATGAAGCTACCCACCTTCAATTGCGTAGGAGACGAAGATATGGACCGATTTTGGTTCATAGCGGAATCAGTATGGACTGTGCAGAATGTGGCTCGTGATGTTGTAGAGAGGGCACAGTTATCCCTTGCCTTTAAAGGAAGGGCCCTGGATTTGTACATGGGGTACGTAGGCCAGCATGTGGATCCATCTATTCAAGAGATTAAGAAAGCTTTAAAACAACAGTTCTGGAAGCCTAAGTCCTACTCTCACCTAGTGGTTGACTTGAAAGACTTTAGACAAGGACCCACTAAGTAGGTATGGGAGGTTGATCAACGACTGAAGAAGGTTATCAGGGATAGGGAATTCCAGTATGATGATAGAAAACACAAGGAATGGTTCATCACTATGTTATTACCTCACCTACGTGGACCCATGGGTCAGCAAGAGATTGAGATGCAACAGAAAACCTTGGAGATTTCTATGAAGATAGAGGTTGCACCAAGAGACGATGCCTAGTTTGGGGTACAACAGATCCAAGGACAGCTGGAGGAAATGCACCTCTAAATCCAGAATTTATAGAAAGAGTGAGGAAAATAAGCTAGCCCAAATGTATGGTGCATAAGATGCAGGGTGTCCAGCCACATCAAGGATCACTTCCCTCTACTGGCAGACTACATGCAGGGTGGGGGACCCAGCCCATTACGCCCTAAAGAGGCTGTAGGACCTAGCGGCTCGACGTTATGGTGTGCTGACTGTCGCGTAGATGGACTACATGATCACTACCCCCGTAAGGTGCTCGTTACGTCATCACTGCAACTAATTATGTAACTAGATGGACCGAAGCGCAAGCTGTGAAGGATTGTACTGCAGACACCACTGCGCACTTTATTTTTGAACATATTTTAACCAAGTTTGGTTGTCCGAAGATCTTGATGAGCGATAGAGGTACGCATTTTGTTAATGAAACAATACAGGCTTTGACTGAATAATTTCGGATCCACCATGCCAAAATTACCCCATATTACCTGCAGGTGAATGGAACCATGGAAGCTTTTAATAAAATTCTAGAACATGCACTGACCAAGATCTGTAATTTCGATCGAAGTGATTGGGATGTGCGCATCCCGTCTGTCCTTTGGGCCTATCGAACCACCTGCAATAAATTGACTGGGAAAACACCGTTCCGGATGGTTTATGGCAAGGAGGCCATTATACCCATGGAATATATTGTTCCTAGTCTGCGCATCGCAACCTTTACAAACACAGTAGAGCCTGACATCATGGAGGAGCACTTAGCACAACTAGTTGCCTTGGAGAAAGTTCGACTTATTGCTAACTTTCATTAGCAAGTTCAGAAGGCCCAGGAAAAAGCATGGCATGGTAAACATATTCGACGAAAGCTCTTTTCGGAAGGAGAATTGGTCCTGTTATACGATAGGCAGTTTGTGAAACATCTGGGGAAGTTATGTTAGCACTGGCTAGGGCCCTATATGGTAAAGGAAATCTCTAACGAAGGAGCTTTCTGGTTAGATACACTGCGCGATGAAATTGTACCAGGATATGTTAATGGCAGCCAGCTCAAACCATACCAGATCAGATGACTATATGGCCAGCGTAGCTGTACTCAGTGGAATATGTGCAGGAAGGAGGAAAAATGCAGGCAAGCCCTTTATACGCACAGGAGTCGATTGCAGGTCTGGAAGCTCGAGGAGGTGCGCTGGGAGCGCAGGGGTCGATCGCAGGTCTAGAAGTCCAAGGAGGTGCGTTGGGAGTGTAGGGGCAATACATAGCTACGAAAACTAGCCGTTGGAACAATAAAACTAGGTAAAAAGAAAATTTTACCGTTGAAAGGAGCGGGCAGTCGGCAATTAATGAGGTGATTTCTGAAGATTTTTTACATTTGCTTGATGGTAAGTTTCATATAAGCCTCATCTAACCGTTGGCCACTATCCAAAGCTATAAAAGCATGAGGGAAGATCATAAGTGTGTTCCGTGCATTCTAAAAAACTTGTGCTTTGAAAAAATTCGTAACTATTGTACTCTGTTAATGTCTGGGCGGGCTACCCCTTCTGATAGAAGTAATCCCGAATTTGTCTTCTGAGCGAGAATGATTGCAACCAATCCAGCTGAATTGTCATAGACCCTGGCCTCCACTGATGAAGTATTGGATGTCACCCCTAAAGTTTAAGAGGTTGTGTCCACACCAACCAAGGGGAAGCAGGTGAAGAAAAAGAAGGGTAAGGGGAAAGGCCAGGAGCAAGGGAAGGGGAGGGTTGCGAAATGGGTTGGAGCAAAGCCACGCACCTCCCCTCAAAATGCAAAATCCCCCTGAACGGTGCCCCAGGCACGCTCTCCTAACCCGACGAAGCGACCTTTGTCCGCTCAGGAAGAGGCTCGGATTGCTGAACCAATCACTTGGCTACCGCCCTATGTTCGGCCTCGTTGGCCCTCGATGCGCATGCCTAAGAACCTTTAAGGAATGCATGCCTACCTACAAATTCCACTGATTCCGAGTGAAGTCCCCATAATTGGAGAAGCGCATGGCAAGCTCGCCTCGATTAAGTTCGACGACCACGACCTCGACAACCTGGAGGCCTTCACAGAATTGGCACTTGAGTTGTGCCTTGAAAGAATACTAGAAGACGATGTGTCAAGGGTTGTCCCAATGCCGTGGGTGTGTAGGCTAGAAAAATTTGGGTTACTAAGCTTGTTGCGAATGCCTCATTTTGGCTGATACAGTATAATTGACCAGATTGTGCGACAACTGCTAGCCCTGATCCATGATGGAAACTTATGGGTCTGGGACCACATTTCCATTAATGCCACCCTCATTCACCATATTACAGGTCTCCCTATGGAGTGGTTGAATCCCATGGAGTGCATCGGCAAGAAGTATGAGCAATAGATTGCCGATAAGGTGCAAGAAGACTACCATGTTGAGCATAATACTAGGGGATTCATGATAAACACCATTGTTGACCCAAGAGTGCACATGGGTTCCCTGTTGTTGGCTTGTAAGATGATGTGCATGTTCCAGGCCACAACCATCCCCGCTTACGTAATTCTATTGGTTGGCCGCTGCAAAAATGGGGTCTAATTCAACTAGTCCCAGTTCCTTTACAACGAATTTTTGGAAAACGTGCGCAAGGCCCAAGATCACGGAAGGCATTCTGCTACTATGGCTGCTGCTCCTAATTGCGTTATTTGGATGGGAAGCCCTTGAAGACTCGTTCCTCCCTAAGCTCTAACCAGACATGTGCGAGGGGGTGCGATACTCGAATTTGTGGGATTCGAAGGATGAGTAGCACATTGAGGATAACAAAGTATTTTGGGTCTTCTTTCAGAGCATCCTCGCAGCAGCAATTCACTCCCGTCCATGGTTGTCACTGGTGGTCTACGACAATTACAAAAGCATCGCAGTGTTCTAGGTCATGATGCACAATTTGCATATTCGGGGGCGCAAGGATCTGGCATGGGTATCTTTGCCTTACATAGTCACCGACGAGGAAATCGACCGACTCATTGCCACTTGGCCACCACACTAGAGATTGGGATTCAAATCAGGTACAAGTGACACTGAAGGTACAAGCACCGCCCTGAAGACCACCCCGCATGATACCACCAAGAATGTAGAAGGATGTGGCCCGGAAGACTCCGCCAAGACAAACGACGTCGTGAAGGGTGCGGATCCGGAATCGCAGAAGGACTTGCAGTAGGACCTAGACATAGAGGGTTTAGATGCGAAGGGTGCTGATCCCCGTGTGGTACGAAACAGACTTCCAACCCTCTCAAAGGCCAGCGAAAGAAATGATGGGCTACAAGGCTCGGTAGGGAGACTGACATTAATTTGACGGAAGAAGACCTGGAGCAAATCACAGATGCAATCACCCTCACCTTAGAAGACAAATGGCTTGCTTTGGAAGAGCAACAGAAGGTCGTGGTCACCGCACTACAGTCTGAGCTCTAAGCTCTACAGCTCAAGACCGATACTCTACACACAAGCATGATTCAGATGAGGCCGCCCCCAGCAACCAGCAGTGAACTGATCGTAATGACTGAAAGCTGCCTCTACCCCTTGCCAGGCGCAGCACTCACCCTAAGCCCACCTGCCTTATGTGTGCAAGTCTAGGGCTGCGCAGAAGTAAAATTGGATTTGGCCCCGCTTCCACACGAAACGCTGCAGGTCCTCCATACATCTCTCTTCGAGTAGATCCAACACAGAGACCGCCGGGTGCATCAGCAACTCAGTACAGCCGAGCAGACAATCATTGAAAAAACCATCGAGGTGTCCCAGGCACAGGCTGAATGCACCCTTGTCGCCACGCAGCAGACCGATTTGGAATGTCTAATCAACAGGCTATGCGTAGATGTCACTGAAGATATACCGACCTATGCTACCCCCCAGGCCAAGATTGAGGGACTCGTTGCAGCCCTGAAGGCTTCTAGGACCAAGATTCAGAATGTCAAGACAGAAATGGGGTAGCAGATTGCTGCGTTGCAGGCCAAATTACAGCCGAAAACTCCACCTGAGGTACGAGCCTAGCGCGTTGCGCTGGTCTCTGACTCCAAAAATTCCATTACAACTTAGATTTCTCAGGGCACAAAATTTCTTTAGACAACTATGCATTTGTGGTCTAAGGTGTAGCATGATCCTCTCTTACGCGAATTTACTCAAGAATTGCGCCAGAAGGAGGAAGAGTTTGAGCAGCTCGAAGCTACTATGCCCACTCTAATCCTCGCTCAACGTCTGGAATGTCTGTGAGTCAGCCATGCTCTCAGAGATGACATGGAAGAGATGCACCACAAGAAGAAGGTTTTGAGTAACAACCTCAAGCCGTGGACTGATGAAGCCCTCAAGCTATCTCAGGAAGTGGATGTTTCAGTCAAAAAACTGAACCAGACCCTGGAAAGTGTCATTGATGCTAATGAAGGTCCAACTTCGCAGAAGTTGGTGGATATTGCACAGAACGCTACCACATAGAGTGAAGGAGTGCTGCCCCCTCTAGTCGATGCAATCAATCAGCTTCAAGCGAAGATGCAAACACCACGGCCACTGTGACTCGGGACGAGTCACAAGATTGTGTTGGGGGCTTGTTGGAATGGGGTTCCCTAAGCTGCATTTTTGATATAGTTTTGTAATAGTTGGTCTTTCGTAGAGGTTTTGGGGCGGGTCAAAGCCCCCAATGGTTTGTAATGGGTCAAAGGGTAGACCTGGGGTCCGCAAACCATGGTTTGCAGACCATAGGATAGTAAAGGCTACGATGATATAAATAGATAGATAGTTGGGTCTAGTAAGTAGGAAGAAGTAATATTGATGCTATGAACGAAATTTTGAGATCTGTCTTGGATTTTTTTGGGTAAGGACTCCTGCTAGCTGTGTGTGCGGAGATCCTCAGTCCTGCTGTGTGCGAACTCCGTTGGCTATGTGCGCGGGCTGTGTCTTGGGTTTGTAATTGGTTTTTTGGATACCAATGAATGCAAAATATATTTGAAGTATATTTCTAACATCTGGAATGATCATGTTTATTACTGAAGTTCATCTATGTTATTTATTTAAGCTGTGAATGTATCTGCAATCTATGAATTAGTTGCGATTTTAACGATCTGTGGTGATAATTGTTGATGAGCACGTGGATGCAAATGTATTGATTAGATCTGTTAATGATAATAGATTTTTTTATGGTTACATTTTGATTATAGTGTTAAAAGCGCTATAATAGGCTTCTTTCTATGCAAACCTGATAGATTCAATGAAGATCTGCCTTAATTACCTACTCTCTCCCAAGGTGCGGAAATTTGGTTCCAACACCCTCCCATACTAATTTGGGTGAGACCTTGGCCTACGAAAGTAGGTCATTGCTGAAAGGGCCAGTAGTATAGGGGTTTGTTGGAAAACCTTAACTTCGAACCTAGGTTAGGACCCCTGAAGCCAACAAGTTCCAACAATATTTTACCCATCTTGATAATTTTTTCATAAAACAAAGTTGAATATGTGGTAATCGAACCTAGGAGGAGAATGAAAAACCTTCCCATGATTGAGAATGGATTAGTAATTCCCTGAATTTTCCATATATGTTTAAACATATAGAAGTGTCACTATATATACGTCTACTCTTTGATATAACTCAAACAATACAACCTGTATGATATTCACACTCCAATAGGCATCATTTACATAGGATGTAAACTAAATACATTAGGAATATTATTCAATTTGAAAAAAAGAATTTTAATATTTTAATAGAACCTTCTTCCCCATGAAATAATATTGGTTAAGAAAAAATATTGACCCAAAGTAATCCTTGTTTAGTAAAATATATTTTTCTCAAACTAAATAATTTTTAAATGGCCAAATAATTCATTTCCCATAGGAATTTTTTCTCCAAAATAAACTTTGGACTCAAATGACATCGTAAAAAGGGATGACTCACTAATTGAATTACCATTTTTATCATTAATATTGCATGGAATAAATAAAATTCAAGATTGTGTCAACGGAATCTGGGCCTCCAATTCAATGGTCCCTATCTCAATTTGAGTGACACACAAGGTTCATTAAAAAGCCTCATTAAAATTTGTTGAGATTGGTAACTTAAGTAGCTAACATAGACAAAGAAAGAAAAATAATTACGACATCCATTTAACAAAAGTTCCATGGAGGATGTTGGCTAGTAACCACGCTTAGAATTTTATTTTTTTTAAAGTGATCCACACATACTTTCATTGAATCCTGAATAATAGATGTGGCTACATGTTACCACCTAACCTGATATTTTCCTTGGAGAGCAATGAG
Source organism: Pinus albicaulis (assembly GCA_034641835.2). Taxonomy (NCBI): domain Eukaryota; kingdom Viridiplantae; phylum Streptophyta; class Pinopsida; order Pinales; family Pinaceae; genus Pinus; species Pinus albicaulis. The sequence continues at coordinate 1,016,065,441 of CM076582.1, read as the reverse complement.
AACTGCCATTTGGAAAAATCATGAAAAAAATATCAAAATTTATGGGTAACAGTATGAGAAACATGATCTGGATATAAGAAACAAATAAATGCATATCTATCTAGTTGTTAGGAAAACCAAGTGTAATACATAGCATGCTAAGATGCTAAGACCCATTGAGAAAGAAGGGTCATTTAAAGGATCACAATTTGAACATGACAGGTTGCATGCAAACCCAACAGAGGTGGAGGGGTTGATTTGAGCAATATGTCCACAAAGGAAATGGGACACAATCGCATCATTCATGCCAAAACTTGAATATTGAAAAATAGGATGCAACCTATCAAGTTCATAATATAGAAATACTTTGAATAAGTAAACAATTGATTCAAAAATAGAATGGAGTTTATCCTCATAGTTTGCATGCCATAAAGAATGTATTCGTCGTTAAAGCCTTCTACGCAACATTGCATACACACTTGTATCAGATACTTCCGATCGAAATTATAGAGATCCATCTAAAATTACATTTTAGGCAGATAAAAAGAATAAGACTCAATCTGGTTGACTTTCATAGAGATCTAGATCCAGAAAGACATGCTCTACAATAGACTTTAATTAGGTTGCATTGCTACTCCATCGAAAGTTGTGCTCCACAGGTTTGAGGCTACACACCCTCAAATAAGTAAAATTCTTAAACACCTAAAATAATCAAAATCCAATCCAACAACAACAACCTGAGCCAGAGCTACAAAACTAGGAACAAAGCATCTAAAAAATGGGAACTAAAAACACTATCACACAAGGTATAAAGTGCTCACTCTAATACCATGAAATAGTATCTTATAGTATTGTTATATAAAATACACAAAAAAAGTCATCAATATATAACAATGGAAAAGACACAGTGTTAGTTAAAGATAGTTATGACAATAAGGTAAATAGCAATACATATGTGAACTTACAGTTAATTGCACTTGGTTAGTTGGAAAAAGATGTGTTGGAAAATATCAACACTTATAAAATAAATATGTTAACAAAATTGAAATTATTCAAAAGAACCCCAACTCCGTTAAATTTGAACTAATTCCACTTTAAGGCCCTTTAGAGATAGATCAAAACTAGTGTTTCCAAATCTCAAAATTGGGGTTTCTAAATACGGTTCAAAGTGTGCCAATAATAAATCTTATTATTCCAAAATCAGATTTGACATTGGTATTTTCCTAATTTAAATTTGCAATTCTGGAAACCAATATTAGTAATTATGCACATTTCAAAGTGATACTTTTGAAATTTGACTTTGCACATTTGGAATTTGACATTCTCATTTTCAAAATTTGATTTTGAAATTTTGTATTTTGATATTGACACATCTACAACTACTTTTTGTAGTTTAAAATTCCATTTCTGCACTTCATTTTTAACCACCTTTAATTTATGATTCAAATTTTTAAAAATAAAAATAAAATGAGTTATACATCATTTACAAGTATTCATCGTTCATGTTTCCATTATTATAATTTTTATATGCGTTACACATTAGTTTTTTATTTTTTACAATGATAAGATATAATATTATATTAGCAAATATATGAAAATTCAAAGTGGAGATACTTTGGTTTTTCAAGTATATGTGTTTGACAAAATTTTCAAAAAATATGCTAATTTTACCAAACTTTTTATACATCTATCCTACTACTAGGTTCCAATATTATCTTTATGGATATTGTTTTGTAGAAAATGACTAAAAAGTTATATTTTTTTGGAATTATCCATAACTAAAACCAAAATATGTTCTTTAATCATTTATGATTATTAAATTCTATGTTGATGTTATTCAGTTTAAGTCGTGCAATCTAGTTGATGCATTATGTGTTGAGTTCATAGAGGAGATCTGAGCCTCAAGGTCCTTACAACTTTCTTGTTGCATAATCTATACATTGTTCATTTGTTTATGAAGTGTTTGTATGTACATATTGAGATATTGTACCTATTGAAAATAGGACGATAAAATTCTTGTTAATGTGTCCATCCGAGCTTATAGTTGGTTCACTTTCCTACATAGTAGCATGATCTCCATTCACTCATCTTGTCATGTCACTTCTACTTCCTTTCCTGTTCTTCTCCCTTTCCTTTTTTGGTTTCTATTTTTCAATACAAATTTCTTGACTTGGTATATGTCGATACATTATTCGGTTTCTAGTTGTCCCTCTACTACATCTTGTGTCAATTACTCTTCTCGCTTTTTGAATCCCTATTTGGAAATAATCAAAATTACAATTTTGGAGACAAATAAATACAATCACTGACTCCCAACAATTGGATGCCATCCATGACATCTCGAAGCCATCATCGCTCAAAATTCACAGAGGAAATGACTATGAATTCAATTTCTCCGTCCTTCCATATACCCTATGGTGTAATCCTGTTTTGATAGGAAGATCTCCCACTAGTTTTTCAGATGAGGGGGAAATCTCATGTTCATGTCCTTTTAGGGTTACCCCAAACCTTGACACAAGGAATTCTCATTTCTTCACTTGTATTTCATTTTGTTCTCCAAATTAGTCGTTAGATGCCTTCCTCTACTCTGTAAAGGCTTGGGATAGTCGCCAGTATGTTGGGAGTACTCTCTCCTCCACTACAACTTAACAGTCCCCTAGATTTCCCCATATAATAAATAATTTCCATGATTCAAGCATGTATGGCTTGTCGTTGCAACAATATTAAGTTCAAATTTTGACTTCATTAACTAGGGAATTGATGCCTCCCTAAGAATTCCATTCATTTTAATTTTTATAGGGGCTAATAATAATGCTTGATTAGCCAATCTATCAACCATTGAATTAACATCCCTAAGCACATGTGTAGCTTGGATGCTTGGGAAGGAGGCTAAGCTTTCCATGAATATCTTATGAATGAGGTTTATCTTGGAGTATAGGGGAGTAAATTAAAAATGAGATGTTGGATTGTATTGTTATCTAGTCTCATATGATAAAAGATTTGATTGAAGAGAATGAGGTTAGATTGATGCCTTAAAGGATGTAATACATTGCAACATAATTATTAGAATTTTTACCTAGCTTCCATGAATAATACACTTCTACTTTTCCTTCGAATCCATAAAAGACATCTCCAACACATGTTGGCCTTTCAATTATACATCATTTTTATATATTCATTTTTATATTCATAGTTAAAAGTTTTTATAATTTTTACATATATTTAAATCATTTTATAAATTATTTTTCTAATAATTTCAAAGATTATGTTTTATAATCATAATTAATATTCCAAATTAATCCAACTATGTAATCTAAATCCCAATTTCATAACTATATTTTTTATTTTGTGTTTTTCATAAATGCTTTAATTTTAATATAATAAAACTTAACAAATGCATAACATTTATACGTATCATAAAAATACATTTATACATATTACATTTTTATAATGGAAAATATTTATAAAAAAAATAATTTCATTTAAATTAAAAGTAGTGTATTGAATTTGGCCAGTGTTTTTGGTTTTGGAAGACCTTGTTCTCTAAGAGGAGATAGTTATAATCCAATCATATTAAAGTTTAGTTCTATGAAGATTGAATGAGATCCATTAATGATGGATAATGTTTAAGTGGCCACAAGTTAGGGAAAATTAATAAACATATCCTTAAAAGAATTATTAAATCATATTAGCCACACAAAAAAAACCATTATTACACTTTAAAAAATAATAATGAAGTGTATTAATTAATAAAAGTATATTTTTATTTGTAATATTCTACGAATATGTTTTACCAAAATTTTAAATCTTCTTTCAAAAATTATAATGAAGTGTATTAATTAATAAAAGTATATTTTTATTTGTAATATTCTACGAATATGTTTTACCAAAATTTTAAATCTTTTTAATATTAAGAAAATAATTAGTTAATTTTATATATTATACAAATATCAACATAACGAATGTATATATAAATTTATATATTAGCAATTGTTTCTAAAAGTGCAAAGGTATATTGAAGGAATTGAATATGCTTATGATGTTATTATAAAAATGTTGTAGCAAAGGAAAGATAACAACCTAACAAGTGAAGGTTAAAAATAGTGTAAAACACCATGGCGAAAATCGCTTGTTTAAATCAAAATTAATTTAAGGTTTCTGTTCCCCACTACATCATAGGTATCATGGATTTTGAACACAAAGCTCCATAACCACATCTTAAAAATGAATATATTTAGTTTCTATTTATGCTATATAAATAAATATTCAATTGCACATTACATGTATCAGAATCAACCTATGTAAAACCATTATACCTTTCCTAGTTCTAAGATGAAGATAATTCATTATATTTTTATACAATAAGAAATTTTTTCTTGTAAAAGTTTTTATGACTTCATAAATTAATCTGCCTTCTTATTTATATTCTATTTTAAATGTCGTATTATAGTGATGCATATTTATTTCTTATTTATTAGTAATTTAAATATGTAATATAATTGTGAAAAGAAAGGTTATCAATTTTTTATTAATATAAATATTTAAATGTGAAATTTCTTAAAATAATGCTAATTAAAAGTAAATTTTATTACCTAGAACCTTTTATAAATAACTTAAAAAGTAATTATATTTAAAAAATAAAATAATTATCCCCGATGGGGGTGTTGGAAACTTGTAACCATGTGTCATGTGAAGAATGACATTTCGTATAAGATATGAGCGAAAGAGGGTAGACATTCATCCCTTCCAATATGATGTGGTTAATTACTCTGCATTCATCCCTTCCAGACATAGTACCGTCTCGAGGATCAATGGCGCTGGCATTACAATGGTTAAGTAGTATGGAACATGGATCACTCTGGGTGTTTCTCCACTCATTTAGGGATACAAATTTACATGTGTTCCCATTTCTTAGGGTCGTGTGGGTATGGTGGTGGTCTTTTGTTTATCGCTCCTCTTGCAGGCTCAATAAGGTAATATCTCTTTCCCTATTTCTCTGGGTGAAACGTTCCCTTCATTCCTTCGTCGGAGGTTGTGTTGTTTGAAGATCTGGTTGGTTCTGGGCGTTTATGTTTTGGGCCCACACAGATTCTTGCTTTGGAATTCTAGGTGGTGGTTCTTTGTTTGTCTATGTAAGGTGTTTGTTGATTTTATAAGTGGCGCCTAGGCTTCTAGTGGTGATTTTTTTTCTCGGACAGAGGTTTTATTGCTAGTGTTTTTTTGGCCCTCTAGCGTCGGAATTTCTGAGCTTTTCCTTCAAGGGGCTGCTGATAGAAGAATTCCCTTCAGTGAAGCCCAGTGGCTTTGGCTTCGATCAGGTTTATGGGAGTCTGAACTTCTATTTCTTCTTGTGCGCAACCATTAGGGAAATTTTGAGGTCTAAAATGGGCCTCTTAAGGAAATCATAAAATAATAGTCGAAAGAATAAAATAATATTAGATTACATCATCAATTTTAGAGGGAAAAAACGAAAAAATATTTTTTCAACTTATCGCCTTATGGGTTTACTCAAATTTCGAGCGGAAACACTCGTTGGGTGCATAATTTGATTCCTCATCCAAGGAGCACCCATGTTGCATACTTTTGATGAACCCTGCTACACGAAAAATGAGAAATACATGAAAAACGTGATTGCAATCACGTTTTTTCATGTATTTATAATTTTTCATGTAGCAGGGTTCATCGAAAGTTTGTAACCTAGGTACTCATTGGATGAGGAACTAAATTTTGCATCCAACGAGTACTCTCGCTCGAAATTTGATTAAATCCTTAGGGCGATAAGTTGAAAAAGTAGTTTTATTATTTTACTATTTTTTAATATGTGTACTTTCTTACTCCAAAAATGGTGAATCATCCCCCATGGTTGACATCATCATCTTGAATCTTTTTGGTTCTTATAAAGTTTATTTTGGTTGTACATTTTTCTTAGGAGGCCCATTTTAGACCTCAAAATTCCCCTAATGTAAGAGGTGTCCTTCTGGATTTTCCAGGCAAGGGGTTTCTACAAGTTCTAGCCTGTATTTGTGATTGTTTCACAACGATTTTGGGTCGAGGTGACAAGCGACACTGGGTTACCTTGCCTTCTCTATCTGTTGTGTGAAATGTTTGGTTTCTAGTGGAGGGTGGTCAATTCGTAATGTGCGTTTTTTTTGGGCATGTGGTGTTGGGTTTGATTAGGTGGTCCTTGGTGTAGATTGGGATTAGCCTCGGGGGTCTGGGATTCGACATGACCACCAACATGAAGCCAAGTATGTGTTCCTTGTGTGCCCCTATTTAGGCGAAGGCAGAAGCATCTGGTCTTGGGGAGGGGTCAATTGTGCTGGGTTGAGTACGAGGTGGTGGTATGTGAGAAGATGGTAATAACAATAACCAGGGTGCTAGAATTGTGTATGTATTTTTGATTAGGGGTCATAGAGGACATGGTAGGCGAAGGTCTTTGGCTGATCTTGTGGTTGGCAGGGGTAGTAGGATCCTGACTAAGAGCGACAATGTAGCAGGTAGTGGGCATAGGGGAATGGGTTTTGGGTGAGCCTTGATCATACGGGGGTAGAGCAGCCATCTGGGTGGTGTGGAGTTAGTTGGATGAAAAACTGTTAGGCGTTCTGGGACATCTACGATGCTTTAGGCGATGGTTCAATCTGTCATAGACATGCTACAATCTCATGATAGGGTTCGAAGGGAGGAACATGAGGTAGTTATGGACATGTTGGATCAAATCCATTATTTTCAATGCCATTTCCATGAAGGAATTGTGGTTGTATGGCATGGGCCGAATCTATTGACTGCGAATATCGAAAAGCTGGAAGCTTAGCTTGCTCACTTTGAGAAACATGTCAACTTCATGTACTGTTCTCCTCATCCTCCATGAATGGGGCCAAATAATCCTACTTCAATCACTTATGATGACTGATTATGGAACTGATGTCTTTCTAGTTTTTTTTGTTTTATGATATGTAAGACCTATAAGGCTGTCGATCTCTCCGTTGGGTACTTTTATTTTTGTATGTAGCATGGTAATATAATTGGTCAAAAAACCTGCTAAGGGTGAGACCACATGCATTTTGACATCTTTGTATATGATTTTCGATTAATGAAAAAAATTGACTTACAAAAAATTATAATATATATTTTTTTAAATGGAAATATCTAGTTTAAATGAAAGTGAATTATTTAATTGATGTGATAATTTTTCCATCACTTGAATGTTAACATTGTTAATAATTTTTTTATTATGATTTACTTTTCTTTAATAATGAGTGAGTAAGCATTTTCCCCATTTTTAATTTGAAACAATAAGTAAAAGCTCCTCACAAATGAAGGAGTACCTACTAAGTATATGATATTCATTTATAGTTTGGAAATTTTTCACATTATTGAATTGTTTATTTTACATCTATTTTTTTGTATGTGGATTTTGGAATGGAGAAATTATAAATCTCAATTTTCATATTAACAAAGTATAAATATAAAGAAGAGAAATTATATATATATATATATATATATATAGTATGTATTTCTTTGGTAAAATGTTTTCAAATTCAAAGAGGATAAAAATATATATACCTTTATAAATTTTAGATGAAAAAATAAGATATATCAATTTAATATCTAATTTATCCATAATGCTAAAATTAAATTATTATTATTATTATTATTATTATTCAAAAACATTAAAAATAAATAAATAACAAACTTAATTTTAATTTAGATATTAAAAAATAATTAAATATATTTATCTCTACTTTATGGTGGACATTCTTAACTTGTAAATACACTTTGTCATATTATCATGGGCCACAATTATAGCTTATCAATACTACATGTCCAAAAAATCATAACTCATAAACCATAACTAATTTCATATGACATTTGTTCATATAACATTTTTTTTAATTAATTAATTTAATTAAATGGATAAAAAAGACATAACTACTTTGGAAATAAATCTCAATCATTGATTTGTGTATACTATTATGAAAATTCTAGAATATTTCATGGAGGTTAAATCCTTACCACCCACCTAATAACTATTGATAAGAATTCTAAACTCGTTAATGTGGACCTCCAAGCGACCCACTGTGAGAACATGGATTTCTTGATCTTCCTCAACACAATATTAAAATCGAGAAATATCCAACTATTGCATTTATGAATTTGGGGTTGATTTCTTCTTATGTTTTTTTGTTTCTATTTCACTTTTAGTTGGGAGTGCACTTATTTTTGTATGTAAAATTATGCCTCATCAGTGACGTGGTGAAATTTTTATCAACGGATGTAGTGTATTACAGAGTTTGTTAGGTTGCATTGAATTTTAATAAATTTAAAAATTTAGATTCTTACCACTTGGCTCCCCCACCAATTTTTTCGGGATTTGATATTATTCCAATTCTAATAATTTCCTCCATGATAAGTTCCTCATTATTATTTATAACATTCATTTATATATAAGCACATTTTATTTAGCAAACTGGTCCACTACTTTTAATAAATTTAAAAAATTATATTCGTGTCATGTGGCTCCCCATCCACCAAATTCCTAGGGATTTGATATTATTCCAATTCTAATAAGTTCCTCCATGATAAGTTCCTCATTATTATTTATAACATTCATTTATATATAAGAAAATTTTATTTAGAAAAATGGTTCATTTTACAATAAGATGTGTAATTCAATTTTTTTCTCAAGTTACACTTACCCATGTCAAAACAACACACGAACAAATGTCAAATGGAGATGAAAAAGGTAGACAATGCCTATCCTAACCAATTTCGAAAAGGAAAAAAATATTAATCGCCTCAAATCGGGTGCCTATGTAGTGAGAATGTGGGGGTGTGTTTTTTTCAGCCCACCAACGCACTCCCTGGAAAGATATGGCAACATGCCCCATAGTATTATTTATTAAGGCATGCAGTATATATGGGAAGCCACCTCAACTTACCACCTGATGTGTTTTTTTGGCATTCATTACAAATCTCAGTCAGTTGATGGATGAGAAACTTAAGAAAATTCTCAGTGATATTTTAGGACATATTGTACTATTGTCATGGGCGAGCTAGGCCAACACTATATCTTCACCCATTTGGGATTCATTACGCTGCACTCAATGGAATTTATCCATGGGTACTGGCCTTAGGGAGGGAACTACTTTATTTTTCCTGGTTCGTGAGGAAGACTGACTACATCACTTAGGACATGAGAGATCTTTGGTTGCAAAGAATTATACTCTTTCTAATTATCAACTATTAGAGATATTCACTTAGCCCTCATGTTTCACCCTGGTTTCATGGAATTTTAATTGGTAATAGTGGAGAGCCTCCTGGAATTGTAAGCATGGTAATCATACCAACCAAGTTTCTTCCTTAGCCCTCACCACATTCTATGCCTTATCATAGCAATTCTATGTTCTCATAGTTGCATGTATCCATCCCTAGAGGAAGCTACCTTGTTGGGTATGTGTTATATTCTTTCCACGACTAGTCATGCGTGGGGGGGGGGGGGGGGGGGGTGATAGGCCTCCTTGGTTGTGCTGGGCACAGCAGGGGGGTCACAGGGGGGGTGGCAGCCCCCCTCGTTCGGGGTTCGAGGCAGCGACACCGGAAAAAAAATTGGACCTTATTTTTCAATGGGCGAACCCACCCATAGTTTTGTGCATGGGTTTGCACATGGTTTTGGGGCATGATGGTTTTTGGCCCCTGGTATTTTGTAGATCTGGTCAAGGGAACTACGGTTATGTTCTAATCTAGGGTTAATGGATTGGGGTTTATGTATGCTTCAACATGTATATATATGTTTTGTAACACTAAAAGAAATATAATGAAAAATCAAGATGGTCGTCCCAATTTGGGATCCAGGGGAAAATCTCTGTGTATATATGTTTTATGTTTTATACTCTCGCTATTGTTTATTTTATGTTTTTAAGATTTTTTGCAAATAATTTCTGTACAGGGTTAAAACCTACATTTGGTATCAAAGTTGTTTCGACTTCAAGGGGACGCCTTTGTTGTTGAGGGTTTTTTTCTCGGGCTTGTGGTAGACCCTATTCAGTGGGAGATCCGTAGGATCGATTCTCGCGGTGAAAGAAGATGGCGAGCGGCAGGAAGATAGAGATTAAGAAATTTAATGGTCAGAGTTTTAAGTTATGGAAGCTCAATATGGAGGATCTGCTGGTGGATAAGGATCAGTTGATCACAGTAGATCCGGGTACTAAACCAACAGAAATGTCAGATGAATACTGGAAGAAGCTGGATCGGAAGGCAAAGAGCACAATACGATTGTGTGTCTCAGATTCAGTATTGTTGAATGTATCTGGGGAAGCTACGGCAAAGACCTTGTGGGACAAGCTAGGGACTTTGTACCAATCTAAGTCTCTGGTGAATAAATTGTTCTTGTGGAAAAAGCTGTATAACCTGAGGATGAAGGATGGAGACTTAGTGACAGAGCATCTGAATGCCTTCAATACTATGGTAAGCCAGTTTTCATCTATTGATATTAAAATCTCATATGAAGATAAGTGCATCAGTTTGTTGTGTTCTCTACCATATTCGTGGGATAGTCTGTTTATTGCAATAGGTAGCAATACAACTACCTTGAATTTTGATGACATTGTCTCAGCCTTGCTGTCGGAGGAAATGAGACAGAGAAATATGGAGGTTTAGAATGAAGATGCCTTATCTGTACAAGGAAGGTCCCAGAAAAGAAACAATAATAAGGCTTTGAGTGGGAGATCTAAATCTAGAGGGAGATCTAAATCTCCTAGAAAGTTTGTAAAGGTGTGCTAGAAATGTGAAAAGGAAGGGAACTACAAAAAGGACTGTAGATCTAAAGCTCCTGACAAAGGAAAGGGATCTGATGATGCTCCTTCTGTAAAGGAAAAAACCACCTCGAATGAAGGTGGGGATGCGTATTTGGCTTCCTCTTAAAATACACATGTAGATCATGAGTCATGGTTGATTAACTTGGGTGCATCCTTTCACTTCAGTGGTTCTGCGAGTATGAGAAATATGATGGCAGTGATGTCTTCCTAGGGGATAATAGGAAGGCTAGAATTGTCGGACGTGGAAAATTCAAGCTAAAGTTGCAAGGTGGAAGGATTAGAACACTTCCTGGTGTTCTGCACATTCCTGCATTGGCCAGAAATTTGATTTCTATAAGCAAGATGGATGATGCAGGTGAAAAAACAATGTTTGAGAAAGATACCTATAAGATGGTTCGGGGAGCACTGGTATTAATGCAGGGAGTTCGGATTGGAACTCTATACAAGCTTCAAGGCAGCACTGTTATTGATGGGTGCAACAGTTCTATGGTTCCCGAAAGTGGAGCGGAAAGCCTAGTGGTCTTTGGAGAAAAGACCATGCTATGGCATCAAAGGCTTAGACATATTGGAGAGAAGGGCCTTCAGATACTCCATGGAAATGGTATGGTAGAAGGTATTTCTAATAGCTCTCTGGATTTCGATTTCTGTGAACATTGTTTATATGGGAAGCAGAATCGGGTGAGTTTTCCTTCTGGTGCTAAGAGGGAGAACAAGATATTAGAGCTTGTGCACAGTGATGTGTTTGGACCTGTGTCGGTTCCATCACTGGGTAAGTCTGTGTACTATGTTTCATTCATAGACGACTTCTCAAGGAATACATGGATATATTTCTTTAGGAAGAAATCTGAAGTCTTAGATAGATTTAAAGAATTTAAGGCTCTGGTGGAAAACTAGACAGAGAAGAAGATAAAGGTGTTAAGGACAGATAATGGTGGGTAGTTCTACAAGAAGGAATCTGAAGAGTTATGTAAGAAGTGTGGTATAGCACGGCAGAAGACTACTCCATACACACCTCAGCAAAACGGAGTTGTAGAAAGAATGAACAAAATGCTGATGGAAAAGGCAAGAAGCATGCTTAGTGGTATCGGGTTAGGACAATAATTCTGGGCATAGGCAATGGAGACTACATGTTACTTGGTTAACAGATCACCTTCATCAACGTTGGAGGATAAGACTCCACATGAGGTATGGACTGGTAAGAAACCGTCTCTTTCACATCTGAGGGTATTTGGATGTGATGCACATGTACATGTTCCAAAGGAGAAAAGGACCAAGTTGGATAATAAATCTGAAAGGTGCAGCTTTATTGGGTATAAGGATGGTTTAAATGGTTACAAGCTTTGGAACCCAGAAACAAGGAAGGTAGTGTACAACCGAGATGTGGTGTTTAGAGAGGTGAAAGATGTTTTTAAACATGAATTCCTACTAAAGGAGCCTGAGAAGATAGATTTTGAGCTAAAGGAGGATGAATCAGACTCTACAACAGAAGAAGACTCAGAAGAGTAAGAGCCACAAACTCCAACTGTGAGAAGATCAGCTCGAGAAAGAAGACAACCAAAATGGTATAGTACATCTGCTTTCTGTTCAAATTTTTCTTTAACTATAACTGATGATGATCCCAGAACTGCCAGGGAGGCAGTAAATTCAGAGGATGGAAAACTCTGGAAGGAGGCCATGGTTGATGAAATGGCATCCTTGCACAAAAATGAGGCATTGGATCTGGTGGAGTTGCTGGCTAGAAGGAAGCCCATCGGGAGAAAATGGGTGTTTAAGAAGAAGATGAATGTAGAAGGCAAGGTGGAGAAATACAAAGCTTGATTAGTAGCAAAAGGTTATTCCCAGGTGCCGGGAATTGATTTTGGTGATATTTTTTCTCCTGTTGCCAAGGTTACTTCTATTAAACTACTTTTATTTGTTGTCGCTGCATTTTATTTTGAGGTAGAACATATGGATGTGAAGACAACATTTCTTCATGGCGATCTGGAAGAGGAGATCTACATGAAGCAACCTGAAGGCTTTATGTTTAAGGTTAAGAAAGAACTGGTATGTTAGTTAAAGAAGTCTCTATATGGGTTAAAACAGTCACCAAGGATGTGGTATCAGAAATTTGATACATATATATGGGGACTTGGCTTCACCAGAAGCAAGGAGGATCACTGTGTTTATTTTAAATTAATTGGTGACCATGTTATTTATTTGGTCTTGTATGTGGATGATATGTTGTTGATTGGAAATGACAAAGAAATTATCCAAGATTTGAAGACCCAACTGCTCTCCAAATTTGACATGAAGGATCTGGGTGCTGCAAACTATATTTTGGGCATGGAAACCAGTAGAGATCGTGCAAAGAGGAAGCTCGGGTTAAACTAGAGAAAGATGTTGAGAATATATTGTAGAGGTTAAATATGTAGGATATAAATCTGAATGTCTATTCCTATAGGTAGTTATTCACAATTGTAGTTGTCCCAAGACACAAGAAGAAGAGGAGTGTATGTCCCATGTTCCATATGAAATTGCAGTGGGTAGCCTAGTGTATGTAATGGTCTATACTAGACCAGACAATGCACATACAGTGGGAGTATTGAGAATTTTTATGTCAAAACCAAGGAAGGAGCATTGGACATCAGTAAAGAGGTTTTTTCAGATATTTGTGTGGCACTAGTGATTATGGCTTGTGCTACCAGAGAAGACCAGGATTGGAAAAAGTTTTTGACACTCATGGTTTTGTTGATGTAGACTGGGCTGGAGATCTAGACCAAACATAATCTACAAGTGGGTATGTGTTTAGCCTATTTGGGGGTGTAGTCAGTTGGATGAGTAAAATACAGTCTGTAGTGTCTCTTTCAACTACAGAGGAAGAATACATGGCAGCCACTCTTGTAAGCAAGGACACAGTTTGGTTGCAGAGATTGTGTTCAAGTATGGGGTTGGTGCGCTAGTAAGCTATTAGGATAGACCGTGATAGGCAAAGTGAAATTTTTCTGGCTAAGATCCCCGCTATCATTCAAAGACAAAGCATATTGATGTTCAATATCACTTTGTGAGATATATGGCTGAGGCTAAAAGGGTGTTGGTTTTAAAGGTGGGACAATTTTGAAGAATGTTGCGTATGCATTGATTTAAAATATGAGAGCACTACAATGCTTCTCTTGGTGTAGAGAAACAATGAGTGTTGCAAAGCTGGGCTAATGACTTAGCTCCCTGCGGAAAGAAAACAACAAGTGGGAGAATGTTGGGTATGTGTTATATTATTTCCACGACTAGTCACGTATGGGGGGAGGGGGGGGGGGGGCATAGCACCCCATGTACGTTGCGCCGGGCACAACAGGGGGGTCATAGGGAGGGTGGTAGCCCCCCTTGTTTGAGGTTCGAGGCAGCACCCCGGGAAAAAAAATTTGGACCTTATTTATCGGTGGGCGGACCCACCCATGGTTTTGTGCATGGGTCTGCACATGGTTTTGGGGCATGATGGTTTTCGGCCCCTGGTATTTTGTAGATCCAGTCAAGGGAACTACGGTTATGTTCTAATCCAGGGTTAATGGATTGGGGTTTGTGTATGCTTCGGTATGTATATATATGTGTTGTAACACTAAAAGGAATATAATGAAAAATCAAGTTGGTCGTCCCAATTTGGGATCCAGGGGAAAATATTTGTGTATATTTGTTTTATGTTTTATGCTCTCGCTCTTGTTTATTTTCTGTTTTTAAGATTTGTTTGCAGATAATTTATGTACAAGGTTCAAACCTACATACCTTATCCTCTAAACCAGAAAATGCATCAACCCATTTGTGGCCTTCTAGGCAAGCCACCTTCATGCCCTAGTTATTTGGGGTGGCCTAGGTATGTTATGTTTTTCCTATTCCTCATTTTCAGTCCTAATGTGTTATTTCCACCAAATGTTGCGATCATTGTTACCTTACAACCTTGATGCTTTTACTCCTCTTGGAGTGAGATTTCTTTAAGGGCATAGCTGAAGATCCAACATCAATTTGACATTCCCAGCCTAGCACTCCTTTTACTCTAGTGTAGCTTTTGGCTACAACACTTTGACTTTCCCTTGGTTGCAGTGGTCATCCACTCACCTCATAACCCTTTTCTTCTTCTAGATTCTCATCATGCCCAAGTAATGAGCTAGATTCCGCAGAGGTGCTACCTATTACCAAGATTGAGGCCATTACATAGCTCATATATGAGTCGAAAGCTTGGCCATGAGGTACAAATATTTTACTCCCCAACCAGTTTAAGAAGGAATTACACAAGTGGAAAGGGAATTGGCCAATTAGAGACACACCCTTACATACATATAAGTTCTTGCGGAAGGGGAAGATTGGATTCTTGATGTAGGACACACTCGAGGTTGTTATAATCAATACATATACATCATGGGCATCTACTGGCATCTTAAGTTCCTCATGGGCAGAGTTCTTATAGAGAGATATGAAATTAAGGAAGATATTATCTTGACTCTGTATAAAATGTAGCGACATGTGATAGTAATGGATCACTGGCTTAATAGATTGGAGAAGCACATGGACATGCTTCCTTATCTTGGCTGCTCGTCAGGCAACAACAAGAAGCAAGTCCCTGTCGAAGCTACCAATTCATATAAATGGCCTAAATGTCTCTCTGTTTCTTTGTCTTTAGTTCTTTTATGTTTCAATTATGTAGTTTTCTAGTTGAGAATGGCCCTAGAGCCCTAACAATTACAATCTATGTTTTGTTTTTTAGAACTCTGAACATTCTCTTATCTTTTGATATTTCAAAACAATTGAAATTTTGTATCCAAATTTCCCCCGTGACAAGCCAAAAAAACTTTACCTTCAACAACTATGGATGTACACCTTTAGTTTTAAAGTGTATATATATATTAAAACATTATTTTAAATTGAAAGTTCTCTAAATTAATTTAAAATAAAACCTCTATTAAAAATTTAAATTTATATATTAAAAAGTTAATTAAAATTTTAATAATAATTAACAACAAAATCTATAATAATAATATCGTCGACAACAACTTTAAAAGTTTATTGAAATTTTTATTAATTAATTTTAAATAAATAATTTGGTAAGAAATATTTATAGCTATCGTCTCCTCCCCAATGGAACTTTATTATTTAAAAAAAAATGTGTTTTCAAAAGTTATTAAAAAGTTTCACACGTTCTTAGAATTTTGGCTTTTGTGATCCATCGTTATAAGTTATAGAATTATTTTGGTAGTAATCACATGCAATGAAACATTCTCGATGCGTTTTGAACCAACTATTGTGGTTCATCATCAGGACTAGGTGAGAGATCAAATAAAGACATTAAGTTTCAATAGATGTAGAAATGGCCAAAGTAGTCGTTAGGCTAACGACTAGTTTGACTTTGAAAAATGATTCAAAATGGCTAGTTTTATTGTATTTTTAGATGATTATTTTAATTAATATATTAATCACTTATTTAATTAATAGTGATAATATATATATATATTTGTTTATTTATTTATTTTTTTCTATATTTCTAATTTATTTCTATTTCTATTTATATTTCTAATTTATATTTATTTATTTATCATTATTATGTTTTAACCGGGTCAAAAGAAAAAGATAACCAACCACAAAAAAAAAGTGGAGGAAAAAAAAGTTTCACGTGATCAAAAAATAAAGTTTTGTTATAGGTATATATCAATTTTTTAATTTAATTTAAATTGTAGTATTTTAATAGTGATAATAATGAATATTTTTGTCTAAGATTAATGTGGTTGCGTTAATATTTTATTTTTATGATAATATATATATATATATATATATATATATATATATATATATATATATTTCTACATTACTACAATTTCGACAAAATACATAATATATATGTTAAATATTTTCTTTTTGGTAAATGACGCTAATCTATATTAATTCGAAATTAGAATAGTACATATGCTATAGGCTGAGTTGGTAAGCTACACTTAACCAATCCCAGCTTTTGTTGCACAAGTATGGGGCTGCCTCTGTGGAGGAAACCAACCCGAAGAGACCATGAAATAGAAAATTACAAAATGTTCCGAAGCACCAGTGAAAATAGAAGTTCTGTGATAATAACAAGCATACAAAAAACTAAGAAGAGTTGAGTTGCAGTGCAGTCATGAGTCTTCTACATCATCATCACTGTCTGGATCTTCCGCCATGATAGGACATGTGTATGCCTGCGCAACAACTTCCTCTTCAACAGATGGTTGACGCAGAGGCTTGGAGACAGGTGCGCAGAGGATGGGTGCCACCGGGTACTCGGCATCTGAGACTCACGTCCAAGTTCCTTCCGAGTCCATTATCCAGACATCTGTGTCATCCCCATCATCTTCCTATTTCGGTAAAGGCCCAGTCTTGCAGGTCGAAGGGGTGATACTGGTGCGCAATGGTGGAATTCCTTGGTCTGCTTTTGCCTCTTTGCATAACATGAGTGGGAGCCTTCTCCTCCTGGTCAAGTTCGGGGCTCTAGGGAGCCTCTTTGACATGACTGCTCGAGGAGGAGCCTTCAACGGATTCTAGGCGATTATCAGGCCCCCGGTAGTAGCGACCAGGGAGCGCACCTCTCTGTTCTCCTCTAATGGTTCTTTGGCACAGTCTAGGTGTCATACGCAGATGAAGCGGAGGATTGATCGGGGTCTGAGAGGAAGGCAGGAGAATTTATAACCTGAGTTGGGAGGTGCGCAACATGGTGCTAGTGGACAGGGAGGTGCGCTGAAGGGGAATGCACAGCAAGGGGCGCGGGATATTTGGAGCACCTAGGCCGATGAAACTAGCAAGGCAGAAGGGGCCGAGGTGAGTCGCACAATCAGGGGGGACCGTAGCCCGGGGGATTCTGCACAACGCAACACTAGGGGGGAGGTTGCGTTAAAGACTGGGCATGCAGGAGGGTTGGAGCTAAAACAACAGAAAAACCAGAAGGAACAAATTGTGGGTCACTTTGTGCTGAAGATCCTTCCCTTTAATAGGCTTGCGACACATGCGAAGTCGCTGAGCATTATTATGCCTCGCTCGCAGTTGCATCCTATAACAGTTTTCATGAGTAGGCATGTGAATAGAGTTATGGCACAACGTCATATCCATCTAGGAGATCATTCAAAAGATTGCAGCAGAGGGGTGCCTTGGAGGGGTTGATGCTATCTAGGCGTGCCTTCACTATGCTCGATCTCTATCATCTCATGCGAATGATTACAGGAGAATAGTTCCACGTCTAGTAAAAACCTACACTACAGATATTCGTCATCTCAAACGTGGGAAAGGCAATTTTCATGCGTACTTCTACTATGACCCACATCCAAAATATAAGTTAAATATTATAAAATAATAATAAATATAATATTTAACATAATTATTCAACACATTAAAAAAATAGTACCAATAAAGTAAATTAAAAGGGTAATTTATTTACAAACTAATTATTTGTGCTCTTGGATACTCTCCTCTCGTGTCATACACCTAACAATTATACGCTTTGAAACTATTTTTGTCTACTGGCCATCTATCAACAGCGTTTTCAAGGCAGTGTCACCATTGTGTCGACATGGAGTTTGACACGGATTCCGGCCAAGTAATGACACTATTACTTTCTATTTCCGTCATTTATCGAAAAGGCATCGATGAAGCAACATATCACATTTATTTCATAGGTACCTAAGTCTTGAATTCAATATGGTGAAAGTTTGAATACAACTTTTTCAACTCTAAAAATGTGGACACTATACATCTATGATATTGACAAATATGTAATAGCAATGGCTTTTTGTTCATTTTCTTCTTATTGATTTTGAATTTTAAATAATTTTGATTTAATTTTAATTAATTTAAACCATCTTAAAATTACAATTTATTAAAAAAATTATATTTCATTTTTCTTTCCAAAATGTATTTTACTTTCAAAACTCAAAATTTTAGTCTAATTTTTTATAATATAAATATATTTAAATTTTCAATTAATTTCAATTACATGTTTAATTTGTTGACTTTACAATTCAAATTTTTTCTTTTCTTTTCTGGCTTTCCCAAAGATTCTAAACCTCAAAGATAAGTGAAATTGAAAAACAAAATGTTGCAATCTTGGGTTCATTTATTTTGGCTTTAGAGACCATAGCTCTAAGCATGTGGAAATCCCATATCCTCTGTGTCTATGTTGTTTGAGTGGATCAAAACATGGATCAAAGACAAGAAATATAGGACACTTCCTCTATACATTTTATGATGATTTGGAGGAGACTCAATCTGTTTTATGGGGCAAGTTCTAGGAGAGCATGAGATATGGAAATCGTTCCTAGTGGGGTTTTTCTATGGGACAAGTTCTACGAGAGCATGTGGGTGTGGAAAAGTGATCTATGTAAAGGCCACAAAATTCAGGGGACAAACAATAGCTCAAACGTCATTGAGTTATGGGGCGTGTTGATTGCAACCAAATGGCTTGGTATTGAACGCTTACATGTTTTAGGAAATGCCAAAAGGATTATTGATTGAGTCAAGGGAAGTAAAGTTTTCAATCCTCTTATCTTAAAAAACTGGATGGCATGTATCAAAATCTTGGTAAGACACTTTCACAGTGTTAATTTTGATCATTTATGCAGGGAACATAATTGGATTGCTGACATGCTTTCTAAGAAAAGCATCAATAAAAAATCAAGTAAGTTTTTTTTCTCATCTTTTGACGATGACCATAGAGTAATGATCAATACAGGTTCAAACAATTATACATGAATTAAAGAGAAAAAAAAAACAAACACCACATTAAAAGAAATATGAAGAGACATTTTATCTAGCTAAAAATGATCTTGAGAAACAATTGTTGAAACACTTTTTTATATTAAAACAATTTATTTGATATCATTAACATTTCGGTGTGCAAGACATTATAAGGAGTGTTTATTTATCTTTATACTACCTTTTATCAATACAAAAATAACATTTTTTTCTACTGAATTAAAAAAAAATTCAATTTATCTTGCTAACAGAATCGAAATTTTGCAAAACTATTCCTTATATGAATCTAATTGCCAAATTTTAGTTTTTTTTTCTTTATTTAGTAACTATGGTTTACTCGTATTTTCTTCTTTCCATTATAACACATATTTATATGAATTATTCATATAACTATAACAATACTATACTACACTAGTGTATACTATATTACACTAATGTAGTAAAATTCGCGCGATTCCATTCCAAATACCAAAACTCCAAAGACCGAAATTGATAATGAGACTACATTTTTTCCTCTTTCCCCTTATCATCTCCAGCTCTTCAACATGGCTCTATGCCTTAATTAAATAACATGGTCTGCCGAAGATGCGACACCAAACACTGATTTACTATGTTTACTGGGTAGGATCCTCCGCTGACAAACGGATTTTTCCATGAAAAGGATGGTCGTTGCACAGAGGACGACAAGAAAGATATTCCAGAGTTTGGCCCTTCGGAATGCATTAATCCTGTGACCTAAAGGCCAGCTGAATCCTTTATTTTTATGTATTTTTTTTTAATTTTCTGAGTTTGATTGGAATACTGAAGCCGAAACCATGTAACTTGTAATTTATAATTGCAATCGAAAATGTTTATAGTATTTTGAATTGATCTAAAATATGCGAGAATACATTTCAAATAAATAACAAAACCCTCTAAAATTACAGATCTCAAACCATTTAGTTAGCAATCAGAAATTGCCTAAACCGTAGGCTAAGTTCGGACTAAGTTGCCCCGAACTGTTATTTGGCATTTCTAAGCGGTTTTCCGGCTTAACTACGCGTGGAATGCCTGATCCTTCTGTACCATTGTGTGTTCAATCAGAGTCAGGCTCATTAAATTGCACTGTGGAATTGGTACGCGTTTGCTTTTGGTCGAGGGACCCAAAAGAAAATTTTGTCCTTAATGTTAGAGACGCTGATCTGGAACGCACAAGCAGATATGCCAAAATTGAGGATCTATAAATGGATTTGATGAAAAGTTAATCCTTTTGTTTGATATAAAATTTAATAATTAGTACAACAAATTCTTTAATTTCAAAGGCCTCAAGATGGCGTAATAAAATCTGCATATGATCTTTGGATAAAGTTACGCACGATTAAATGTTCAAAATATATGCCGACTTACTTTCCTCAAGATTCTGAGATGACCTGTTTGCTTTTCTATTCTTTCGTAATTAATGTCTTGTTTTCTATGAATAATGATACTGCACAATCTTTTGGAAGGAGAAGGAATATTACATAGTGAAAAAGGCGCATAAAAACAGGAAGAATGAAGAATGAAGAAAATGATTGTCCTCCGAGTCTCGGTGAATTGTCCGTATTATCATCAAGATGAGCACGCTTAAAAATTCATATGAACTTTGGAATAAAGTAACCTCTATTTAAATTTCCAAAGTCACCCCTATTTAAATTTTGAAAGTATTATTTTTCAAGATTAAGAAATTGAATTTACCCATTGCTTTTCTATTCTTTAAAAAATAATGTTCTTTTTTTCTGCGATAGTGCACAATCTTTTGGCTAGAGAAGGAATATGACAGTGAAAAAGCGCCTAAAACGGTAAAAAATACAGAAAATTATTGTCCTCAATTGTCGGTAATAGGATAAGTGAAAGCAGAAATTTCGTGGGTTTCATCCACGTAACCGACCACATCATGTTGGTGCAGTCATGGAATTGTTAAAATAAAAGGAATACCTCATAATATGTTCAAGATCTTCTTCTCCTCAACGAAAAGGCCGGGCCGGTACAGAACCCAGCAATAAAATTTATGTAGATGGCTGCTTTGTATTTACTTTTTTTAATCGTACTAGTTAACTTCGATATTAATTTTCGAATTATAGAATTATTAAAAGCTTCAACTTTTACTTGTAAAATTGTGAATCTATATTATTATTAAAATGCATGTTGAATTCCCCGCTCGAGGTGACGGAGCACAGGAATCAAGAGGGACCTGCGTTGGGTGGCCATTCCCACTGCGGTTAATGTGCTATGATTCTAAGGACCAAGTGTGACATTTGGGAAAGGTAATGGTCTTTTATCGTTGGATGGTAGACGTCGGTTCACTTCCGAGAGTAATTTAGTGTGCTTAAATTGGTCTCTTCAAAGCAATGGAGAAGCGTTAATGGTTTAGTGTGTGGTTAGGGTTAAATTTGCATGGTGCGGGGCGCTTTGGGGAGTTTGTTGTGGTTTTAGATTTGGGACCTGGGACTAGCATGAGAGTTGTTATCCGAGTGGTTGTCTCTTTGTGTTGATGTTCCACATTATAGTTGGGAGGTAAGTGGGCTTTATCATTTTTGTTGTTTTTGTGTTAGTTTGTGTTAGGATAAAGTTATGTGGGCTTAATGTACTTATAGGGTGTTTGGGAATTCCACTGGTTGGAAGTAGGTTTTTTTAGATTTGTGTTGTGTTCTTGTGGCGTTGTTGGCTCAAGACGACATGTGCTTCAGTAACCTTCAGTGGTTCAAGTTTGAAAATAGGAGGGCCAAATCTCTAGGCCTTGGTTGGTGTTGATCTAACGTTTGTGGAAAAGTTAGGACAAAAAATCTTCTCGGTACCTTAGTTGTTGGGAGTGTTGGGGTTAATTTTTTTTGTGGCTCTTGGTTGGGCGGCATGAGGCTGGTGCAAGGTTTTGTGTGTTTCCCTAGGGTTTGTTGTTCCCTCATGTGGTGGTTTTCTTTTGTAGAGTTGGGGCGCAATCAGAACTTGAGGGTGACGGTGGTGTGGGGTTGTGACTATCTGCATTGTCTCGATTCTGTGTTCTGGAGGCCACTCTCTATACATGGGTGGTGTTGGTGTTTGTGTCGCTCAGTTTGGTCAGTTATGGGTCGTTGCTTGTGCATAATTATGGTGCAAGAGGTCACCAGAAACAAAGGTGGTTTCTGGCGGGATTGAGGACCTGACTATGGTCTAGTGTAAAGCTTGTGTTGGAAGGAGATATTTCATGTTGTTTCAGTTTGGTGGAGGGGATTACTCCTTCTAGTATTTGGTGGTGTTGGTGCTTTGTGACATCTTGGGGCTCTGTTTTGGTTGCTTGGCTATCTATGGAACATCAACAGGTTCAATGTGTAGGGGCTCATTTAGGCAGTATGGTTGGACATGACGCTCGACTTCGTGTTGCCATTTGAGACAACCCTGTTGATGAGGTGCAGGAGGGAGAGTTGGTGTTGGAGGTTATGCCAACATCCTCATCAACAGTAGCTCCTTTGACCCTTGATTTCATTGCAAGACAAGTTAATAGAGTTATGGCTCTGCTTGTGGACATGGGGAGACAGAGGTAGGAACAACATGTTGATGTTTTGGGCTTCATGGAGGATATTCATTAGGTCTAATGGGACCAACTCGATCGCCTCCCCAACTCTCAGAAGTAACCAACATTGTCTCTATGTTCAACTGGAAAGACTCGAGGCTAGAATCGAGCACCTGAAATTTCATGTGCATGGAAAACCTCGTGACTCACCTCCAATGGGTAGCGACCTCATGAAAATTTATGATGACTGTGGGTTTTGTTTACATTGTGAATGTATTTTGGAGCCTACACGACTGTTTTTTTTCTAAATTTTGTTGGTTGATGACATATAGATTATATTATGGCCAACAAATCTCATAAGAGTGAGGCTGGAAGAGTAGAAAATCATGGAAACTCTTTTTGTAAACTTTTGACCATCTAATGAAACCTTTTGTAAAATTTTGACCATCTAATGAAACTGTTTGATTCACAAAAATAACATTTTGAATAAATTTATTCTTGAATATATAAATAAATTTAATGTTCTAAAAAATATATGAAGCAGTTGAATAGTAATTTTCAAAATTATATAATTTTAATAATTTTTTTCAAATTTTAAACCAAATTTATCTAAACAAAAAATAAAAATAATTAAAGTTATTTTATTAACCATTTAGTTTTTATTATTATAATAAATTAACTTAACTACCAAATTATATAAAAAATAAATTACTCTTTTATAAATTATAATCGAAAAAATAGATGAAATTCTTTCACTACAACACAAAGGGGGGTTTAAGACAATATTTAAGACAATTTTTGGGTAAACCCAAACATTGTCTTAAATTGAGACAAAAGAAAACTTGTGTATTGTCTTAAATATTGTCTTTAAGTGGGTGTCTCAAATTAAATTGTCTTAAAATTAAATCGTCTTAAAATATTGTCTCTATAAAGACAATATATAACACAAACACTTTTGTCTATCTAGAGACAATTTCATTTTTGTTTCTCCAGACAGAATTTCATTTTTGTCTCTCTAGAGACAATAGCTGCACTACAACACAAAGGGGGGTTTTAGGACAGTTTTTGGGTAAATTATCTTAACTTGAGACAAAAATAAACTTTTGTATTGTCTTAAATATTGTCTTTAAGCAGGTGTCTCAAATTATTGTCTAAAAAAATTCTCTATAAATAAAATATATCTCTCTAGAGACAATATAAAACAATGAATCTAGAAAAATATCTCACCATTAAAATAAATCAATATATTTAAATATTTAATTAATAAAAACTACAATATCATTGAATAATTCATGTTAGGGTACAGTGGAATCGAACCACCATCCTCCTGCATGGTAGGTGCTCTTCCACTAAGCTAGAAACCTTTAAAGAACTATGTGAGGAGTTGTGGCAATCCTTGAAATTGTATATATAGGCATTGATTTTTAAAAAATGCTCAACACATAATGGCATAATCCTTGTAAAACATATAATCATGCAAGCCCCTATTTTTAACTTCATTAAAAAATAACTCAATGGAGTTAGTTCACTATGACACCCTTGTAGCTTGACTTGCATAAAAAACTAATAATAAACAATAATCTACAAACAAATTAATCTAGCCATACAAAGAAAATTAACTAGAATTAGCACAAACAATACAACCACCACCCAAAGAGCTACACCAGCTTGCTAGTAGGCTCTGATGACACATATGATGCACACAACAAGCCATCGTCAACTCATTCGAGACAAATTGGGCACCCTCCTCTTTCACCGTTACTAATTTCTTTGACCACTTCTTCAATGTAAGATTTTGAACGTATGAAACTTGAATCTCCATTAACACACATTTGGCTTTCTAGAAGAAAACACCTTGCCAGCTTATACATATCAGATGACTATTGTGTATCACCCTAGTTGTTGATAAAGTAACAATTGGAACAAATTACATGCCATATTATTCGAATTAGAACACTGTTGTGTATCACCCCAACTGTTGATAACTTTGCAATTAGAACAAATTCTAACATATAAATGCTCGTCACAATTTAAAAAACTCTTGATATTTAGGGGCCTCAACATAAATTTTTTCAATCAAAATCATTTTGCACATGACATTCTAAAGTATAACTTACCTCATGGCAAGAAAAGGGCGTTCACAATTGGCACAACCTCAAAAGAAATTCCATAATAGATGCATAATTGTGAATAAATTTGCCTTGTTCAACAAACTAATCAAACTGGACCTATAAATAGAAATAAACACCATAGATTTTTTAATTCAAACCAAAATCACAACAAAAAATGAATCAAAACTATTATTATATTTCCTTTCCATGGATCAGAGAAGTGCTTGCCTTAGATCTTCTATACAATGTTGTATAAAATTCGTTCTCATCTTTAGTAAACTCACACTCAATCAGTTGTACATCAGTAGGAGGAAGAACAAGAATGGGCCTGAATATTCATGAACAAATATTATAAATCACTCAAAGGGACTAGACATCAAAAGCTAGATGAAAGCCCAATTGTACATTCCTACCATCCCTCTTTGCAGTATTGTCTATTGTCCTTCGCAATGTCAAGGGCCTCAAGTTAGCTTGAACTAACTTCAAGACATGTTCATCACCTTCCTCAAAGGGTTTCTGAATTAGTTTATACCACCTGGACACCACAGGGTATAGTATTCAAATTATGACATCACCTTCTTCAAAGGGTTTCTGAATTAGTTTATACCACCTGGACACCAGAATGTATAGTATTCAAATTCCGACATCCTATTATAATCTATAACATTGAAGCTGTGAGATGAAAATAAAATCTTGCAACGGTAAAAGAGAAACCATGTATGTTTCAATTTTTCTAAACAATGCAACTCCTTAATGCATTTTAGCAATGGTTCATTTGCATTCCTTACAGCATATTTGCAAAACCCTAGCTACAAAACATGGATAATTTTAAGAATGGAAAATTATCTTAAAGTTTAAAACGTTGGCGAATTTCACTAGTCCCTAATATGTGAACTATAAAATTTTATTGATATGTTTGTAAAATTATACAAATTTATAATGATTTTGCATATAGTCTCTATATAATGTTGGCTATTTTTAAGGTAAAATTATTTTATATTGTAAAATTTGGGCGAATCATTTTTACAAAAAATGGAAGTTGGAGAATATTGTTTTTAGAAATATCATGGAAAATTAGCCCACCTGCGAATATTAGCCCCTAAAATTTTCCATGCTACAGAAGTAACATACTAAACAAGATGGTAATAGTGAATTAACATTTTGTAGCAAGCTTTTGTAATAGTTTGGCTGTAAGTGGAAATATTAATTTGATTGTGGGTAAACAAAACTTCAATAAATGTATGTATTAAAGCACAACGTATGACAAAATATGGTGCTAAAGTATATCAAAAAGAGAAAATGGTTGCAATATCATTAGCACCCTATATGTGAAGGAAGTCATTAATTTTCTATGAGATGAAATAAATATTTATTATAGGACAAAATTAGTATTCATTTGAAAATGTAGCTTTCTGTACAACTTGGGATTTCCTAAGTGTTTGTATGTAACAAAAATAGTTTGAAAAAACATCACTCTCACCAAGCCCATTTCCACTATTTCAATTTAGCATCTATGCATTGTTCATCACATTTAATAAATGCATTGCTTATATTCTCCATGCAAGTCATTAAAAACTATTGCATAATGATAGTTTCAAAAACTTTCTACTTGTTTTCTTGATCAATGTGCTCAGTGTAAAATGGAAATTGATAGCAAGCTCACAAGTCACAATCATTTTATGAATTTTCTATCTTGTTCACCCAAGTGAAGCTAAGAGTTACAAATTCCTTGCACAGACCAACTCTTGGGATCATCAAATCATTAACCTCTATAACCTGACAATTATTTACAGTTTTGCAAATTGATCACCATTCTACTTACAACCCATGATAATGGAATATCTCTTATAAGATCTCATTGGCTATGTCAATTGGGTTGAAATTTTAGAAGCCAGATGAGTATACACCTAAACAGTCATTTGCAACAATAAGTGGCATCTCACAATGACTTCTTATACAAGGACCCAATTTTACGAATTACAAAGTGAACATAAATTGACTTTTAATTGATGTTATTATGTATCAAAACGAAGGCCATAAATTATAAATGTGTGAAGGAAACCTACTTTTTAGTGCCTCCATTTATTTTGAAAAGTTTTTTCTCATCTTACACGGAAATTAGAGCCATTTAAATGGCATTTGAAATTTGGATGAACACTGTTGATTCCTCCATTAACACCCAAAACATATTCCCTACCTACATTCATATAGATCCAAAAATGCCAACCCCAAATATGGTAGCCTAAACTTCCAGCTCAAACAGTAAACCATGGAGTTATTAGTTTTCAATCTTGAAGAGAATTTAGCATTTTAGCTTAATATGTTCCCATGTGACACATACTCCCTCCATTTCAATATCACTTGCATTCATTGTCATGGCTTCAAGGAGTCTAAAACCTTGAACAATTCAAGTTATTTTCTACCATATGTTGGATCACAAATGTAATCTAACATGTAGAACAACTCAACATTTTATGAGGCTCGTACCAATATTGACATCATCTAGTCTTGAAATCCAAAACCTCATTACTCTAGAAACAAGAAAATAAATTATTTAAGTCAACAACTTGTGCAATTTGTAGTAAGGCAACTAGACAAGAAGAGTCACAAGCTTCCATTTGAAAACTTGGTAACATATATTTAATTTGTGCTCAATTCCTAGGTTGGGAACAAATTAAGTCTTTGTGATGTCACATATAAGAAAATAACATGAAGAAAGTGCATAGTTTTGATAAATGAAAGAAAATATATAAGTTTATGCATCTCATGAGTCCATGTGTGATAACCCAGTCCCAAAAAGAATATCAAATCTGAAAATCAATCCATGACGAATATAAACCATGTAGTAGGAGTCCAGTCCATAAACAAATCCAACCCAAAAAGCCAAAAATAAATCGTGAGGACTAAAAATGGCACTAAAGACACCACAAAAGGTGTCCAAGAAAGAGTCATCTTCAAAATAGTTATTAACCTCTTTCAACCAATTAAAAGCATAATAATATGGATATACCTAACAATGAAAGTTGCCTCCAACAAGTAACCCAAGGCATCAACAATCCATAAATATAGAAAGGCACCAAAGGATGGCCCTATTGAATCAACTAATGTTACACTATCCACATGGATAAGGCTTTGTGACAAAAAATAAGGCCAAGGCATTGGTGAAAAGATCACTCATTATGCCCACACACCGTGAATAAGAACCTAAGCACATCAACCTATCTTAGAGATGAAATAAAAAACAACTAAATCATAGGATTTTTAAAGTCAACCTTCAACTTAAGGCATTATTTCCCTATCTCTCTAGCCTACTCCATTTCCTCCCACGCCCAAACCACAATATCAAGGATGAATCCCTCGTGGACAAACCTAGTCCGCTTCGGTTGCACTACATACTTGGCAACTGATCAGATCCTCAAAGCCAGAACCTTTATCACAATTTTTTAAGAAATGGTAAGCAAAGTAATAGGTTTCCAACCACTTATAAAGTCTCTCATTGCATTCCTAATAATAGGCTTCATCGAGCCATATTTGAGACTTGAGAAACTCAAAGAGGAAGCTAGAAGAAAAAACTTTCTACATCTAGACAATAAATATGATCCCCAATAAAGTCCCACATGAACTTATAGACTTGATAAGAAAAACCATCAAATCCTAAGGAAATTCCATTTTGAATTGAAGTAAAGGAATCACATAAATCATCTCTCATAATATCATGAACCAAAATATCATTTTCCCACTAGTGACCCTACAAAGGATAATCATGTAACAAGCATCTTGTGCAACACTCCGACTATTTGTCAAAGAAAAATGAGAAAATATAGGAAAAGGGACACCGCTGTTATAGATGTACAAAATATGATGTCCATAGACCAAACCCTACCTCCACACCTATATCCTTTGCACTCAAACATGATCAGGTCCCCCTAAAGATGCATTAAGTTTTCAACAAAGAATAGGCCATCCAATTCCACAACTATCCTTGCTCAAAGCTAAGGACAGGGGCATACACAAAAAAAATCTATCACATGGTACTAAATCAAGGGCATGACCCAAACACACATGCCTACCAAATCCAAACCGAAAGCAATCACATGATTATGCAAAGATGAAGAAAGATAAAGCATTATGCCTCCACTCCCTTGACAATGCTCAAAATTCCTAAAAATTGGCCATTCCAACAGTAGGCCATTTGGCTCTGAAGCTCAAAACTAAATCCCCATAGGTTAAACACACAAGTCTATGTCAACAAGTTCACAAGGCATATCATCCACAAATGTGGGCAAGCATGGATTTTCCCATGAGATTCTCCTTGGAAAAAAATAATACACGCATGGTGTGACATTGAGAGTTTGAGCCCTGGGACTGTAGAAAAACTGCACAGTATTATAAGTTTTTTTGTTTTAGTAAATGCCTATAAAAATCTCCATTAACATCAATTTATTTTATGCAGAGGAAATATAATTAGTCATATGTCATGAAAACATATCAAATGATCACAATACTTGGTGATAATGGCGGCCTGAAGACTTGAAACCCCCAACTCTCTTATGTCGATTGATGGGAAACTAAGATGAAGAGCACAACAAAGTCAGATGAAGTGAACACAGACAAAATTTCATCCACTACAAAAATATCACTCTTCATTTCACACAATTCCATACTTGGAGCTGCCTGTGATGCATTTCCCAGGAAGTGTAATCAAATCAAACCTTCGTAGATATGGAAAACCTACAGCATTGTGACATGGAATAGACAAATGTTTTATCTAAGGATGTGGTGCTTGCTAAACTGATTTCTATGGGTTTTGAATTCAGGGTTGCATTGGAAGCAGTAGAACTTGTTTGGCAGTAAGTAAGTTATGACATAGATTTCATTTTGGCAGGAAATATTGCTATTTCTAGGAGAGATTGGAATATTATGAAGTATGGTCAAAATAATCTGCCCAACAGTCATTCTAGAGAATAATGCGATGTAAAAAAAAAAAAAAATCATGGCTGTCATAGTGGCTTTTATGCAAAGAAGAAATCTCTGATTACAGAGAAATTCAAAGTCATTGGAAGGCACGATGAGTCTAGATCTATAGACAATTGTGAAAATTTATCATCCATTTATGTAGCCGGAAATGATACAAGGCAACTACAATTATTTCAGGATGAATTCTGTGGTAGCATTTTATAAACTGATGCTTTATGAGACATAAAACTGGATTGGGAACAAAAAGCAGAAACTCTTTTACAACAATGCTTTGGCTATAAAGATTTGAAGTTCTTTCAGAAAGAGGCTTTGAAGGCATGGGGATGTCATCAACACTGCCTTGTTCTTATAGCGACAACCTCAGGCAATTCCCTTTGCTTCCAGCTTCCTACGTTATTGACTGGGAAAGTTCTAGTGGTCGTATCTCCATTAATCACCCTTATGCATGATCAATGTTTGAAGCTCGGAAGAAATGGAGTTTCTGCTTATTTCCTTGGTTCAGGGAAGGTTGAAAAAATCATTGAGGATAGAGCTATGGCAGGCATGTATGGCATTATTTATGTCTGTCCAGAGACACTTCTATGAGTAATTGTTCATTACAGAAGCTTGCAGAAAGTTGGGGTATTACTCTTTTTTCTATTGATGAAGTTCATTGTCTGTCAAAATGGGGTCATGATTATGGAAATTTCTGGTACAACTACAGATCATCTTCAAGAAGACATTATGAATTCTCTAGGCATGAAGCAAGAAAAAAAAAAGTGTTCTAACATCGTTTTTTAGACCAAATTTGAGGTTCTCCATGCATCGCCAAACCACTTGTCCATCATCTTATAAAGTGGATTTTAAAGATATAACTGATAGTTGTACTCGACGAGGAGCCCCGTCAAAGAATAACAAAGCATGAATTGATTTTCAAAAGGATTTGATAGACAAGAACAAGGAATCTGCAAGGGAAATTGATTCTGATTCAGATGAAACATCCTCAAATGAATCAGACAGTGTTGAAGAGGAGAATGATGATGATGATATCATTACAAACACCTGTTTAATAAAATATGGAGGAGATACTTGTAAAGGTCTCTTATTTTCAAGTATCATGGGTAGCTTCTATAAGCCTCCACATAATCTTTGTAAATATGTCAGTTTCTGGTCAGTCATTATTGTAGCTTTGGAAGTTGCATCCCTCCTCATGGCATCATTACAATTGTATTGCTTCATTGTATTTAGTGACAGGCTTGTGAGACACAATCGATCATTGACATTTCAAAAAGTTGTTTACCAGGAGGTTGGATGGTTTGATCATAGTCAAAATTCAATGTGAGTAGCTAAAGAACCCAAATACTAAGAGTGAGTTTATGTGAATATGTAGCTCGATATACGTTGTTCATGGGCAGCGCACAAAATTGATTTATCTCTAAATCAAGTTGGTTTTATGCACAAAATTCCCCTAATATGAATAGGAGGCCTCAAAGAGAGAGAATTACATAACAAATTTAACCCCTTAATGCTAAGCATGGGCCATGGGCCATGTAATGAATATGTCATATAAACCCCCCCAAAACAACTTATTTCCTGCACAAACATTTTACAACCTAACAAAGGTGGCCTTGAGTAAAAGTAAGGAAGAAAGATCCACTAAAACATGTTGATCGACTAAAAGTAAAAAGAGTGGCTAAAATTTTCCTTGAAAATAGAGCTGGCAACCAAAAATAGCTAGCATCATAATGTAGAAAAAAAGTTCCTTGAAAATAGAGTTGGCAACCAAAAATAGCTCACGTCATAATGTGGCAAAACATAATCCATTGTAATGGGTTGATACTTCTTCATGGAAAAACCATCTATCAAAAACTGGGGGGGATAGATCCTCTGGACCTGTAGGTGTAGGAAGCATGTAGTTCCACCTCATAATAAGTGGTCATAGGCTCATATATGTCGACATGAGTCAAGAATCATTCCTCACATCACAATAAAGCAATGCATCCATTGTAAAAGCACCTACTCCTAGAACATAAAAAATCCAAATATGGTGGGGCTAATAATGATAATATCACAACATGGAACATGTAGGGGCCCAATATGAAAAATACACCATCATATTTTCACTGTAAAAATATTATATCATGTCTAAGAACAATGTAGAGGAACATCATAGAGGAAGTCTTCAAACGATTTGTTGAACGACCTAAGGAAAAAGTTATCTAAAGAAAGGTTTTAAACCTAGAAGATAGATGATCCAAAAAACCTAGTTCCCCAGCTAAAGAGCAATGCTACTAGCAAACAATCTTTAGATCATCTGAAAGATAAGGTGATCAGAAGCCCCAATTCCTTGGTCATGAAAAATATATGATGCCACCAGCCAAAATATTAATATAGTTGTTGCAAAATAAGGAACAGAAAAGTTCTAAAACCATGGTTCCATGATCACAAAAGAGTGATTCCACTAGTGAAAACTTAAAAGCCACAGGTTTGCTGCTAGAACATTTCCTGAAATAAAATAGCGGTAAACCCTGATGCAAGGCACTCTAGAGTCCAATCTTGCCCAAGTATATACATAAAACACCCTATTCCAGCTAATAAAATCACCATGAAAAATTAGCTTCTTCCATAAAATATATAAAATGCATAAAATTAGCCCTATATCGCAGTTTGTATCTGTCAAAACTAGTCCCACCCAGTTAGTAGATAATGCTCTTGACATAAAATGCCTTATTTGGCTAATAATGGCACAAAAAACAGGGTTGGAAAGGGGTGGAGTGGATCATCTTCAATCCGAAAATAAATCATGAAACTAAATTTGAGTGAGGATTAGGGAAGCTACTAATAATCAAGCTGAGACATTGACACATTGCCAATGCCTTTGGAATTGAGACTCAAGAAGGATCAAGAACATTTTCGTTATACAATACTCAACAATCTTTATCAGGGATATGCAATACTTTACAACCCCTAAGGACAAGAAATTATCGAGGCTCATGCTCAGAAATCAAAAGGAAGCAAGAAAGTTCCAATTGATAGTCTATTCATGTGCTAAGGGCACAAAATAGCCAAGTGGATCGATCGGCTCATCATTCAACTCATCTAGATGAGAAAAATTTAAAGACAAAAGGAGGGATAATATCTTCATCGCATATCCCATAGAATAATTTATGTTAGCTACCGTTCAATAGAAAATGTCAAATTGTAATGAAGAACACAAGTAGAGAAAAGGTGGCATAGTGCATTCAATTAGAAATGCTGGGTATTAAAAAACCACAATCCCTGATTACTCTCTCATATATCACTTACAATGGCATTGTATAAGGACCTTAAATGGCATAAAATATTTCTGGATATTGCAAGTGTAATTATTTTGGAATGTGTTGGCTTCAAGGATGATAGTGGCTTTTAGGTACCAAACCCCTCCCTTCAGTTTCTATTTTGATGGGTCACAAATATTTTTTCTATACTTGTGTTTTGGCAAACTTTCTGCCAAATCTGGGATCCACAATTTTGTAATCATTTCAAGCCTGGAACTATACTTTTTCAAGCTCATTTCATGCAATTCATGGAGGATTTGGAGGATGGTTGGGCATAGTCATTCAAGTCGATGCTTTTCATGTGAGTCATCAGATTCACATCATGCTTTGACACATAATGGATGTCTCCTTGTTAAAAATTAGGTGCATGTATCAAACATGAATAATAACATTTATAATGACGTTTATCAACATTCCAAACATGAAAAATTACAAGATATGTGAAAATTTGTAAAATGAAAATTAGAAGTTTGAAGCTAGGTATGGTATTCTTTAGCAACTGGTCTTAGGCTTCATATTTCTCAGTCTTTGGGTTTTCCTGAGGATATCAACTAGTCTACTCCAATATTTGCAATATATGAAAAAATCTTCATCAAGCTCTAGGAGATTTACACATAAAACATGTGGACTTCAGTTATTGACAAATATCAAGAAAGAAGCCAATAGCAGGCATTTTCTGATTCTAGATTTATCTATGTTTAGTAAGGTGTATATGATACTAATCCAGTTTCTTAGGATCTAAACTAGTAGAAATCTATGCCATACCTTTATGAAAGTTACAATGACCCAATATATAGGAAACAATTTAAAATTTTAGAAACTTTTTGAAAGACTGGCTTTATGGAAAGACCTTTTTTGTTTGCATTATTATGTTGTATAGTGCGACTGCAACAACATTTTAACACATATTATAACCATTCCAGCTTTTAAAAAATTACCACCAAAAACATCTCAGAAGGAAACACCGACGCCCTCTAGCTACTGGCTTAAGTCCACAAAATTACCAGCAATAAAACAATGCTAAAGAGAACCTACAAATAAGGGATGATCCCCAATTAAATTTCAATGACTCATAATCGAATGCTACTAGTAAAAAAAATTATAAATCATCCACTAAAGTGAGCCTTGGTAGTGGGTTTAGACCATAGGGAAAATCGTAGGAAACCCTAAACAAAGAAACACATCTAAAAACCCTAGATCCATAACCCTTAGTTTAATGCCTCTAGCCAAAAATGCACTAACTAAAATGAAAGAAGCTCACAAGTGCTCTATACAATGTTAGAGCTCCATAGAAAAAAAGGATAGGATCAAACAATACCAGCAACAAAACTTTGATCCACAAGCTCTACATCTGTACAATTAGAAGATAAACCACAAATAGTGTGCAAGCTAAGGAGGAAAACCCACGAGAGAGAGAGAGAGATAGAGTTCATTAGGGGAATTTTAAGGTCTAAAATGGGCCTCCTAAGGAAATTATAAAATAATAGTGGAAATAAAATAAGATTTGATTACATCATCAAATTTTAGAGGGGAAAAAGAAAAAACTACTTTTCCAACTCGTATTTTGAACTTATCTCCCTAAGGTTTTACTCACTTTTCGAGCAAGAATATTCGCTGGATGCAAAATTTAATTCCCCATCCAAGGAGTACCCAAGTTTCATACTTTTGATGGACTCTGCTCAATGAAACATGAGAAATACATGAAAAACGTGATTGCAATCACGTTTTTTCATGTATTTCTCATTTTTCGTGTAGCGGGGTCCATCAAAAGTATGCAACATGGGTCCTCCTTGGATGGTGAATTAAATTTTGCATCCAATGAGTACTCCCGCTTGAAATTTGAGTAAACCCTTAGGGAGATAAGTTGAAAATACAAGTTGAAAAAGTAGTTTTATTATTTTATTATTTTTTAATCTCTTTATTTTTTTACTCCAAAAATGGTGAATCATCCCACATGGTTGACATCATCATCTTGAATCCTATTGGTTCTCATAAAGTTTATTTTGGTTGTACATTTTTCTTAGGAGGCCCATTTTAGACCTTAAAATTTCGCTAACGATACCCATATCCATAAGAGACAGATTGACCATCAAAAGAGATCCCAACACATGATATGTGGCCATAGCCTAAAGAATAAGGAACCTGTATCATTGATCAAAATGATATTACAAATGACAACTGAGTTTATACATAACTTAAAGGCCCTTTCCTCATGAGATGAGATGTACCCACTATGATGACTAGGTCAACATTAAATGTCTGGGTATAAAATAATTGAGTGTTGACTAGGTTTACTTTAATATAAACCCAGTAATGCAATAATAATGATTACAAAGTGAAGTTAGACTTGGCCTCAAGTAAATCTTACAATAACATCTCAACAGTAATGTTAATAAATTTTTACCTCCACAAGGGGTGTATTATGTGTCGTAGGATAATGATATGATGCAAATTCTATTTATCTTCTAAGATTATTCAATCTAGGATCCTTGCAGGGATATTGAATTGGAGGGTTCCCCAGGTCACTGAAATGACCACTAAGAGTGAAAATGTACGTGGCCAGAAGACATGATCAAAAGTGCATATAGAGATGGTGCAGGCATCCCAAGCCAAGGTGAACACATGGGTGACTAGTAAGCATGGAGTGAAGTTTTAAGCCCTAATATTTGACAACCAAATCAGAAAATGTGGTTTTTCTCCATGCATAGAAAGATATCAGGGTACCATTTTGGGAGGCTAAGCTGCTCCTAAGGAATTATAATGAAGCCTTATTTTAGGTCCCTATCGAATTTACATAGATAAATTTCCTTTTTTGATCCAAGAACGAAGCCAAAGCATGACTATTCAAATTCAACATAGATATTCAGCTTTTGGCAATTTTTTTCTAGTTGAAGTAATTTGAAATATATTAATTCAACAAAGCGCATGCTCAAAATTTAATCTCTCATTAATCCCATACAAGTACAATTTTTTTCCGAACTCAATACATTAATTTCACCTGAATAATATTCTTACACCTAAGAATTAATACAACAAGCAAATAAATAAGACTTACAAGCTCCATCCACAATCTTTGTTCTGGTGAAGTAGCAGTTGCTAGACTTTTCAATCCCAACCAGGGTGCTAAGGCGTAACCAGCCCATGATCCTTGATACCAACTTTTCCATGGCTTCTTTCTACTCTATATATCATACTATTTGTCAGGGGTGCCCTGGAGCTCCACATCCCACAGAATACATATTC
Organism: Pinus albicaulis; assembly: GCA_034641835.2. Taxonomy (NCBI): domain Eukaryota; kingdom Viridiplantae; phylum Streptophyta; class Pinopsida; order Pinales; family Pinaceae; genus Pinus; species Pinus albicaulis. The sequence continues at coordinate 1,016,028,786 of CM076582.1, read as the reverse complement.
AGTACATGTCTGTAGCCCAAAGAGTTGTAGAAATTAGTGTCCTAGATTTTTTATTTAAGAAATAAAGGATTCCTAAATAGGCGGCAGGGTTAAGCAATTGTCTAAGAAAGGCTTTTAGACTAAATAAATAAGACTTACAAGCTCCATCCACATCCTCCAACTCAAGACCTTTGATACCAACTTTGCCACGGCTTATTTATACTCTTTACATCACATTATTTTGTAGGGGTTCCTTAGAACTCCACCTCGCAAGAAATACACAGCAAATACATCTTTGCAGCCCAAAGAGTTGTAAAAATAATTGCCTTGACTTTTTTATTTAAGAAACAAAATATTCCCACTTAGGCAGTAGAGCTAAACAATTTTATAAGAAAGACACTTTTTTAGGAAATTTTCACTTACATATTATATGATGCTCTTCCATCTAGTGTCATACCCCCATACATTGTTACTTTTTTATCCATTAATTGCACAATGGACGAATAGAAACTCAACATCTGCCAACTATGTTTATTTTTCATGCCAGAAAATAAAATAGGTACTTACAGGACTTGGGAAGACCAATCGTTGCCGGTAATGGTAAGAACCCGTCATCCAAGCCAAGAATTTCCTTCATTCGATAGAATTCATTTAAAACAGTCACAACCCATGATAAGCACACCCTCATTATTTTTGAAACCATTGTTTTACTCCATTACCAGATATTTACCTCAACTATAGGCCCTAAATATGCACTGAGATATCATAAATTGGGATTCTACCTCTACTTTTGGTACCTCTACATACCCCTGGATGATCAGGCCCTTGTTCCAACCTCTCCATGGCACCGCAAAGAAATAGGGTTTCTTCATCATATCAGATCTCAAAATCCAAAGTCCAGTGGTTTGAACATTGTATGTGCTTACTAAGTGGCCTTGGTCAATTCCTTGTCGCATAAGTGGCCTTGGTTGATTCCTTGTTAACCCTGTCCCTACGTAGGGTTAGGGACATCGATTCCACTGATTGGATCCTGGTTTGATTAATATCCACCCATGGTCCTATGGTGCTACCACAAGGTAAGTGACTGTGAGTCTCCTTCCAGATTAGACAAAATCACCAAACCATATAAGAGACAAAGCTTGAACCATCCTCGGGCTCCCGATGGAAGCACTGCAGGTTTCTTCTTCAGAAGAGCAACATTTGGAACTGTGGGCTGACCATGCAAATGGGTGGCCTTTTTTCTTTCTCATCATAACAGTGAATGCGCTAATAACCCCTATGCAAATGATAAATACATTCAATCATTTTACTCATGTTGAATCAACACTGCAAGCATTCTCTCTGGCAGATGTCAAATTCTATGGAATTTTTACTAGTCAAGCAGTCTCGAAAACGGTTTGCGTGCTATTTTTTATTTAAAATAATTAAAAATAAATTAGTTTATACAAAACAAAAAATTTAGGACTAAATGATAGTTATCATTTTAAATGAATGTCTTAATTAATAATGAATTATGATCCTATTTAAAGTTTTTGTGATTCTAGAGTCTATATTCGTCCACCCCCAAGGGTTTTCAGGAATTCTCTCCACCCTTCAGGGACTCCAGAGAACTACTTTAGTACCTCCGCTCTATATTGGGAATTCAAAGGGCACACTAGTGATTATTCAAGAAAATTTTAAAGTAGGGCATCTGATTAGCCTCCACCTAAGAGGGAATCCATAGAAAAACTCTCCACCCCTATTCAAAAGATCACAGGTTACAGGGTTTCGTTAATGTTTGTTTTACTGTGCAAGGATATACTCTGATTTTTGGCTCATTGGAGGCACTTTTCATTTTAGAAAACCTAGTCATCGTCCATGGTTACTATACTTTTTCCCTGGGAAATTTAATACCAACCTAGCAAACAAACTAGGGCTTACTTCCTTAACCATACTAAGCCATTTGTTCTATAGACAAAGAACTTGATGGATTTCCTCATTTAGTCAAGAAAAATGATGCAACAATATCAGTGTACTGGGTATAAGTCCATATAGAGAAATCCACTACTAATATTTTTACAACCGATAGAGAAATTCACTGTTATGCTGCACACAGATTTCGTAGTGCAGACAATATCATTATCAAATCAGTGAAAAAAATATCCAATCTCCAAGCTAGATTAACATCTAACATTTGTGTTGTTTCTTGTAGACTTATCGTAACATGTATCCTGCCTTCTTTCTTTCCTTCTTCCTCGAAATATATCCGAGACAATACCCCCGTTCCTCACTATTTATCACATTTTCAAGATTCATGGATTGCATATATGGTTGTGGGATACAATATCATACCTTCTGACGATTTATTTATTTTTGTACTAAGCTTCCACTTATTTCACTACAATATCTATTCTCTGGTTACCTATAAGAGACCTAAAAGCCTCATTATTGCTAGTATGCTCTTTCTCTTGCACACCAAAGTGACCTTGATGAATTGGAATACGACAAGTAGAAGAAATAATTCTTGTTGCACTAGTTTCCAATTTGTAGTGGAGCCATTATGTGAAGAGTTCATAGGTTCATAGAAGTTAATTGGAAAACACTAAGGTTCACCTATCTTACCATTATCATTTATCTGTAAGTGTTTTCTATGCACCATATTAAGTGTAGTTTTTATGCCTCCACCTGACTCCATACTATACCTTCTCATCTACATGACATCGTAGGGATCTAAGGGACATCAATACACAATGATACACACACTCGAAACGGAGTATAGGCCAATAACATTTGAATGGCCATCACTATATCTGTCTAATTTATGGTTGTTTTTTAACTGTCATAATCAATCCCTATATTCTGTCAATGGATAGCCAACACGATGTTTTACACTCTAACTTAAGATACCGGTATGTCTGTAGAATTCCCACTGGTCCTTGTGATTAATTTTATCATCTACTCAAGACTGCAAGTTGTAATCTTCAACACATCTTTGGAATGCAAACATGTAACAAGTATTGTCTGATAGGAATTACTGTGTTTACAGGTAAGTAAATTCCCTTGTTTCCAGTCGTTCTCATCGGATTCCTAATAACCATCAAGGTAAGTTTTCCCTTTTGTAGGGACCAATATTTTTGTGGTAATTCTGACAATGGGGTAGTTGGCACCACATGGTTTCATAACCACAATACATATGGTACTTTCCATTATATCATTATATCGGGCCTAGTAAGGGAACCCTTTAGTGACACCCTACTCCACCCTGGTAAACTATTCTCATACCTAGGGTAAGACAGGTTGGCACTAAGACATTTATAACACTGAAATTTGTAATTACAAAGGTTGCACACAAAATTTGGTAGCAGATCCCATAATTTATAATATCAGTTATACAATAATTCATGGCAGTTCTTGTTATATCAACATATTATGGGAAGATATTGGACAGGTTGCATACATCCTTCTTTCTGCAACCTAATGGTTATAGGGACTGGCTCCTAATGCCTGGAACTTGACAACATGGATAATTTGTCATAATTCAAGCATCTTTAATTTTGTCACAAGATTAGACCTGTTATATTTATTCACCACATAAATTCAAATACTCTATCCCTGCAAACTCAACCAGGTTGAGCCCACTTCTTAGTATGGCTAATAATGACAAGCATATATGCTATGAAAATTGATAGCATAGACTGTGTTGTGGTTCTAGAAAAATTATGAGTGTCAAATTTAAAAAAAAAAATTGCGTAATATGTTCTTTGATAAAGTTGTTTCAAGTTTGGGATACCTAAAATGATATATGTATCATCGATGTATTTTAAAGACTAGCACAATCCATAAGGTAAGGAAATCAATGAAAGGGTGAGCCACCAACAGGACCCTAGAGTTTAGTAGTCAACTGAGTTTAACAACACTAGCATTTAAATCAATTAAGAAATACATCACCTAAATCATTACAAATACATAGCCCCTTAAGATGTAAACATTATTCAGTATTATATATATTATTCATAGGGTCTCATCCTTAGGAACCATTATCAGTGTGACCAGATTTGGTCTTCACAAGCGTATAAGTTCTTTATAAGAAATTATGTGGTGAATGAAATGGTTAATATATTTCAAAATTATGCAGTGGAATGTGTCACAAACCCAGTAGGTCTTTCTTGGACTCAAGTCCTCATGGTTTGCATTAATTGCTACACTAACTTAACAAGAGGGGGTCACACTCAGTGTGGGAAATCTTTCTTCATCTACAAACTATGTATAACTTATGTCCAAGGAGGCTAAAGTAATGAATTCAATGGCCTCCACCATATATAATCTTATTGAACAAATTTACCAATGTTGGAATTCCTATGACAGTGAGAGAAATATGGTCCACCCATATAGCTATAACATGTTTACACCACATACTATACACTCCAAATTTCATCCCGAAAGTGACACTAGATATCATTAACCAATACAAAGCCATTCTCTAAGCTCTGTCAATATATAAGGAGAAACTTAAGAAAAATGCACTCTCAACCATGATGAATTGTTTTGCAACTAATATAGGAATTGAGCACAACCCTTATTTGCAGTTCTAGATATAGTATAATGGAAGAGAAGCATTTATTCATCAGCCACATTCATAGCAGTAAGTGACTACCATACATTAAGACTATGGGTACAGGGGATGTAGGTGCATCCCCTGTGAAATTATTATTACAATAGGAATTCATCCACATATTATATGTATAGACCATGTGACACAGGTGGATGGCTTCAGAGAGTTAAGGCTACTAGATTCACTTGCTATATTACTTGTCTATATGCAAAAAATTTAAAATTGTAAGCATAAAAGTCCATTTATCAAGATCCCATTGTAAACACATAATACAAGAGTTACCAGATCACCCAAGGGCCTAAAGAAAAGTTAAATTATGTTAAGTTACCAATATACAAATTTAACCACCCCCCTTAATAGTAGAGTACCTATCTTAACAAGACCTTGATCTTAAGGTGTTTGATTCCATGAGCATAATGTCCCTAGTTCTCCTCCAGTCCTTTCACAGTCTATGGATAATGCAGTTTCCACGCCTGAGCTTGAGACCAAACAAGGGATTCCAAAGGTTTATATTGCATCCACCCTATACAGCTCTTTAGATTTTTCCTAGGACTCCAGAGGAAATCTCCTCCACCCAATTGTTGTTGAGGGACTCCAGAGACGTATACCCCCCACCCATTAATCAGTAAGGGACTCCAAAGATCAATTTCTCCACCCTTTAATTAGAAAGGGGCTCCAAAGATCAATGTCTCCACTCTTTAGGAAACGGGGATTCTAGAGATCAATGTCTCCCCCCTCTAGGTAACAGGGATTCCAAAGATATTGTCTCCACCCTAACTTTACTTTGGTTTTCTATCCCCACCCCGATACCAGTACTATTTTACAGTTCATTCTATCCCTTTAATTCAACCCATTTAAGAAGTTCATGTTCCTTTACAATATATGCTACAGAAATACCTCGGTACACAACCTGACATATGAAGACCACCAAAGAACACAACACCAATTCCATTGAACCATGCACTTTATGAGGTTGGTTCATGATAAATTAAGTGTATATGGGGAAATATTTTAGGTAAGTGGAAGATAATATGAGCAAGGGATTGAAGCACTGGACAAGTTAGCTAAGCAAATCCTAGGTGTCCTCACACACAAGACACCTATCTACGATATAAATGCTCTAGACTTATATGTTCCCTTTCTGGAATTTTTGGAACTTATGCAGTCCTCTGTGACCTCACGATAGCTCCACTTGGGAAGTTAGTCCTGAAGCATTGAGTATTCAGTCTCGGTTGGCTGCTAGGTTTGTCATTATATGCACTTCAAATTTTAGAGCTTGTTACGTATGGGGGCTGTGTGATTGTGGGCATAGCTATTTCTGTTTTGATACTGATGGTTTGGAATGACTCTTTCTATGTTGTGAAGCCTTGCATATACCTGTGCATATCAATTTTCTTAATGGAGATTATGAAGATCTTTCTATTTTTTGAGGAAAGGACTTATCTACCCCCAAAAATTCGATAGGAAAACAGTAAAATATTGTAGGCATAGGGTTAATTAATGCCACACAATCCGATATGAAAATGGAAACATATATGCAATAGCAAGGTATTCGGTACAATATCAAAGAAATATATTGTGTAAACATCACAACTGCATGGGATCCAGTTCCACAACAAGGAAATTCAATGTGAAAATGGCATAAGATATGCAACAACAGGGGAACTAGTTACATACTTATTGCTAAAATCCTTTCCTACAACAACACACAAAGACAACAATAAAAAAGAGAGTTTATTCTTCTAAAATTTCTATAGGTTTCCGATACTAACCTATGGAAATATATATATATGTTTTGTTCTATCCCTCCTGATGTTGTCTCAGCAAGACCAAGCTCTCGCCCTTGTACAACCAATTCCCCATCTTCGTTCCCCAAATGCTAACTCTCTCCTTGCATTACCTAGGTTTTTATTCCTTTCTTTCTTTGTTTCCCCTTCTCTTATGTTTCCTCTCCCTTTTCTACTGCTCGCTCCATGCTTCTAGTTAGTTAGGGCCTGGCTAACAGGAATTTTCCTTTCCTACCATTTGGCCTCTTTCTCCACCATTGACCATGCACGATTAACCCTAGTGAACTGACTCACAGATTGGAGACAATCTCAACAATGTCCATGCCCTCAACCAATGATATCGATTTTGGACCTCCACTCTTGGCATCGTAACTACAGCAGAAACCACCCTAAAATTACCTTGCTGAAAAGGCTATAGCGAAAACCTTGATAGTAAAATGCCCTCGCTAAAAAAAACTATAACAGCAACTACCATAGTGAAATTCCAAAATAACCCTTAGGAATTCAATTAAATTAAAATGGTTTAAACTTATGTTGGTAAAAACCCTAAGGAAACTCATTATATCCCATTTTCCCTTGTTATTATACTTTCATGTGACCAAACCTTTTATTTATTACTCATACTCTCTTACTTACTTAAGTTTGGGTAAGGACAGTTAATTGACCTTGTAGGGGTGTTACAAATATCTCGTGTATTTGCATGTTCATTTTTAATTTTTGAATGCCCTTTAATCATTATGTTGAGATTTATTATTATAATGGTGGGATAATGAAATTGGACACTATTTTAGTAAGAAACTGTGTTTCTTTGTAGATTGTCTCCTAAAACGTTTTCTCAAGAGATTTTTATTCAAGTTATCACACTTTGGTTATTAGACTTTGGATTTTGTGTGATGAATTTTTTTATTAGTTTCTAGATCCTTTTTTGTGTCCTTAATATCAAAGGTCTTGTTTTCTCTTGATTTTATGTTGTAGCTACTACAATAGCCCCAAAAAATTTCGACTTTTTCAAAATTTTGGAGACACACCATACATGATTTCTTATCTCCCTTTGCATTTAGTTTCCCAAGCTAAGATGACTAATGGAAAAGTACACAGGTATATAGCTAAATGACCACATAATTTATACAAATCTTTTTTAATTCCTTGAGTGTTGAGGAAATTGTTGGTTTATTATGTTTCCATGCAGAACAGGGAAATAGTTAAGACAAATTGGATAGTGGAGGGAGTGGTGGTTCTTGAAGACATTAGAAAATGGGATGATATGCAAGGAACTCATGCATGTAGAATAAAGAGACTATGATTGACCTTTTTCTAAGAACACAGTTTGGGATTGTCTCCTTTAGATTGTAGATGTTGGAGATTTAAATTTTTTGTGATTGTTCGAGTCAATGAAGCCAAGGATTCCACACCTAACTCACTCACCCCAAACATCTTTATCTAATGGTGGGTTTATTTTATTTTCTTGTGAGGGAGAAATTTCAAGCACAGTGAGGGGAGTGGTTGCACTTAAATCCTTAAAGACATTAAAGAAATGGATAATACATAAGGAGCTCATGCCTGCATAATGAATAATAAATAGATCTTTCTCACTGCCCTTAAGAATGAAGTGATGAGATTCTACTTTGCCTAGTCGGCTTGGATTCCCGATGATGGATGCTACAATATTAAATTTAAGGCATTTGTCAGTGATGGCGGGGGACATATTTCTCTATATGTTAGGGAAGTGATAGCTTTTGGTGAACAACATTCACATTAAAAGGTAGAATGAATAGTAATTAGATCGTGTGCAATTCCCTTGAGAAGGATGTCATGGTATTCTATTATGCCTATTGGCTTGGATTCTTGATTATGGAAGCTACAAATATTAAATTTAAGTTTTTTTTGAGTGATGGAAAGGGACATTTTTCTTTATTTGATAGGGAAGTGACAACATTTTGTGAACAACTTTCACATTCAAAGGAAAAATTAAACTCCTAAAGAATGAACATTTCTTATTACTTTTTGGTAAAAAAAATTAGCATATTTGAATGAGTGGTGTTGCTTGGGTTATGACCATGTTGTCCTTATTTTCCATCAGACATTTGGATTTGTGCATGTAGAGTCTCTTTCCACTTTCACACGGAAGAGTTTTAATAGGTTTTTTTATGTTCTTGTTCGGTATATAGAAGAGCTTTGTGTGCCTTCCAAATGAACTGTCTTTATTGGAGGCAGTGTATATGTCTTGATATGGAAGTTATCCATTCTTTAATTGTTTTCATCCAAAAATTGAGGTTTTGCAATCATCACAATTATAAGGCAACTTGTTTAAGCATTGGAAGTATTATAACCTCTACTGTAGTAGTCTTTCTGGTAGTAAGGGATGAGAAGGTCTTATTCAACCCATTTAGTGGCCTTTCAGCTCTTCCGAAAAATATTAGTTATAATTGTTTTGGATCTATAGAGTATATTTCCTTGTGTATATATTTTAAATAAGAGGGTAATGTTTTCCATCTCATTGACCCCCTCGCTCAAGTATCTGCTAAGATGTCTAAGAAAATACTTTCCATGGTGTGATGAATATGTTAGAGATTCTTAGACATGCCAAGTTCCACTGTATTAGTATGCCACAGGTTGGAAAGGTTCTTCTCGATGAGTAAATTCCCATGTCCCAAATGAGAATGGTTATGCTCAAAATGAGAAGGTGTGTGTCCTAAATGAAAATTTATATGCTCTGAATGAGAATACTTGTGTCTTGAATTAGAATGTTTACACTCCAAATGAGAATGTTTGTGTCTAGAATGAGAATGGGTATGTAAATGGTTGTAATGTAATTTATGAGATTATCCCTATTTCCCTTTGTAATGTCATTTATAAAATTATCTCCACCATTAGGGTGAAAAGGATAAAACCTCTTTTTCCCAGTCTCATATCTCTGAAACAAACTAGTTTTGTTGAAGGTCGCCAAATTTTGGATGGAATCATCACTTCCCGAGAAGTTTCCCACTGTCTTAAACAACTTAAAATTCTTGGTATGTTGATCAAGCTATACTTATCCAAAGCCTATGATCACCTTAGTTGGTTCTACCTCCATAGTATCTTGAAGGCTTATGGTTTCAATTCTAGATGGATCAATTGTGTCTCCTCCCTCATTTCTTCGTCAATCTTTTCGATCATGATCAATGGATCCTTTTCCAAAACCTTTAATCCATCGAGAGGTATTAGGCAAGGAGATCCCCTGTCAACCTTTCTTTTCATCTTGGCTACAAAAGGCTTGGGAAGATATATCAAATCAATATCCCAATCATCTCATCTCAAAGCCCTTCATCTATGGGGTAACAATCTCTCTATCACTCACCAAAAAATTGTGGATGATATCATGTTGTTTTGTAAAGTCACCCTCTATGAAGTCAGAGAGTTAAAATATATCCTTCATTAGTTTATGCAAGTCTCTAGAACCTTGATAAATAATGATAAATCAAAAATTTTCTTTTTCAATACCCATGTTCCACAGGTATGAGCCACTTGCAACAGTGCATATAGTTGATGATTCCAATAAAAAAAATTAAAAAAACTAAAAAACAATAGTTGATGATTCCAATATAATTGTTGATTCTCACAAAATGCTCTGCAAAACCATGGCTCAAAACAATAAATTTACAAACTACGAAAAATGAGCTTTAAATATGCATTCATAATGCCTGATCTGTGACACATATCCGAAAACTGGAAGATTTTTTTGTACTTTTGCCCATCTATAATAACAATCTCTCTTATTTTTCCATAATTTGCCTTTATGTGGTCGGAATTGTTGTTTCAAAAGGGTGTAAAACATAGAGTATGTGCAGCGAGCAAATCTAAGTAGCATTGTGATGCTTTGACCTAATGTGTTGGAGCGCTCCATCTGACTTGGCATGTGCATCACAACATAGGTAATGATTAAGTATAAGGGGTATGATATCCCTTTGGTATGGGGGTTTTATATATGAGAATGGGGTATTATGCATGAGGGTTATATGATATGAGTATGGGAAATGGTAATGTTAATATAGGGAATGGTTTAGAATGAAAGGGGAGTATAAAATGAATGTCATATGATGATAGGTTAATGGTATATGGGAAGGGTGTAGGATGTAAATTTATATGAAGGGGGATAAATGGAAGGTTTATGGGGAAATGGGGAAATAATAGGTGAAATGGACAAGCGTACGGTAAATAAGACTGAGGGATAAAATTGTAGGATGTTTCAAATGACCATACCTTGTAACCATGGGAACTCTGGCTGCAAATGAGATTATTTTATAAAATTCTAATAGACAAATGACTAAAACCCTTTTATTTGACATGAGAAAAAAATGTACGACCATGACTCCCATTAACTTGATACTCTTTCATAATTTTAATGAACCCTTCATGTAAGAAACTAAAAGATGTCAGGTGACAATCTAGAGGTTATGACAGCACCAGTAGTCATAGGCTCAACTACACAAAACTAGAAATTAAAGGATAAGGAAAAAAATTTGACAATAAAACTTATGACCCTGACATTGGCTCCAACAGGGATGGCAGCCTCCCAGCGAGGTGCCAAGAACAAAACATAGAATAGTAGTCTTATCCATTGGGGAACGGAGTAAACTAAAAACTGAAAAATGGAAGTATGACTAACAGACTAAAAAATTGACTACTAACTGACTCAACTTACTTATGGCAGTAAATCATCGATATCTTAAGGCCTTCACCGCAGGCTTCAAATCCTAATGATAACCGCCCACCTACTGAAGATATATATACAATTATGCAAAATGATCCCTCTAGTGTATCCAATCAAGCAAATGAATATCTGACTTATGCTTGTATTCAGTTGCACCAGATATAAAGGAAAATTATGAAAGTGGAAACTCAAAGTGTCCACTAGATATGTGCTCATTATATAGGAAAAATATCATAGTGTAATAGGCAGTTGTATACAAAACATGTTCGATCCATGGAGAGGATCAACACCAACTGGAAAAGTAGAAACATCACACCTGAAAAATAGAAACATTATAGTTGTTTATACCTTTTTCAAAAATAACAAAGGAAATCCTAAAATACTTAACTTCATCCTAAATAAATAACATATTTAAATCATGTTTATCTTCGAATCTCATCCATTCTGAGTAAAGAAAATAGAAACAACATAAAATCATAGAAAAGCAGCCAGTGAACTAACACCACCACGCAGCGACTAGGTAGCACAAAGTCATCTTTAATCCTTTATGGTTGACACATGTTCGATGAAAGTTGGGCTGAGATGGAATCCATGTTGAAATAAAGATAACCTATGAAATCTATAACAACTGGCAGCTCCAAAACATGAGTGAGACTCAGTAGGCAAGGGTTGTGTAGTACCTGCACCGTGCCTATGTAGCACACTTTGTTTTTGGTATATCTCCCAAACCGTAACATATTTTTCAAAACTAAAGGAAGATATTTTATATGATAGTGTTGAGAAAAAATAACTCTCTCTGTTTCTCCAAATCCTTCCCCATATTCTCACAAAATGCTCTGCAAAACCACGGATCATAATAGGAAATTTACAAATTATGAAAAATGAGCTTTAAAGATGCATTCATAACCCCTAATTTGTGACACCTCTACGAAAACTAGAAGAGTTTTTTATACTTTTTTTCATCTTTAAGAACAACCTCTCTCAGTTTTCCATAATTGGCCTTTATGTGGTCGTAATTGTCATTTCCAAAGGGTGTAAAAAATAGAGTATGTGCAGCACTATGCAGCGAGAAAATCTAAATAGCATTGTGATGCTTTGACCTGATGTTTTGGAGCGCTCCACCTGAATTGGAACGTGAATCACAGCATAGGTAATGATTAAGTATAAGGGGTATGATATCCCTTTGGTATGGGAGTTTTATATATGAGAATGGGGTATTATGCATGAGGTTTATATGATATGAGTATGAGAAATGGTAATGTTAATATAGGGAATGGTTTAGAATGAAACGAGGGAATAAAATTAATGTAATATGATGATAGGTTAATGGTATATGGGAAGGGTGTAGGTTGTAAATTTATATGAAGGGGGATGAATGGAAGGTAAATGGGTAAATGGGGAAATAGGATGTGAAATGGACAAGCATAGGGTAAATAATAATGAGGGAAAAAATTGTAGGATGTTTCAAATGACTATACCTTGTAACCATCAGAACTCTGACTGCAAATGAGCTCAATTCAGACAATTATGATAGACAAATGACTAAACCCCCTTTGACTTGACATGACAAAAACATGTGTGACAATGACTCCCATTAACTTGTTCTGGCATTTACAAAAAAAATTACAACTACTTCAGACATAGTGCTCTACTTTATTAAACTACTCTCTCTGTATTTTACAAAGTGCACACACAGTGCTATATCAATTCTCTGCCTTCTGACCTTCTTAAACATTACACACAGTCACTCCATATAAAAATGATCTCTTAATTTTTCATACAGAGACTCTCTCTATTTTTTTTTTTAATACACAGTCAACTCTCCTTCTTCTTTTTTAACATACTACATCCTTCGGGCCTTTTCAAAATACATTACAATTTTTTTTTAAATAAAAACAAAACTATTTCTATATATATATATATATATATATATATATATATATATATATATATATATATATATATATATATTATAAAATTGGAAAGTTTATAATATATATATATATAGAAATAGTTTTGTTTTTTTATTTTAAAAAATGTAATGTATTTTGAAAAAGGTAGAGAATGTGGTATGTTAAAAAAGGGAGAGTTATTTATTATTAAAAAAATGAAACTACCCCGTATGAAAAATTAAGAGATCATTTTTATATGCAGTGACTGTGTGTAATGTTTAAGAAGGTTAGAAGGCAAAGAACTGATGTAGCACTATGTGTGCATTTTGTAAAAGACAGAGAGAGTAGTTTAATAAAGTAGAGCACTGTGTCTGCAGTAGTTGTAATTTTTTTTGTAAATGCCAGAACAACAGTTATGTGGCATCTCTGTAATAGAATTTTAAGTTTAATGAAATAGTTTCTTCTGTGTCATCTCTGTCCAACAAGTTTTTTTTAATCTCTGTGTTGAGAGGAGGAATTATTTTTATTCCTCTATGTGTTTTGAAATACTTAGAAATTCCAACATGGTATCAGAGCTAGTCCAGGATCTTTGAAGGATTGTCAAAGAAGATGAAGGAAGGAGCTTGCTGCAGCTTTTGACCAGCGATGTGAAGGCTCAGCAAAGACAAAGTATTTACAAAATAGATTTTTTGTTTTGTGTTTAAAAAGTGCATTCCAGAGAAGTATTTTTTGAAAACAAATTTTGTCTCTTAAGCAGAGAGGCAGTTTGTTTAAAAACACAGTCAATTTTAAAGCATATTTTAGTTTGCTAGCCATGGCAGGAGCCAGCACAAGCACGAGTATTGGAAATACTCAACTCCCACGGTTTAATGGGAAGAACTATGACTATTGATCAATCACCATGAGAGCCATGTTTTCCTCTCAATATTTATGGGAGTTTGTTGAAGATGGTTTTGAAGAACCAATAGATGAAAATGCCTTTAATGCCTTAACACGGACAGAGAAGGATTTGCTGAAGAACAATAGGAAGAAGGACTCAAAATCCCTCTTCTATCTCTATCAAGCAGTGCATGAAAGTGTGTTTCCAAGGATAGCAACAGTTAAGAGGTCCAGGGACGCATGGGATACCCTCCAGACTGCCTATCCAGGTATGGAGAAGGTGAAGACAACAAAACTACAATTGTTGAGGAGATACTTTGAAACTCTCTGTATGAAAGATTATGATAACATAGACTCATTCTTCACACATGTGATTGGGTTGGTTACCTAGATAAGGTCTCATGGAGAGACACCTGAAGAAAGAAGGATAGTGGAGAAAGTGTTGAGGAGCTTACCCTCAAGGTTTGATGTAATAGTCACAACCATTGAAGAGACAAAGGATCTCTCAAAGTTTATAGTTGATGAGATTCATGCATCATTGATGACTCATGAACAAAGATTGGGAAGAACAAAAAACTCATCTTTGGAGCATGCCTTTAAGACCCAAATGTCCTTTGGAAGAGGAAGAGGTCAAGGCAAAGGAAAAGGAAGAGGCAGAAGCCAAAACAGAGGAAGAAATAGCCCTGGAAATTCAAGTGGAAGGAGCAACAATCCAAATCAGAACCAAGGCCAAGGCAAAAACCAACAAAGTGGACAAAATCAAGCACATGGACAAAGGTATGATAAATCCCAAGTCCAATTTCATTACTGTAAAAGGTATGGCCATTATGCCAATGAATGTAGGAAGAAACAGAGTGACATGGGTAATAGACCCAATGCTAATTTTACAAAAGAAAATATCAGTCAAGAGAATTTGTTTTTAGCGTGTAATATGGTTGAGGAAAAGAATGAAGATATATGGTTTCTAGATTCAAAATGTAGCAACCATATGACTGGAAACATTTCCATGTTTTCCATGTTAGATGAAAATGTAAAGTCTCAAGTAACATTGGGGATAGAAAGTAAGTTCTCTGTTATGGGAAAGGGCAGAGTAAGTGTTTTAACAAAGAAAGGAGAAGGAAGATCCATATCAGATGTTTACTATGTGCTTGGTATGAAGTGTAACCTCTTGAGCTTTGGACAGCTCATTCAAAAGGGGTACAATGTTTTCTTTGAATATTATGTATGCACCATCTGGATAAATCACCAAGCAAGAAATGCATTGCACAAGTGAAGATGATAAGGAACAGAATGTTCCCTCTCGGGATGAGAGCAGATTTGAAGAATGGAGTTGAAATGGCAGTAGTGACACAAGAGACATTCCAAAGAGAAGAAAAAGATGAAAATTGGTTATGGCATTTGAGATTTGGACATCTCAACTTTGGAGGACTGAATTTGTTGCATAGGAAAGGAATCGTAAAGGGATTACCATTGATTGAAAAACCGGACATCCTATGTGAAGGCTGCATCTTGGGCAAACAACACAGAGAAAAATTTCCATCAGGAACCAGCATAAGGGCAAAGGCACCCTTAGAAATTGTCCATTAAGATTTGTGTGGACTAATTCAAACACCATCACTAGCAAGTAGTCACTATATGATGACTATTATTAATGATTACACAAGGAAAACTTGGGTGTATTTCTTGAAATATAAAAGTGAACTGTTTGAGAAATTTTTCCACTTTAAGGCTCTTGTTGAGAACCAAAGTGGGTAGCATATAAAAATTTTAAGAACTGATAGAGGAGGTGAGTATATCTCAAAATAATTTCTGCATTTTTGTAGAAAAAATGGCATACACAAGCAATTTACAGCAAGGTATACACCGCAGCAAAATGGAGTTGCTGAAAGAAAAAATCGAACCATAATGGACATGGTAAGAAGTACGTTGAAGGAAAAACATTTTCCAAATGAATACTGGGATGAAGTTGTACATTGTGTAGCATGCATATTGAATAGATGCCCAACCAAAGTTGTAATGAACAGAGTTCCGGAAGAAGCATGGAGTGGCATAAAACAAGGTGTCACCCACATTAGAGTTTTTGGTTGTGTGGCTTATGCACACATTCCAGATCAGCTAAGGAAGAAGTTGGATAGTAAGGGGGAGAAGTGCATATTTATTGGATACAGTGAAGAATCCAAGGCATACATGTTGTATAACCCATCCACCAAGAAGTTTGTTATAAGCAGAGATGTGCAGTTCATTGAAGAAGAAGCATGGGATTGAAGCATTGAGAAAACAATGAATGTTAAAAGATGTTTGTATCATGATGATAATGAGGATGAGATGGCTGAAATACATCCGTCATTAGTAGCACCACCGCCACTAACACAAGGACATCATGGGACACCATAACCAAGTATGAGAACACCTTTGAGAAGTGATGATAGTGCTTCTCCAAGCACACCACAAGAAGCATATTTGAGTGCTTCTACAAGCACAAGTACACCAAGTGAAAGAGGAACCAGATTTAGAAATTTGAATGATATTTATGAGCAAAAAGTAGCAAATGAAGATATGAACTCTTTATTTTCATTATATTATCATGTAGATGATCTTATTCATTTTGAAGAAGCTATAAAAGATAAGAAATGGATAGATGCTATGGATGAAGAAATGAATGCAATAGAGAAGAATAAAACATGGGAATTGGTTGATCTCCCGAAAGCCAAAGAAGTCATTGGAGTAAAATGGGTCTACAAGACCAAAAGCAATGTTGAAGGTAAGCTTGAAAGACACATGGCCAAACTTGTTATCAAAGGCTACAAGCAGCAACAAGGAAGAGATTATGAAGAAAATTTTGCACCAGTTGCAAGAATGGAAGCAATAAGATCAGTGATGTCCATAGCAGCACAACACAAGTGGAAGGTTTACCAAATGGAAGTGAAATCAACATTCCTAAATGGAGTATTGATGGAAGAGGTTTATGTTGAACAACCTCTAGGCTATGCGAAAAAGGGCCAAGATCACAAATTTTGCAGATTAAAGAAAGCTCTTTATGGGCTGAAACAAGCACCAAGAGCATGGTACATTAGGATAGATGCCTATCTATTGGAAAATGGGTTTCAAAAATGTGAAGGAGAACCCACATTATACATCAAGGAGAAAGATGGTAAGATGTTGATTGTTGTTTTATATGTTGATGATGTAATCTTTATAGGTAATGATGCTTACCTCATTGAGAATTTTAAATCAGTCATGAAGGATGAATTTGAGATGACTGATATGGGATTGCTGAAATACTTATTAGGAATAGAAGTAGAGAAAAATGAAAACAATTTTTTTATCTCTCAAGCTAAATATGTAAATGAAGTTTTGGAAAGATTTAATATGCAGGATTTCAAGGTAGAAATTACTCCTATAGTGATATGATTGAAGTTAAGAAAAGGAGACAGCAGCAAGGATTTTGATCCAAGTTTGTATAAGAGCATAGTTGGCAGCCTCATGTATTTGACTGCAACTGGGCCTGATATTATGCATGATGTGAGTGTAATTTCTAGATTTATGGAAAGGCCAAAGGAGGCACATTGACAAGCAACAAAAATAATTTTGAGGTATGTGAAATGAACAAAGAGGTATGGAATTTTATACACCACTTCAGAAAATTCGGAATTGATTGAATATACTGATAGTGATTGGGCTAGAAGTATAGATGACCGAAAAAACACCTCTACTTATGTTTTTCATATGGGTTCAGGAGCCATTTTATGGGCTTCTAAGAAACAACCAATTGTGGCTTTATCTACAGCAGAAGTAGAGTATGTGGCAGCTACAACAACAACATGTCAAGCAGTTTGGATGAGAAGAATGTTAAGGAGTTTGTGTCATGAACAGGTAAAAGGCACAACAATTTATTGTGACAATAGCTCAGCTATAGCATTGTCAAAGAATTTAGTGTTTCATAAGAGAACGAAACACTTTGATGCCAAGTATCACTACATCAGGGAACTAGTGAACAATGCTAAAATTATTTTGAAACATTGCAAAACAGAGGAGAAATTTGTAGACATTTTGACGAAACCATTGGGGCAAAAAAGTTTTAATTATTTGAGGAAATGTCTCGGTATGCAAGAAAACGCAGCAGTTGAATTTAAGGGGGAGTGTTGAAATATTAATTTCAATTGCAAAGTAAAAAGATAGATTGTGGCAGTGTTCTTTTGTATTGCTTGCACGCCACCATGAATCCTTTAAAACTCTGCAAATTCCAGTTTTTGAGTTAACGACTGTAGCCATTTGTTCTGTGTTTGCAAATTAAATTTTGTGGATTTGAACCACGCAACATCCCTGCATTAAAACTCTGCAACATTTGCGCCATTAACACTATCCCCCACCCCGTTTGTTTTACCGCCAGTTTTTTACTTTTCAAAAGAGCCCACGTCACCAAAGTGGAACCCACCTCCACCAACCATATGTTGATCGCGTAGAAAGGGAGTACAGTTAGCAAAGCTCATTTCGGACCCGATAAGAGTTTATGTATCTGATTTAATCGTTTATCGCGCATCCATGAGGGTGACGTCACAACACCCATTTGGTACGCGATAATCTTTGCAATAGAATTTAGTTTGTGGTTTGAAGTCTGGCGGGTCCTACCAGCAACCACTAGAAAGGCGATCGTGCAGCTTTGATGCCCAGTTAGCATGGGCAAGTTTGGTATGCAATAATTTTTGCAATAGGATTTAATTTTGTTTTTTTATATCCGCATAAGGTTTCAAACCTTGGTTAAAAAAACATTAGCACGTTCTATGGTTTTAAAAAGGTCACAACATATGTAATTTTGTTTTAAGATGTATGTAAAAGTCTTAAATATATATATTATAAACTTGGAAATTTTATAATATATATATATATTTTTTTTATTTATTTATTTTTTTCTTTTCTTTTAAAAGGTTTGTAATGTATTTTGAAAAGGCCCGAAGGATGTAGTATGTTAAAAAAAAAAAAAAAGGAGAGTTGACTGTGTATTAAAAAAAAACAGAGAGAGACTTTGTATGAAAAATAATGAGAGCATTTTTATATGCAGTGACTGTGTGTAATTTTTAAGAAGGCCAGAAAGCAGAGAACTGATGTAGCACTGTGTGTGCATTTTGTAAAAGACAGAGAGAGCAGTTTAATGAAGTAGAGCACTGTGTCTGCAACAGTTGTAATTTTTTTGTAAATGCCCTAACAAAATTTTTGTGGCATCTCTGTAATAAATTTTTAAGTTTAATGAAATAGTTTCTTGTGTGCCATCTCTGTCCAGAAATTTTTTTTTAATCTCTGTGTTGAGAGGAGGAATTATTTTTATTCCTCTGTGTGTTTTGGAATACTCGGAAATTCCAACACAGTTCATCAACGAGGTGAAGATATTTTCGACTTTGAATCCTCCACATGTTGTTCGTCTTTATGATTGCACCCTTGTAGATAGTCCAGAGCTACTGCTTGTATACGAATTTGTCCCAAATGGGACTCTGGAAGATCATCTTCATGGCGACCGCAAAAACCCCAAGGGATTATTGTGGAATATCTTTTTGAACATTGTTGTTCAAACTTCCTAGGCCTTGGCTTTTCTTGATGGCCTTAATCTACCTATATTCTAGAGAGTTGTAAAATATTCTAATATTCTCTTGGATGAGAATTTGGATATCAAATTGGCATATTTTGGACTTTTTAGGCTTGTGCCTATAGATGCCTCTCATGTTACTACTATCCCTCAAGGAACACCAAGGTATGTTGACCCAAAGTACTATCAGTACTATCAGCTGACTGAAATATGATGTGTGCAGCTTCAGGGTCGTTTTGGTGGAGATCATATCTACCAAAATATTAATGGACATAAATCGAAACATAAGGGAAATCAACCTTGCTAACTTAGCCGTAACGAAGATTCAAGAAGATGAACTCATCTATCTGTAGTTGGATATTGAAGTGAATCATGAGGTAAAGGTCATGGTGAGTGCAGTTGTAGAATTGGCCTTTAGATTCTTGGCCTTAGAGAGGGATGATCGAACGCAAATGGAGGAATTGTTGTTCAACTTGAGGATATCAGAGATTCATGTGATGCCTCGACGGGTAGAGGTGAAAAATAGTTCGGAACGTTTTCCAACATCAAACATTCAAACACGATGCCTTTTTCAACCATCTCTGTGCACGACAAGTGGCCTAACATAAGCTCCACTCCCGAGTACCCACCATATAAGTGCATAAATATCTCCCTATATTTTAACGAGTACTTTTTAGGGTGACTTTTTGAAGGATTTTCTAGTGAATTTTTCCAGTATAATTTCTCTAAAATCTGGCAAGAATTCATTGAAAATAGAAGTTTGATTTAACCTTGCACAATCGAAGTTCTCTAAGGGTTTTTTATGGTCCTGAATCCATATATACAGTAAAAAAACCATTTTAAATAATAAAAAAATCAAGATTTCACCTCAATTTGTTTCACCATATTTCAGCACCAGAAACTCCAAAAAGTCAGACTAAAGACAACTCCATATTTTAATCGCAACTTTCCATATTCAAGCTTACAAAAATGCAATGACAATTAATTATTATTTTTGTGTTTTGTATCATGTAATAAAAAATAATTCAAATGCGTAAGAGAATACATCTAATTCAAAATAAGTAACAACTATCTATTTCACAAAAATAAGTGCATGATATCTCCCTATATTTTAATCGCAACTTTCCATATTCAAGCTTACAAACATGCAATGACAATTAATTGTTGTTTTTGTGTTGTTTTTGTGTTGTGTATCATGTAATAAAAAATAATTTGAATGCTTAAGAGAATGCATCTAATTTAGAATAAGTAACAACTATATATTTCACAAAATATTGAATTTAAATAGATTCATAATTGAAGCGAAATTCCATGTTTTTTAACTTTTTCAATTTGATAAAATTATGTTCAAAATTTTGAAGTAAAATCCCATATATTATTTTATTGTTGCTTATAGTGAAATAATATTTTCAAATATCTTCTTTTCTATGAATATTTACATATATGATACCCTCAAACTATTTTAATTAAAATTTTAGATAGGAAAACTCTTAATCTAAATAATTTTTTTTAATTCGAAAATTAGAGAACTCTCCTATCAAATAGGAGTAGATGACAACATTAAAACTCAGACTAGTTTTCTTGGACTTATATCATTCAAGAAAATAGAACGGTCACCTAATGGAATTGTATGGTTGAAATTTTGAAGTTGATTGTGTTTGGTGGAGAGGGATGTGGATCGTGTGATTTTGGTGGAGTCAGGGTATAAAAATTGTTTGTTTTATGGAGTTATATGGTATAAAAATTATTTTTTTTTATTTAAAAAAAAAAATTTATAAGAGTTGAAGGTGAAAATTATTTATGGGATAAAAACTATCTTACTCATCAAAATTTCATGATAAAAATAAATGCTACTTGAGGGGATAAGAAACTCTCACCTATCTTCGAAAAAAATAGTTCAAATGTCATAAAAGAGTTAAAGGTATAAACCACTTGTATGATCTCACCTAGTTTGGAAAAAAAAAAGCCCTATACACAAAATGGGAATAAAATGAATGCCTTTTTGACTTTTGAAAAAGAATACCATTCTTCTAAATCATATGCAATAAAATAAATAAGGTGTTCCCTTTAGGGTGATTGATTTAGATGATGTTAACTGGATTATGTAAATGGTTATAGTATAGATAGAAAAAAGATACACTCTTGAATTTGGAATAATAAAATCTGTGTTATATATAATTTATAAGTGGGTGGTTTTAAAAAAAAAAAATTAAATCATAAACCATTTTAATAATGATAAATATATTATAATTTTATATTTAATATATTTAAGAAAGAAAAAAAGGGAATGAAATGAATTGAAGTATAGTTTGGTAAATTTTAGTAAAATGTTTATTTCAATTTTGCCTTTATCAAATATGAGAATATTTTTTTTTTTTTTTGAAGGTGTAGGTTTTTCATTTATACAATAATATTTGGGCAATAAGTGATTTAAGCCATCTCAATATACAAGATCTGAGTTTGAGATAGATCTACACTTATTCTAATTCTACTTAAGATGATGAAATAAATATGATCTCATTTGAGGTGTTCATATGTGTGTGCGTGTGTCAATTGGGTTTAGCTTGGGTAGTTGGTGGAATAGTTGTTATCCTCCCCCAGCTTCAAATCCTGTAAAGGGGCATGTTAAGCTCTTAAAAATAGTAATCTATATGGTGCTCCTAAAATATTTTCAAAAGAATAATCTATATGATGCTCTTAAACGAGTAGATAATTCATACCACAAGCTTCACTCTTATGTTTGGGGGGCCACAATATATACAACTTCATAGACTTTAAAATTCAAATCACTATGCAAAGGTGGGACAAACAAGGGGCTCTCTTAGTCTCTTACTTATCCTTGGAAATTATGTGCACTCAAAAGACACTTCTAAAGCCCTTTTTCTAATTTTGAAAATGGGTTTGACTAGATTCTCTCTATGTGTGTGTAGGGTTGGGATCATAGCTATGACTACAATGGGGTGTTGAATGGCCCATAGTAAAGTAATAATATTGGAGGCCACTCAATGTAAGGTAGACTAGGTATACTATATGTGTTATTATCAAATAAAACCTCCTATAATAGTTAGTATTGAATAAATGTAATGGGGAGTCATTAAAGAGGGTCCATGAGGTATTTAGGAGGTCATTATGATTATGATTCTTTTATTAGTTATAAATGAGGATGGAATCCTCATTATGAGGTCGTGAAAATTAATTGTATTTGGAGCTTGGCTCACTGAGAGGCCACCCAAACTTAAGAGACAAGTGAATAGGAGTGGATTCCTTCCATAAAAAAGATTAACTATAAGGTTGACCTACCATAAGGGTAATTTTATATAGAATTTCTATATTGTTCTTGGATATCTGATATGTGATACCATTTTCAAATCTAAGATACATGAGAGAGAGAGAGATTATTAAAACATCAAATAAACACATAAATAATAATAGTAGGGATTCCTAAATGATTTGTGCATTAATTATGTCAATCAAGAGTTTAAATACTTTTGATATGTCGTACACGATATGTGGAAGTTGACAACTCTTAGTCACTCTAATTGTCTACAACACTTGAAAAAAAATTTATTCTACTTTAAGCAATGATTATAAGTGAAATTAAAAATCTTATTTTTAATAATTCCCATTGAAAATAAGATCATCAACCTAATTATATAAAATATATTTACATAAAACATATAGACCTTCTACATGCAACTCAAAACTAAAGACGTAATTTATAAAAATTAACCTTATGGGAGCTTAATCTAACATTAAATCTTTAAGCTACTAAAAAAAGTAATACTTGTTAGAGGAGAGGGTAACCAAAGGGGAAGTTCTGTAAAATTTAATGTATCCTAATAAGAAGTTTAGAAATTAATTAATATGTAATTAGGGGCATTAATCCTCAAATTAGTCAAACTCATCATCCCACTGGAAATCTTTCCCGAGTCACAATGTCGGGTTAACTGGTGTAGTTTTTCATGCGACGTTAACTTAGAAATTTGAATTTTGGTTTTCTGGGTTATTTTCCTGCCCGTTTCGACTTACCCAGGTGAACTTCGGTTGTTAGTCTTCCCTGCTCTCGTCCTTCCTTTGTGACATTCTTGTTGATGGTGTTGGATGCTGCCAACATGTAATGGGATCATGGGATCTCACCAATGTGAAGTCCCAATTAGACCTCACATTGTTTGGTGTAAGAGTCCCATCAGGTTGTATAGTCCGACGACCATTGAAAAGGTGTCAAAGATATGCCTTCAAATAATAGGCTAAGCACAACACCTCTATCAGCACAACTCCCCCAAATGAACAATCTGCAATGGAATTTAGAGATCGATATCAATGTGATCTTGGAATCTGAATAGAATAAGGGAAATCCATTCAAGATAGGGTTAAAGTGGAAAAAACATAAATTTACCTACTATAATGGCCATGTTCTTTCCTCCTAATGTACCAGGGATACTAGAACAACTTGGAATTCAACATATCTCTGATGATAATATGAAAATAGTGATACGCTCTTCCTATCATATGAAATTCATAGTTTCTTTTCATTTTAAGTCACGAGTCTTTTAATAGTTATTTTAGTTTTTGGCCTATAGTAGTCATTTTAGTTTTTGTTAGTTTATTTTATTTGAATTACTTTATTTTAGTTATATTACTGGTTTTTTTAGTTATAGTTAAAACTAATTTAGTTTAACTTAAATTTATTTTAATTTTGATTTAAGTTTAAGTATTGTGTTTTGATTTAGTAACGTTAATTTATGATTTTATTATTTAATAGTTTTAATTTTTTTTACTTAAAGAACTCGGAATATGTACAATGGATCACAAAAGCCAAAATTTTAAAAAGTTTTAATTTTTGTTTGAATAATAATATTAGTATATAAATTTGAATTTTATCTATATATGTTATTGTTTGAGTTATTTAAATTAATTTTTATTTAAAATTACTTTTAGTTCATTACTTTAATTTAATTTAAATTTTGTATTATTTTTTTTAATTTTTAGATTTTATTTCAATTTTTATTTAGATTTAATTTAATATTTTGTTTTAAAAAATTGTTGATGGTTTGAATTGTAGGTGGACATGGAAAAATTTGAGCCAAGGCTAAAAAAACACTCAAAAAACTAAGAGGTTAGATCTATGATAAACACAATTGCTAATTTACAAACTAATTTATTTGCGCGGTTAGATCTCTTCTCGGGTCATACACGTAACAATTATACGCTTCGAAACTATCTGTGTCTACCGGCCATCTATCAACAGCCTTTTCAGGGCACTGTCACCATTGTGCGGACATGGAGTTTGACACGGATTTCGGATTTGAATACAACTTTTTCAATTTAAAAAAAATCGAAACATTGACAAATGTGTAGTTTCTCATTTTCTTCGAATTTACTGTGCTTACTGGGGTAGGATACCAGTGCAGATATTCGCTTCAGATCCTCCGCTGACAAACGGATTTTCCATGAAAAGGATGGTCGTTGCACAGAGGATGACGAGAATGATATTCCAGAGTTTGGCATTAATCCCGTGACCTAAAGGCAAGCAGAATCCTTTATTTTTATATATATTTTTAAAATTTTCGGAGTTTGATTGGAATATTAAAGCCGAAACCATGTAATTTCTAATTTATAACCATGTAACTTGTAATTTATAACTGCAATTGAAAAAGTTTATAGTATTTTTAGTTGATCTAAAATCTGCGAGAATACATTTCAAACAAAAATAGCTGCAGAGCATCTATTTTATTTGGAGTTTATTTGGAGTTTATTTGAACTTTTCCATAGTATCACCTGATTCTCATTATATGATTGTATTTGTATTTGGGTCGGATCTAGATCTGTTCATGTGGATGCCGACTCATTTTGCTCTGCTCAGTTATGAGCAGACTTTTATGGGGCAATTGATGGTGGATTTCTCGCTGTGTATCATCATAGCTGAGATTATATGAATATGTATTGTATATATTATCAATATATTCAGCTTTTTTTTCTTTCTGAAAAAAAAAATAGCTGCAGAGCAGCAAGTCAAGTCCCTGCCAAGACCCTGCCAAGAGGCAGTGGAGGTTATGAAATTGGAACGGGACAATGCGCAACACCTGCGAGACTTAGCTATTTCATTATGCCAGGACATGTATTAGACATGCAATTAACATGTAACGTTTTTTTTGCGGACAGGTGCCAGATGCATGTCCGAATCTCCGACACTTGCCTGCTTACTAGGTTATTGAATGTTTTGATTGTTTTTCCCTTTTTCTGAGGAAGATTTGAATGCTTTGATAGCATTGTGGATTTAGCAAACAAATGGTTGGCTAAACCGGGCCCCTGACAAAGAGAGCAGTTGCATCAAAACGTTTTATATCAAAAACAGTGCCAGACAAAACGTAACAAGCAAAGAGGGAAAAGGAGAAATACTTACCAGCATCTCTGCACAGTGATCCGCTATAAAAAGGAGATATTGGCTTCAAATTTTCTTGTTATGCACTATCTCAAAGTCTGCTGGAGCACCATGCGTGGTGGGGCTTCCCTGGTGATTTGACTGCTACTAGACATGAATTGAACCTTGGTACCACACTATCTTGCTTTATGCGGGAAATGCAAGATCATTCATGGGGATATAATGATACCCAACAGAGTGTGTGCTTTGTGTGTCTGGTAGTGGGTTTTGTTCCATCAAATGCTCAGTTCCTATTTTTCACCCCTCGTTCATGGTACACGAGTATCTAAGTAGATTGAAGGAGGAGAAGGGGTCTCAGGTCCGCGACATCCAGACAGGGAATGGGAAATCTGATAAGTCCATCCTTCCCAAGCGGTCGACTCGCACAAGCTTCTCTGGTAAAAGAGGCAGTGAATGGTAAGATGCAACTCTTAATTGTGAAATTTGGCAACGATTAGTTCTGTCATTTGTTAACAAAGTTTGGAATCGAATATAGCAAAGGAGGTGGTTGATATTAGTATATAAATCTTTCTTGTGCATATATTCCATTTAAGTATTCAATTGTTTTGGCAAATCTGCTGAATCGCGGTTGCTTTCTTGGTCATAAAGTGAGACTTACAAAGTTTTTCTTTTCAATATAACAAACAAGTGATAATTATAATCTCTCCATTCATAGATATGCGTATCATTCATAGATTTGCATATCAAATTATTAATTTTCCGATTGCCATAGAAATTCCAGTGCCATATTTCTTAAAGTGTATTCAAGATAAGAAAAGCTCAAGGAAAGAGCAAAAAGTCTGCATAGTAAGAACTATAGAAATTACCAGTACTGAAACGATTAAACTTGGTATACATTCGTAAATTGCAGAGACATCTCCAAAACTTATTTCCTTTAGATGCATATATTAATATTGGACCCAAGCCTTACGTTGTTGGGTGTGCTAGTTGATGCTCCTGACGAAAGCGGTGCTCCGCAAAGTCGTGGTCTGCAGGTATTGAAGACTTATTTCTTATCTTGATGAAAGTCGTGGTCTACAGGTATTGAAGACTTATTTGCTATTTGAGCAGTAATGCAGGTATTGAAGACTTATCTGTTATTTGAGCAGTAAGCGAGCCCAGATATCACAAAATTATCTGTTATTTGAGTAGTAAGCGAGCCCAGATGTCACAAAAACATGGGCGGTGGAAAAACATGTGTCAGCAAAGCTTACCAGTACATATGACTATTCTTATAAGGGTGGCATGATGGAATGTATAGACACTATAACATTTGTTGTTATCGAACTAATGTTAGCATTAGTTCAATTAATTCGATTTCAGAAATACAAAATGAAATATAGTACAATATTTTTGTCCTCTCCTCTTCGCCTTGGCAAAAGGCCAAATAAGACCTCAAAGTTTCTTATTCACTAAAATATCGGCAAGAGCAACCTCATACGCTGACCACACGGTGCACATGATAAAACATTGAGTTACCGGAACAGACTAATAGAAATATTGTTTTCGATTGCCATAGTCCCTGCTATGCCGCAGGCGGCAGGGACTAATAAATAACAAAACCCAAGAAAAGCTTAAGTAAAAAGCAAAAAGTCTGCATAGTAGGAACTATAGAAATTACCAGTACTGAAACGATTAAACTTGGTATACATTCGTAAATTGCAGAGACGGCTCCAAAACTTATTTCCTTTAGATGCAGATATTAGCATCAGACCCGAGCCTTACGTTGTTGGGTGTGCTAGTTGATGCTCCTGACGAATGCGGTGCTCTGCAAAGCCATGGTCTGCAGGTATTGAAGACTTATTTCTTATCCTGACGAAAGCCATGGTCTACAGGTATTGAAGACTTATTTGCTATTTTAGCAGTAATGCAGGTATTGAAGACTTATCTCTTATTTGAGCAATAAGCGAGCATAGAATTCGATACGAGCCCAGATGTCATAAAACATGGGCGGTGGAAAAACATGTGTCAGCAAAGCTTACCAGTAGATATGACTATTCTTATAAAACATGTGTCAGCAAAGCTTACTAGTAGATATGACTATTCTTATCAAGGTGGCATGATGGAATGTATAGACACTACAAAATTTGTTGCTATCGAACTAATGTTAGCATTAGTTTGATTAGTTCGATTTCTGAAATACAAAATGAAATATAGTATAATCTTTTTTCCCTCCCCGCCTTGACAAAATACCAAGTAAAACCTCAAAGTTTCTTATTCGCTGAAATATCGACAAGAACAACCTCATACACTGACCAAACGATGCACATGATAAAACATTGAGTTACAGGGGCTAATAGACTTCAGTTTGCATGAACAGACTAATTGTTGGAGTAATCACCACACCTCTATGGAATCCATAATTTCCACCCTGGAGATCCTAGTTACCGGTTTGGAAGTTTACCAACACTTCCGAGTTTTGGTGTAACGGCAAACCTCTACATGGTATCAAAGCCTAGACCCAAGTTCGAATCCCCCGAGTTGCATTTGAGGGGGGCTATTAATTCCCCAAGCTGCGTTTTAGGGGAGGTGTTGGAGTAATAACCACACCTTTATGGAATCCATAATTTCCACCCTAGAGATCCTAGTTACCGGTTTGGAGGTTTACCAACCTCTACACTAATAAAAATATTGTTTTCGATTGCAATAGTCCCTACCACACCACACGCTGCAGGGACTAATAAATAATAAAACCCTCTAAAATTAGGCAAGCCTTATTTCCTCGGCTATAGGCCCATTAATGCTTCAATAGTACCAATGCCTATCCCCATGGACATGCCATGCAGACCAGGAAACAAGTACCATTTAATGGCGGATATCACATATCATCTATTACTGTGCCTGTCTGCATGAAACGTCTGAGGCTCGTCATGAGTCAAACAAAATTGAAGGTCTTGGAACATAACGCATGCGTTCTTGGCGTGCATAAGAGAATTTCAGCAGTTTCATCCAGTTCGGCAGTTTCATCCAGCGGCCCATCGTTTGACGGAAACTGCTCTCCGGCATTGTCGGTGTCAGGTCACCTGTCGCGAAACCGCCTGCAGTTCATAGCGGCGTCTTTGGAGATTGCTGAGAAGAGTTTTTTTAGTTGCGTTGAACTCGAGAAGTGTGCAACGGTGCGAGCTGGTTTGACCATTTTGCATTTAGCGGCAAAAGAAAAATATTCTTCCTCTTTTATATAAATATTAGGATTTTGTTTTTGCGCTGGGTTAAGGGTTTGACGAGGCTATTTTTTTTATCGATAATTGCAAAATCCAGATGTATGCACAGCCAGCGATCGACATCTAACATTTGTGATATTTTTAATAAAAATATTTATTATATATTATTTTAGAATTTGTGAAATGTAAGTTTTTAAAGTTTAGGATCTGCTTTTAATATTAGGATTTTCATATGGCTTTTATCTTTGATTTAGATTTTAAGTTTAAATTTTTAGAATATGTTTAATATTATATTTTAGGTTTTATATTTTAAGTTTTGAGTTTAAAATTTAGGTTTTAATATTAGATTTTAGGTTTAAGTTTTAGATTTTTTTTTTTGTTTTAGATTTTTTTTTATGGTTTTTAAGTTTATAGAGTTTAATATTAGGCTTTTATGTTTAGGTTTTAGATTTAATATTGAGTTTTAGATTTTAAATTTTGAAAACATGTTTAATAATAATATGATTTTTAATATTTACATTAATATAATGAAAATTAACAATATTAGTATTGTATATTATTCATAATATTTTATGTTTAAATAATAATAAGATTAATATTAATATTTTATAAATGACAATAAATTTATTATTACTAACGAGTTCGAACTCAAAACAAGAGATACAAATTTCTTCTACAATCCGCAGAATAGAAAATCACAAGATAGAAACACATGCAATGACATGCAACAATCAAAACACAAGGAAAAGCTAAAGTCTATTTCTATAGTTCCCAAGGGAAAAATTGAGGCTTTAGTGGGGTTTGAGTGGCCAATATCGCATGGAGGCAGTTTCTTAGGTGGCAGCGTGAGGGAGGCTCGAAAGAGGCAATGCAGGGAATGGAATGTTTGTGTATGCTTGTTAGGAAAATTAGACAAATTCACAATTGAAGACAGGTACTGCAGGGATTGAATCGTAACGCTAAAATCTGTGGTGCGTTTCAAACTTTTAGTTCACTGAACTCTTCTGATCAAAATATTTTTACTTGGAAAATGAAGAATTACGCTAAATCTTTTGCTGACAAATGTAACCCTGAAGGCACAATTAGCTAGTGACTAAAAGGATCATTATGTACTCTTGAGATTCATAACAAATGTTGTCTTAAATAATGTAGAATATTGAACACTCACCTTGGAAGCTATCAGTAACAACACTGTGAGGATGGTTGGTGTCAAAATTAATGGTAGAGAAGCACTCATCAGCCTTGACAAGAAGATGAAACACATTAATCTTTTACTATGATTTGAGAACGCCTCCATTTCTTTCCTCAATGACGTTCAAATTCATTTCATTGGATAAGTTGAAAATTATTTCATAGAAAGGTTGTTGATAATGGAAACTCAATGTTTAAATATATACATATATTTTTTGGTTAACCAAACTTATAAACGGTGAAAAGATTATTATACATGTGTTTTTGAAATTGGTGAGTTGAAAATGTTATACAAGGGATTGCTATAGGAAATGAAAATGAAAGTTAGTATTGAGCTTAAATGGTGATTTATAATGTTGGTGCTACGTATTTTTCATTGATGTGAAATCTTCATTTTTTGGGGATTTTATGGTTAATTTAAAGGATGAGTTTTATGTTTATAAACATTAATTATTTAAAAGCTCAATGTGGTTATAAGCGTAGTTGATTTTCTTTGCTTGTACTAAAGTTTTGTTAATTAAAAATAAAATAAAAATATGTTATTTTAAAATTTATTCAAATTTATAAATATTTTTTTTACTTTTTTATTTAGTAAAAAAATTCAAATTAGGATATTATTAAAGAATTGTTTACTATATTTTTTTCCAATCGAAACTAAAAAAAATTCAAGTTAATTAATAAATTGAAAAAGTTTAGATTATCTCTTAAAAGATACAACTTATTCTGAAATTTACTTTTCTAAACATTTATAACTTGAAACACCCTCAAACTTTTATAACATGAAAAACTATGCCCTTGAAACTCTCGGCACATCCAACTTTTAAATTTCTACTCAAGAAACTAAGCTATCAAAACTTTGACCACCTAAAACATTTATTACAATAAACAATTACCCTTTAGAAATGTGTTTAATTCCGTGGGATTGACATAGAGATCATAAAACTAATAGCGATAATGTTGAGCTTAGTTTAAGGGTTAAGATTCATTTGAACACCATACTGTATTGAATGAGAAACAAATGTTGGAAAGTAAGGTAATCTACTGGAATAAAAGTGTTGTAGTATATGTTAATCATGTTCAAGTTTAAATATGTAAACAATCTAAAATGGAAAGGGAAACTTCTACTTAGTAAAATTTCTACTAGAATTACTTATGTTATAACATTGAAAATATTGTTATTTAATAAAAGTTCCATAACAACATAACAAAGATACAAACTATTGAGTATGACCCAGGAATATAGCTCAAAGCTACGAAGACTATATCAAGCATTGTCCATGTAATCTGGAGAAATATATTAAGTTTTCTCATTAGCTTAGACAAACACCCAATTTCATAAATAAAAAAACGCCTCCAAAATAAATAACTCAAGCAAAATAAAACAAAATAGAATATGTAAAGTAAGTATATGGTTAAAAGCATGGGCCTCATCCTTTCTCACCTAGATGTTATTTCCAGAATTGGATTATTTCATGCTGCGACGAATCTTGACTATGCTCACGGTTCGTCGTTGGGGTACACATTGCATACCTACCATGTTCCTTTCGGGTTCCAAAGTTTAATTTTATGGTTGTCACAAAGTATTCAATTTGTTCTACAAATTGACAGAACGACGTGAGGGTTTCTCCCTCTCGGCCTCTAGAGGTAAACTCTAGTTACTCTTGTGGTTTTCTGTCACTTTGGATTGGTTCAACCTATCAAAAACTAATTCTTGACTTGTGTTCTTTCTTGCAAGCTCAGCTAGGTATGAGTTCCACTTCTCAAAATGGTTTCTCTCGTCCCAAGGTTTATGTTACATCACTCAGGAATTCTTTCGTTTCTCTGGCACAGGTACGGTGACCCTATTGTCCAAACATGTCGTGGTCTTCTTTCTAGCTAAGGCCCTACTTTTGCACCGTTTGGGTCTTTTGTGTAAGTTTTAATTTAGATTTGTTACATGGTGAAATACCGAGACTATGCTCGAGTCTGGGGTTCCAAATTTAATTATGGCCACCGATCGAACAATGAATGTAATTATACACTTATAATTTCTTGCACTCGTGGAGGAATGTTTTGGGTTTCGATTCGTGTTTGGACATTGTAAATCGGTTTATAAAAATTGTATATGAGTTCTTCATATATGTTTATTATTTTTGATGGTTACAAGAAATTTGAGAGCTTAATATTGAACAAGATCTTTTCACGTTATATGCATATTGTTAAGCTTATATACTGTGCTTTAATTTTCTTATAGCCGCTCCATCCCTCAGTTTGATGTAAGATTGTGAGTTATTGGTTTTAACTTATTTCTTGCTAGCCTTCCCACTTTATAATGTTTTCTATAATGCAGATATTCTGCCTATGCATCCTCTGGCTATGTAAAACCCCTTTATAGTTATGAAAATGCATCGAAAATAATAACTTATATATGAAATGGTCATTTTTAGGGCATGTTCTCTCATTAATTTTAACCAAAATCTAGTAGATAAATTTAAAAATTTGAGTTTAAGTTGTTTAATCTATACAATTTAAGTGTCCCATGGTTTTCATGCCATTGAATCCATTTATTCATTCAAAATGGTGTTTTAAACAATAGAAAATCATAAATTTTCTTGAAATTGTACCACCAAATTTTGATGAAAAAGAAGATTTCGTCTATAAGTTAGCTTATGCCATATAACTTGCATCTATAACCTATTAAACCATTCATTTTTAGTCATCGGATTTTATTATGTTAAATATATTTTCAGAAAAGTGTCCCCCATGAATGATTTTGTATTTTACATTTATTTAATCTATTAGTTTTTTCCCATCATTTTTTACTTTAATTTTATCCAAAAAAAAAAAAAAATTGTTAATTTTTCTTTTATAAATTAAGATGAGCAAGATAGTTCATTATCAGGTGAAATTATCTTGAGTGGGCCTATTGGTTAAGATCGTGTGTTTCCTCCTAAGAGGTCACGCTTTCAAAACCGAAGGGGGGTAGAGTATGTATGCCTTTGTAGACTTAGCAATAAAATTGCTACGTGAAGTTGGGTCCCTTGTACCAAAAACAAGGGGGTCTCATACACCTGCGGAGGTGGCTCCCTTGTCCCACAAACAAGGGGGTCTCATACACCTGCTTCGTTGTGACCTTAAAATTGGATAATAATAATAATAATAATTTATATATGTTTTAACTTGAATTAAAACATATGAAGTTGAAAATTATCGAAGCAAAAATATATTTTTTATTATTTAAAACTTATATTATATTATGATATATATTTTTTATTGATAAGTTGTGCGAGTCCCGAGATGATTTCACATTTAATATTTTCTTTTAGAAACTATGACCTAGGGGGTTTAAGTTGTAAAAAAAATATTACCCAGGGGGGTTTAAGTTGTCAAAATCAACCCGGGATCGCACTCATCCTTGACCACATCAACCCTTAACATGGCTGGATTTTTTGCCATGTATTTTCAAACCAATGGCCTTCACATCACAGAGTTCCTTAACAATACACCCCACCACAGTGTATTCTACTCCTCGCTCAGCGAGGTTGGGGTTGACTATCTCCACGGCTCGGCCCCAACTTCCTACCACGTCAACGACCTCCACAAGCCGAAGAGCATTTGACAAGGGAGGAGCGAGCCACGTGCTTGTTCAAATTAATACCAGAAGGATGGCATACCTTGGGATAGGGTGTTATAGCCTTGGGCTCGCGATGGGGAAGAAACTTAAAATCTTGAAACCCTCTCGGTACATATAAACCTGTAAGAATACCATGGCATAAATGCAGATAACAATGAGTAAAAAGGTTGTCTACCCAGAAATTGTCATGGAAAATGTTATGGATCTGATACAGGAGTCCCTAGAAAATCACCCAAGGCTCCGCAAATCGTCTTAGGATAGGATAAAAATACAGATTAAGAAAAACCATATCCGGGAGAGCCCAATACGTATTGACCAGCAAAACCAACGAGCATTCAAGGTGTAAATGTTTATTTGTATAGCTTGGGAGGTGCTCCAAGCCCTGGGGTTCAGGGTTTGGAGGGAAATTACCACAAGGGCATCTAGTGATGTATCTACTCTAAGTCATTTGTTTTAATTACAAACATTTTGGTTAGATAAACCTGTGGAAACATTATTTATGAAGAATGTCGTTGTTCACTATTGTGTAATGAGTGGTGGATGGAAACAAATAGACACTATATGAAGAACTAATAGCTTTAATGATTGGAAATGGATATGTATATGTGATAGCTTTAATAGCTTAAGCACAATATATAATCTTAACAATATGCATATAACGTGAAAAGATCTTGTTCAATCTTAAGCTCTCAAATTTCTTGTAACCATCAAAACTAATAAACATATATGAAGAACTCATATACAATTTTTATAAACCGATTTACAATGTCCAAACACGAATCAAAACCCAAAACATTCCTCCACGAGTGTAAGAAATTGTAAGTGTATATAATTACATTCACTGTTCGATTGATGGCCATAATTAAATTTGGAACCCCAGACTTGAGCATAGTCTTGGTATTTCACCATGTAGGAAATCTAACTTAAACCCCACACAGAAGACCCAAGCAGTGTGAAAGTAGGGCCTTAACCAGAAAGAAGACCATGAGAGGTCTGGACAAAAGGGTTACCGTACCTGTGCCAGAGAAACGAAATAATTCCTGAGTGATGTAACATAAACCTTAGGACGAGAGAAACCATTTTGAGAAGCGAAACTCATACGTAGCCGAGCCTGCAAGAAATAACACAAGTCAAGAATTAGTTTTTAATAGGTTGAACCAATCCAAAGTGATAGAAAACCATGAGAGTAACTAGAGTTTACCTCTAGAGGTGGGGAGGGAGAAACCCTCGCATCGTTCTCTCAATCTATAGAACAAATTGAATACTTTGTGACAACCATAAAATTAAAGGTTGGAACCTGAAAGGAACATGGTAGGTATGCAATGCGTACCCCAACGACAAGTCTTGAGCATAGTCGAGAGTCGTTGCAGCATGAAATAATCCAATCCTAGAAATAATATCCAGGTCAAAACCCATAAAATTTACTGCTAAAAGAAAAAACAATAAAACAATTCAACAAGTATTTTATGTGATATTTAGTATACCTGTAACCGTGCAATGGAATAGCACAGGGGCTTCACTGTGGGAGCAATACTATAGCACGTGGGTTCATATTGACGGATATATAATGAGGAAAAAATGGCATAATATATTGGGGGATGTATAGGGGGTAGAGGGTTTTTATATTGGCTGGTATAAAAAATGGAGCTCAAATTTAATGAAAAATATAAAGGGGTATAAAAAATGTTAACGAAAAAATGGATACCTACAATATATAGTGAAAGTAGGGCTTTCTAAATTGGGAAGGTGTATTGGGTTTATATTGGCAGTGGGTTAAATAATGTGATTTTTAGAGCCATTTTCCAATATGTACTCAAATTAAGGTATTGTTTAATATTGTATGATCTCACGTGATATGTTAGACGTTCATTGAGTGAAGCCCCTGTGTGGAATAGTTGTGTTGACCCTGTCTAGAGGGTACCTAGGCAGCATTGTGACATCAAACCACAGTGGAAACCCTCACTCGAGCCTAGAGGTCATCACCTTAACCCTAGGTATCACTAGTTTCAGAGGGTTGAGCACCAAAGTTCACCGAAGAAAATGAGCTAGAAAGAATGTGCGAAAGGCAAGCGATTACGGAGGTAAAACTGTAGAATGGCACCTCCACCGTTGATTTACAACATGAGAGAAACATTGTGGATCAAACCCAGATCCTCGGGTGAGTCTGCTAGGTGTAGGGTGAATGCTTTCACAATCTAGATCTGGAAGACTCATACAATGGCGCATAGAGCAGCAAGCCTGCTTTCCAACCCAGACATGTACCATAAGATAAGGTGTTGATAATGATAATCCATTAGATATGAGTGGTACGCCATAAAACAGACAACTCCCATAAGTGCTCAATAAATGTTATACTCCTGCTACCTATGTAGTAAGTTGAAGGTTTAGACCTTTGCATATGGATTATATACAAAATTAAATATGTGATACGTAATAAAAAAAAAAATTATATAGTACTTACCCTTTGTCTTATCAAGTTGTGTTATAGTTAATAATATTTTTTAAAAATTTGGTGATGATGCATGTTACAATAAAGTTTCAAATAAATGACTAGATTCATGTGTAAGCACATGACTACAAGAAACTTTCAGTAAAGGACATAAAGAAAGAAACATATAGAATGATGAAACAAGTTGACATCCACCATTTGCCGAGGAAGGACAATATTCTCTATTGCCTTAGATCTTCATGGTGAGAATGAGTAGTTGATCAAAATCTTACCATGAATTAATGGAATTGATTCTATGCATTTTGGATTTTACGTCTAATTGGTTATTTAATTTTTGCAGCAATATCAATTTCGAAATGCTCTTGGGAGTGCCAAGCATGGCGAGGGTGACGTATAGACCCAATTTATAAATCAGTGATGATGTCATTTTTCCATTATTTCATTTATGGGCGCGACCTTCCATTATCTATGTTGGGAATACCATGGGCCATGGGCCCATTTTGTAAAAGAGAAAAATGTATAACTAGACCAATTTGGAATACAAGTACAATAATTTGAACTTGTGTATATGACAATGTCTTCATTGGATTTCAAATTCATGATGTGGATTTAATGTTATATTCTATCAATGTTACATTACTTGTGATGAATGTAGTGAGAATGTATTTATTTTTATCATTTACAAATTATCAAGTTTTCAAGTTAAGTTACTTTCAAATTTATATATTACTCAATGTTGCATGCATGGACAACCATATCATTACCATGGAACTCTGGTTAGTACATGAAGAGAGCATATATATGGATTCAGATTTATTTTAATTTTGAATTTATGAAAAAGAAAACTAAAGTTTTAAAGTACAGTATACATGCCTTATAATAAAATCTGCAAAAATAGATAAAATTTTGAGCCTTTACCACTTCAATACTAACATTTAAAGATGGAAAATTTATTGATAAGTGGTGTAGTATTATTTAAGTTTTGTTTTTTTTATTTTGGTTTTATATATATATTAACAATTGACTTTTACACCATGAAGTTCCTTAACATGTGACTTATAAGGTGAAGAGGGAGTTGGACAATGTAACAATGTTGAATGATAGAAAATGTGAATAATAAGAATGTAGTCAGTTACAAACAATCTTCATTGTGATAAATCTCAAACTATTTTCTTCTACTATTCTTATCGTCACACCTATTGATTTGCCATCAAATCAATAGACCATTCAAATATTTAACTCGAGCTACTAAAAAAATATTGAACTCAATCATATTTAAAAAAATATTTTACTCAATCATATTTAAAAAATATATATATATATATAATCCAAAAGATAATCACTCTTTTTTAAATTAGCAATCTATTACAAATTAACATACATATTCTTTAATTTTCTATTTTCTAAGTTTTTTAAGCCTTTGAAAGCAAAAATGAAATTAGAAAATGGTAAGCTTTCTTAGTCCACTATGATTTTATTTTGTATTTTCCTACCTTCCCTTGCACATTTTCTAAGTTTTTAGACTTTTAAAAAAAGAAAAAAAGAAATTAGAAAATGGTAAACATTCTTATTCCACTATGATTTTACATTTTCTTTTATTTTTTCTTACCTTACTATATATTTATGTAAATACTTTTTCCTTCTATGTAAACTTCATTCCACTATTATCTATTTGTATAAATATTGAGTTTCTTATCCTCTGCTATTGAATAAATAAATCACATGGCTTATTAAACTTCTAAGATTTTAAATAATATTTTATTAATTAAACATTGATCCTGGAATGGAATTAACCACATGGCTAGTTAAATTTCTAAAATTTTAATTAATATTTTATTAATTAAACATCTATCTTCACAACATAATCAAATTTTAGCGAATTTTCGTATTTTTTCAGCCCAATTCAAACGAACTTATAAATATACTCATAATTTATAAATAATAAAATTATTATAAAAATATTTATCAAAACATTATAGCTTATTAAATTACAAATAT
This sequence comes from Pinus albicaulis, assembly GCA_034641835.2. Lineage (NCBI taxonomy): Eukaryota > Viridiplantae > Streptophyta > Pinopsida > Pinales > Pinaceae > Pinus > Pinus albicaulis. Next base: position 1,015,990,557 of record CM076582.1, on the reverse strand, counting down.
AAATCTTAATATATGCCCATTTAAAAGCTATAAAACGCCAACTGACAGATAAAGTAAAGGTTCTGATTTCTCTGGAAGTTTTGAGTGCATAGTCTGTGTAGCACATTTTGTAATTTTGGGATTAGCTCTTAATGTATATCTGGAAGAGCTGTTTTGAGAAGATAATATAACGACTGCTTGTTGCAAAATGGATTCCTACTAGGCTTTTAAACAGTATGTATGCTTCTTATGTGTGTTGGTTTAATCTACTATTCAGTTTCGTCATACTTTCTTTCTAGTTATCATGTGTTCGGAATGCAGGTTGCTAATGGCTAATTAATGAATTTAACTTGTATGATACTCATATAATGGTCTATATGCTACCTTAATTAGGCTCGGTGCATGATTTCTATTTCCATAATTCTCATTCTGATCATTTTCTTCTTAATTCTCTAGAGGGAAGATTCTTATACCCTCGTAGGCCTGCCCCACTCTGACTTACCATCCTTGTTCTTCTTGGCTTCCATCCAAATTATCTTTAAGATTTGTTCGTTGGTTCCACATCCGGCCCTATTGCAGCAAATTGAGTTTCATTGCAGCCACAAGCCCATTCTGAGTTATCCCTTTCTCTCATAATCAAAGTTCGCAGTTATTACTCTGCTCCCCTTGTTATCTAGAACCTCTTATCAAATAATTTTACCCAGTTGATATACGGGATGTCTTTCTGAAAGAGCATGAAGAAAACTCATACGACCTCCCGCTTTAAGATGTCCTAGGCACTGGTCTCCTACAACTCGGGACTGTCTCTAGGAGCGACAATATGTTCCATGCCCCAAACCGATAGAATTTCCTCTGCAATCGATTCCACATCCACAAAGTCCTTCTCCGTCCCCATGATGCTTACCCAAAAAACTGGAAGACCACTCAACACCCGGTTTAAAAAAAAAAAAAAAATGGAAGAAAAACCATGTAACCGCCTCCCGAAATCACCAAAAAATCCATTGTCGCTTTCATAGAGCTCCCAGAAATCTCACATCCCTTCAAACCTTAAGACTAACCACTAGAAAAATGGAAAAGACAGTAAAAAGGAAGCTAAAAAACATATTAAAAACACTTACCACCACTATAAAGTCATGCAAGTGTCTACAGTTCGAATATGACATCATAAGCCCCGTTTGTCACCTTTCCAATTGACTGTTAGCCTGAAAATGAGTAACTCAAGCCCCTCAACGGACGAGACGAAATGTCGTCACTACGTAGAAAACTTGATATAAAGCAGCCCACTGACAGTGACTAGTTTTCTCAAGCACGGTTGTTGAGTTAACTGAAGTGTCTGCATGTCGTTCCATGTGTTAGCACTAGTAAAAAATGGATGAAAATATACATAGACTGGGGATGACTAAAAAAAGTTAGTCACCTGCTATATATTCAAGTGAATTACTACTAAATTTGAGCAATTTTAAGTGGCAAATCCGAATCTATAACTAACTTAAATGACTAATTTAGTCTAGGAATAAAATATGCGACTAGATAATAAGTGATTGCTCAAAACCATATCAACTATAGCAATGATTAATTTAGTCTAGATGGATAAAATATATGACTAGATAATAAGTGACGATAAACTAAAAGCGACTAACTTAAATGACTAATTTAGCTACTAGGATTAAATATATGTATTAAATTAATAATGATTAATGTAAATCAATAATATTATAGTCCAAGAATAAAAATATGACTAGTAAAACAAGTATATGAATTGAGTCATTTATGTCAATAATTTTTAATTGTGTCAGTACATAAATGGAAAATTTCATTTTCTGATATTAAGAAGTGTTACACTTTCACTATACAAGATTCTTTGAATCCATCTGTAACAGACATTAAAATTCTCTAGCTTGTGTCCCAATACTCTTTCACATTAGGTTTTGATAAGTACGTATGGATTGACGGGTTCTCCAAGAAACATTAATGCCGGATACCCTACCCCTCATTTTACCTCAAAGCGATCAATATTGTGCCCATGATTCCCCCTTGCTTCACCATGAGTTCCCGATTTACTCAACGATTGTCGTACATGTCGCACGCACGTCTCTGTCTCGCAAAGTTCGCTCCCAATCACTACTACAACGCTCTCGTGACATTTCAAACTGCGCTCACCAACACGACTTTAATCAAGGAGTGTCCACAACAAAAGTGGAATTAAGCTCTGAACTATATCGTCTGTATTTTCATTAAAAAAATATTGACCATAATCGCTCTTTTTTAATTTCGATATATATATATATATATATATATATATATATATATATATATATATATATATATATATATATATTCTTTTAAGTCATTGAGATAACAAATTAAAATCTAAGAAAAATGTTATACAATCATTTTCACTATTTTCTCAACATAAAAATAAAACCTCTTTAGACTTTCTACACTTAATGATATACATAAATGCATGAGCCTCTTGCACGATCATTGGCAAAGGAATATCCATAAAAGAACTCATAGAATTATAATACTCTTTCCCCAAATTATTGAAATTGATTTAATTGCGTCTTTTGCTCTAACAATGAAAATACTTCACTATTTACATGAATATTGCATAAGGGATATGGATATTAATACATGCATATTTTTTATAGATAATTGAGAAAAGATTTTACAGTAGGAAAAGTTAAAGAAGTTATGAAAATTTATGTGCTTATCTATAGTTTATTATTTTATTTATATAATTTTAATAATAATATTTTTGAAAAAATATTATATTATCAATCGCTTTATGATTATTGGTTTAATAAATATATTTAATTTTTATATTTATTAAAACAAATATTAATAATGGAAGTAAAAAAATAATGCTTTATATAATAATAAAAAGTTTGGTGGTATGTTTGGCATATATCATTATTTTTATAGAAAGTAGTGTATTTTTTTATTTGAGTATCAAGCTAAGACAAATAATAAAAGAGTAAAAAGAAAAATTCTCTATTATGTAGAAGTTCACTTTTGATTTGTGAAGGTAAAAAATTTCTCAATATGTGAATTCATGTCTTAATTTGGAATTATATCTTTTTTTACTAAAAGATTGGATATTACACACAAACAAATATATATGATATTAATCATATATTTTCATATTATATTTATTACATATATTAATATTTATTATATTTTAATTCCAAACTTTTATATTAATTAAATTCCACATATTAAATCATGTCAACAGGATTCATACGTAATGTTATGGCATTTTATTAAAGCCATATTACAAAGTGATTTAATCAAGTTTACTTTGGCATTATAACCCTCGGTGGCATTAAATCATGTCAACTAATTCGAACGTAATCGTTATGGCATTTTATGTAAAGCCATAGAGCACATAAAGGATTTAACTCAAAGTTGTAATGGCATTATAAACCTCGGTGGTGGCATATTCATATCGTTTTAAAACTATAGTTCGCTTTTGCATAAGCGATTTTTCCAGCGCAACAAAAGTGAAAGAAAACCCTCGATGGCAAATATGTATTCGGTAGTGGCATAGTCATATGGTTTTATCTATAGTTCGCTTTTTGATCACTATGATTCTCCGATTGCATAAATAGTGAAAGCAAGCTCAAATAGTTTATTTCGGACTTGTCTCTTCGAGTGGTTCAAGGAGACGGACAACAGAGACATCGCCCAGGTGTCGGAACGAGGTTCTGAACTCGATGAAAGCCGAGTTCGAGGAGCATCGGACAGCGCACTCTCGCCGATTATCGAACGAGTTCGAACTCGATGACAGCACGTCTATTGATATGTGAGCGCCAAAGTTTTGCTCTTGGCGGGGAGGACTTTCTTGTTGGCGAGAAGGTTATTCTTAGAGCTTGCGGTTTCTATATAATCTGTTTATCATGTGATAAAAACACAGATCGATGCGAACTTGGAGGAGCTTTTGAAGAGAAGGCGGGTGGCGACGAAATAAAACAATTGAAGTTTGCATCCTCAGGCTGCACGAGTAGTCTGGTTTAATATTTTTCCATTTCACGGCTTTGCATCCGCGTCATAGTTTGTTTTAAGATATTGTCGATTCATCGGAAGTAGTAAAGGATCATTGTTTTTAGAATTTCTCTGTTCCTCTGCCACTGCAATTGAATTTAGCTAAGGGTCGAAAATGGTGCCTTGACCTTTCCTTCCTTCCCTCTGTGAATGTCTAGACTCACAGGGATAGAAACCCGGGATATAAGTCTGTGTGCCGAATTGAAAAGCGACAGAGAAAGAAACTACAGTGTGTGTGGAAAGGGCAAAGGCGAGCAACCACGGAGTAAATGGAAAGAGCTCCGCTGGGTGGGTCAGCACTGCTCGTTCAAAAGCTGATATTTTTCACTTATTTATAAGTTACTTTTTGCTCCTTATTCGCTTCACTTAGTATATGTTGATTGTCCCGATCTGAAGAAATGTACTGTTTATGATCACAGGGACGAAATGTTTAAATAAAAACTCTCTACGAGTTCTTGAGGGCCGTACTACCTGGACTCTATAGTTACGGTCCTAGCTCGAACCAGAGTGGTGCCCGGAGGTTCGAGCTGGTTCGGGAGCGAGCGGTACACGTAGTTCGTGAAAACCGGAGCACACGCATAAGATCTCGTCATATGTGTGCATGTGTGTTAATATGTGTATATGAATCCATGTAGACGTGTTCATATAGTATGTAGGTCTGAGTTGAACCTTGTCCTAGTTCCTAGTAAGCGCTCCGATTCTGCCATATCACTACACTGGAGGCTACCACATGGCTGGTGGGATACGTAGTTAAGTGGGAAGTGAAATCAATGGTAATAGATAGAACACACAACCCTATTAATAATGTGGAGATCAGCTACATGTTAGTACATGTTACGTAGAATATGTAAGATGTACTCCTTCACTTATGTTTCCATGATTACATCTATCATAATATAAGATATAAGAGAACAAGTAGCATGGACATGCTTAATGATTGACATAGGGAACAAAGTATGCTTTAGTTAGTTATACATTACATCCTAGCTTCTCACACGGATACTACTGACATAATAGCATGCAAGTAATACTAGCTCGATGTTATGGTGGTAAAGTTAAGGGATATCACGCTATTACTCACTGTACTTTATACTAATAAAGGGTGTGTACCTCCATAACACAAAGGGTAAACATGGTCTGCTATAGTAATATCGCACGAAACTTTGATCATCTTATCAATAGGAGTGACTTAAGAACCCCTATCGTGATTAAGGTAAATAAGAAACCATAAAGCTCTCCTATTCCAAAGATCGGGTATTCAAAAGTTGAATCAGGTAGGAGTACTTACGACATATGTACGAATCACTGCCAATCATTAGGCTAATATCATCACCATTGCTTATATGCACATATCATTAAGCTAAGACCGGTATTCAATCTAACCTAATATGGAAAGAGAGCTAGTAAGGTAATATGAGTATTGTTACCATCATGAAGTATTGACATCATTCTATGCAGGGTTATGATTGTAGATAGAGTGTATCTGCATAATATGGATCGATTCAACATGAGTAGTAAGGCTAGGTAAGATTGAGCCATATGAGGCTACTAAGAGCTTATCATGATATATGAGCACGTGTGAGTTCTCCCTTAGTTTCAGGCATTCAATGACCTTGCCCGGTTATCTATATACTCTACTGTAGTAAACAAGCATATCTATCAACCTTATGTGTCATATGATCTTACTTATGAGATATCCAAACATCATCTAATCAAATCAATAGAATCTAACCTATATGACATGTAATATAATGTAATACTTTTATAATCAATTAACTGAACACAGACTACATATATGAACCATTACCTTCATGTAGATTAAAGGCACAGTCCATTACATACTGAACCATTATGCACACTCTGATCAGTAAAGTTTCTTATGTTTTCCAAATCTAATCTTAGACCGATCTAGCATCTCCTTTGCAAGGCTTTCCAACCTTTGCATTAAGAAGGTTGTAGCATAAACCTCTTCAGAGCTCGCTTCTTCTCAATTTTAGATTTTCAAAAACAAATTCAATACGTTGTGCTATTCAACCTTTAATATAGTGCTTCCATTTTACCAACCAAACCTACACAAGGGGATTCACCAGTAATACAATTCAGCAAGCTTCAATGGTGTTCTAGCCCTGATGTCTTAGCTCCCTATATAGAATAAGTGACAAAGATGCCCTTTATACGCGAATGTCCACTTTCATACTAACTTACGGGGTATGCCACGGATTAAGATGAATAGATGATCACCATTTAGATTTTTGGAGTCTTACACACGGTGCTAAAGTACGAGAGGTCTGCACGATTTGGGTAGCAGCAACAGGTCCCCCGAAGTCTACATGAGATCGGTCTCAAATGTCTCTTCACAACACGTCTAGTTATTTCTTTGCTCATGTCCAAGTCTAATACGACCACGGGTTCCAAGGTGTAAGTTCAGATGCTGAACCTTGGCACATATAGCTAGATAGCCTCAATTCACTTTGGTTCAAAGGATTCGGGTACTGCAGACTTGACCACTTCGAAGCTTCAGAGATCCAGGTATGATACTTCCTACAAATATGCTTGCCACAGTGGAGTTTTCCATAACAAGTAAGCTACCAAGACTAGCACGCAAGACTAAAGCTCTTGACAGCGGATTGTAATATCACTGAGGCACAGGGAATGAGTTAAGGTCGAGGGTAGATATATGTGCATGTGAGGGACTTCAACCTTAAACCAAGATTTGTCTTACGAGTTTGTAATCTCTGTAATCCGGTAGCGCTAATCAGGGATGATCATATCCACAATTTATATCGCTCATGAGATTGTAATCCATGAAACGCCCTCACAATCGTGTCTCCAAAGGGGGCTCCATAAGTACGAAAGTCGTGAATTCTACAAGAAATCTACTCTTGTGAACAAATTCAAACTGAACTTTTTCCTCCTCGGCCTCTTGTCATTATTGCTCGTGACATTCATGAAATAATCTTCAATGAATAGATGAACGATCACATCATTCAGCAGATACCACTAGGAGAATTTCATGAATGCGGGCTATAATGTACCAAATTCGTTGTTCACCTAAAACATGACGTTTCTCAGATTACTCCATTCCGATGAACGAGGATGAACATCTGACGTCATTCCGGCGAAAGTCATGATAGAATTTCATGAATACGGGGTATAATGCAAATTCAGTCAATTCTCTAAAACATGATGTTTTCTTAGATTCTATTCCCCTGTGGAAATTTCGAGTCTCTGGGGCCCAATCGAAATATTCAATTATGGCAGACAAGATACTATGAATTCACAGCAGCCCAAATCACCCGAGCAAGCTCTCAAGAGAATAAAGTCACCATATGTGTGGACTTCACTTGCCAACAATGTCTAACATGCGGGGGCACACTTTGTCAAGCATATAAAAGATGCGAAATATTTTTATTATGAGTGGAAAATATGTCCCTTTATGTTCTAGTGCGTGTGTTAAATCATCAAATAATTTCAGCAATATCATAGGTGAAATCAGACTTGAACAATAGTGCGTGAACTCTGGAAACAGAAGATAATACAAGTTGTAAAGTGATGTAAGGTATTTAGAATGTACTTTAAACACTTCATATTTATATACTAAGAGATGAAAGTACATCTGCATACCAACATCTTATTACAAAGTGCATGATAAGTCAATCTCCTCAAACTGAGCACTAGCTAGAAAACATGGAAAACTCCTACTCACCAACTCCTAGCATAGGAATCACTCTGTAACCAAAGGCATGCTTACTCCGGTAGAAGCTCCTCCTTGGCACCTATACACTTGCATCCCACAAGCATACAAGGCATTTTCTGTCAGCAGCCTCCTCCCGAACACATTGAGTAGCACATGATTTCAATTGCACTTGGTGCCATTTTTGATATGTTCACCTTTGCATGTAGTAGTATAAATGAGCAAACTTTAGCATATTTTGTCTCTATTGGCTTGGAAATCAAGGTTGCAAATCTTGAGAATAGTTTTTTTACTTAAAAATAATTATTTAATGTATTTCAAAAAGCTGGTTCTATTGAGATGCGACCTCACTAGTTGAACCGGTTCCGGGTCTTCGAAGGCTTTGGTTCATTAGAGATCCCACTTAGGTCCGGTCAACTAGGTTCAGTTTTAATAAACTATGATGTAAACTTTGCAAAATCAATTTCTCTTAGAGTATTTGGAGTTAGAGAGCTGAGTGAGGGCTTGTTGGAAAGAGAAAGAGTCCTCCTTAAGATGAGTGAAGGAGCAATACGAAGAAAGGATGCCTCCAAGGTGACAACAAATATTTTTCTTGTGACTATTCACAAAGAAATTAGATCATGTGTTATAATTTCAAAATTGTCTCCTCCAACAATTTTGCATGATTGGTACATGACACTATGTGATTGTCAAGTATAGTCATATCCATGTCATTAAGTCCTCAAGTATTCTTCATGTGTGTCATGTCCCCTGAACATTGTTCATGTCATCAAATGGTCCTCCATCAACCATGTCATCTTGACATCATACTGTGGGTCTAAGCATCTCAAGAATATTGACATCTTGGTCAATGCCACATTGACATCAATGACAACCTCGATAATTATCGACTTCAAAGATAGACAACAAGATAAACATAGTGAGAAATTGTCAGCCTACTCACACTTTTGTAATGTGTCTTATAATTGAGAATATGGCGATTTTGAGCTCATTTTTCTTGATCAGCTTGAGAGCTTTAGTTAAGAGAAATTTTATCCTAGGTAATATTATTACAACTTGTAGAAGGTCTTGAATGAGTATCGAAGATCATTCACATAATTATAGATGAAGATAGGAATAACAAATATGACTCCAAAGGCATAGTTTTCTACTAGGGTGAAATTCTTCAAGCTTGGAGAAAGTAATGTAAATCTCCAAATAATGCACCCTCTTGCATGCTAGGGCACAGGAGAGAATGTGGTTTAAATCCTTCATTCGATGTGCCCTTCCCATGCAAGTGTAAAGCCATAGACAATGTATTCCCTTCGAGTGCCACGAGGTAAGATATGTAACTAGTCATGTTGCCATGAATAGGTAGACTCTACTGAGTGACTCCCTCGATCTTCGAGGTGCTTCCTCGTTTTCTCTTCATGGGAATGAGCTGCTGGAACATGTTAGAAATAGGCTTTAAAGGAGAGTTCATCATAAAGTAACCATGGTTTCATCATTGCCAGTGTGCCGCTCCTGTACTAAATTTGAAGTGATGCATCCTATTTCTATAGCTAAGGCAACTCCCATTCTTGGTGTTCTTCTCCCCATCAGTGACTGTAACGAATGTTTAAAAATGTCGCTATAGGGTTGTGCGCATAAGAATGCTCATAATATATTTACCAAAACATTTTATGTAGCAGTACTTTGATAGATGCGTACCAAAACCAAAAATTTTTTATTTGTATGTCGTTTAGATAGATCTGCTGTTCAAAAGGTGTAAATACAACAAAAATATCTCCTCAAACAAGTGCTTGATCCAAAGCTTTTCTCTCAAATATGACTTTCTTTGTTAGTTTAACTATGCAGATTGTTGTGTATGGGTGTGTTCACACGTGGTAAAAAAATGTGTAGTCTTTCTCTCCCTATATGTTGTTTCTGAAAAAGTTTGCACAATTGACATGTTTGCTCAAATAGGAGTCGAAACTTCTCTTTTAAAAATAAAGTTACTGTAAAGAGTTGAAATTAAAGAGTTAACATATTAGTTTCACCTTTGAATACTGTGAAAATATGAAGATGAGTCAAAGCCCAATTTTGAACATGATTGATGAATACCATGCACATGATGAGGGAAGAATAGTTGATGAGAAGAGCTTGCTTAAATATGCATGTCCATGTAATGATTGTCTTGGTGGGAAAATGAGAAAAAAGAAGTGTGATTTTTCAACATATGCTAAAATATGGGCATAGCGGTATAAGCCCTTTCCCTCAAAATTGTTATCCAGATAGAGATAGACTGCATAGCATAGCAAGAGATGTAGAGGCACTGGACATGAGATGGTAGAAAGCAACTAAGCACTTTAAATGAAAAGGTAGGAACCTTTGATGAAGGATTGAAGTTGATAGAATGTTTGAATGAGGGTTTGCAAGATGAATGGCGAAGTTGATGGAGGATGCTTTAAAACACCGTGTATGGTACTTGCAATTTAAGTCATTTTAACTAACAATCCTTTTAATCTCTTAACTCTGTAAGTGGTGCATGGTTAGGACAAATGAGAGTGTTGATGAGTTATTGGCATTTTTACATCGATTGCCACCTCAAGTCCCACTACGCACGCTCAACAAAACGAAGAGACATGTGAAAGTGCAAATCACTAAAGCTAGGCTTAGGGTATGAAAACATCCACGCGCATGTGTGAATGGTTGTGTATTATTTTCGCAAAAATCTTGCAAGTGAGGTACTGATCGTCCAAAATGCTGTAAAGAAGGTATAGTACCGAGGGTTGAAATCAAATTTAGCTCTAGAGAAGGGTTCTTCGCCACTTTTCCACTAACTGCCACGGTTGCTTCGAATGTACAAATGTGAGGACACTTTCGCCGAGCTAATGCAATGGCATGCGCCAAAACAGAGCAAAGTGGAAAAAAACAACGATTTAGTGGTCTGAGTTCTAGATTTGAAGGAATTGTGACAATAAATTCACTGATTTTTGCCCAAGATCCTCGCAATATAAAGGTCAGGTTTAGCTCTAGATGGGGTAGAACCTTTCTCGAGATCAAAGCACTAAATACGTCAACTATGGCAGTTGTTTTTAATAAAGTATAACTTGCCTCCATGTGTTAGCAGCATAGCTCACTTTTTCTTGATAGTTGTCCGTGATCATGCACGAAAAAAGTGTGACTTCTGGATACAATTGATGTTTATTTAGAACGCATTGTTGATGAGAGCTAGTGGAATTGTGGAAAGGAATTGAAAGTAATTCAAATTTCTTAGGGGATGGGTAATTCAATTCAATTTCTACTTTAAAGAGCTTCTTTATTGGTGGTACAATCCACTAGATCTTTCGCAGTGATGGGCACTTTGGCTGGTCTCAATGTCTCATGGATACCATGGATGTCGACTTGCATCTTTAGCAGGCTGTTTTGTGAGGGCACTCAAGTAGTTTAGCACAAGTGTATTATATTAGTGGACATCACACTTCATAAAATGGAGACATCCATATCGTTTCGACACAAAAGTCACTAAATAGCTGAGGAAGAAGATATGTAGAAGCACCACTACACAATAACAAGTGATTACATTATTGAGAATGGAGAAAAAAAGAATGCAATTATTAGAAACATGGTGGCATTCGTGGTAGTAAAAAATGATCCACTAATAATAGTGGTGTAAAAAAGAGTGTGCATATTCTATAAATTGCCATACTTTAAGCATATAACCATTAGGGCATCATCATGACTTTATGCATATCAGAAAAAACATAGCTTTTGCTATTATAGAAACTCTTTTGGTGCATATGATACGGTGTCATCACGCCTGAGATCTCTTAAAGAACTAAGATTCATCGAAATCTTTGAGTTGAAAAATATGGTAATGGAAAATATCAAAAAACCTATTGCTCTTATGTGTGGACGAAAGGATCAGTATGTGCAATTCTTAAAGTGTTGATGTCTCGAGACTAGATTTCTCACTCGAGATATGCATAGTGGTAATATTAGAAGCCAAACCGGAAAATAATAGCTTACAAGAAGCCTCCAAGACCATGACTACTTGCATGTCTATAATTGAGGACATTTTACCTATTACGGATCATATCAAGTTTGGAAAAAGGGACCAAGATTGGCAATTATAAGTTAAGGCAGAATCTTAAAAAGAAAATGAGTTTGCATGTGCTAGATCCTTCGAAACTTTGATAATTTGAGGGGAGAGGTTGTTGAAGTCTCACGCTATTGAATCGAGAATTTTACCAACAATATTCAATATTTCTCGTACATCTTCTTATACATCTAGAACATAGAACTAGAGCATTGTGCTTCCAATCGGAACAAGATGGATGTATCTGAGTGAGCGATACCATAAAGTTTCGTCAAAAAAGATTGATCGTAATGAGGCGAAAAGCATGTGAGTGAAGGATTTGTGAGATGCTTTAATGCAAAGAGGCCACAGAGTTTTGCAAGAGCATAATATATGAAGGATTTTAGCAATGTCAATCGACGTTGTGGGATGATAGCGACGACCGATGAGTTGCGGAGGTGAAGTATTAGAAGGAAATGGGCAGTCGCTTCTAGGCTATCAAAATGAGGAAAGAATTGCCATACATGCCTATGTTCTTCAAAACACATCATCATTCGATAAGTGTGCGTAGGTAAAATATTATTTACATCAGTAATTTATTTATTTAATTTCATTTAATAGCTAAATTATTATCACTCTTACTTTTCATATTCTATGAGAAATGTACGAAGAAGAAGATTAAAAAATGGATACATCCATTCTCGAAAGCGTACACTTCCAAGATTTGAACCTTGAGATCAAGTTCTTTTCAAAATTTGATGATTTGGATTGTCGATGCGATTAATGATGTACCGACAAGAAGGCTCTGTAATATGATGAAGGAGAAATTCGGCTACAACCTCCAAGTAAATGGGCTTCTTCTTTCGAGTGGGATGTAGGGCCTATGGTACTCATTTAAGAGTGGAAGAAAGAGATACGTAAGTTGCAAATTCAGTGATTGTATTGTTAGTGTTGAATTTCATCACAACATGAAAAGAACTTGTATGTTGGATTCATATCAAGAAATGTATTCGAAGTTGATTATGGGTATGAAACCAGTCCCTATGTATATTAAAAATGTAAATGGATTGAAGCCTATCACAGCATATTATCAACATGATAGTATGGATTTGTATCGTGCAAATACATGCTCAAATTTTGCTAAACAGACAATCGAGCCATATGTTTCCTATTCAAATTAACTAGTGCATTTTTAATTGGTGATGGTGACAAGCTCGGGATGGTACAGTATGTCAATTCAAATAGAGCCCCGCTCAAAAAGGGAAATTCATGTGATATGTTGATATAATGCTGTTGATGGTAGCAATGTAAGAATACAAGAAACGATTGGAGGAAGAATCCAAAGATGGCACGATAGAGAGTATTTGAAGATGAAGCATTGATTCTCAGTGAAGAGGAACGAGTTAGAAAACGATAATTCATGGCCAGTGACAATATAATGTACGAGACAATGAAGGAACTCGACGGCATGTATAACAAGTGATCGAGGTGTGATCTTGATGACCACATAAATGATCATGAGATGATGATTTATCACCTTGACTTTTATGGCATAAATTTTCACTATGCAAATGGATTTTATTGTTTTGTATCATGGGGATTAGCCTGGATGGTTGTCTTATAGGCAACTGTCCATGTGAAAATTTGTCTTACTTTCCATTTTTCACTGTTATGTGAATTTTTTGTTTCATTCCGATGACTCTGTTGTGGCATGAGTGATTCAATTTATCTTAAAGAGGATTATTAGATCCATAAATGAAATTGTCTACATGAAGTTATCGCTAACTTTAATATTTATTTTGTAACTTCATAGTTGTTTTTTTTCCTCGGGAAAATCTAAATTCTTCTAATGTTATTTTAGTTGTTAAATTGGGGATGCATATACTTTTTATTGTGGGATATTTGATTTTCAACTTGCAAACTTTGAAGCACTAAATGTAAGTCTATGAGTACTCATTGTACTAAGGGCTCGAAGTCTCAGGGTAATATAGTTCGAGAGCTCTTCACAAAGTTATATGGTAGATTGACGCGCGAGATACACATAAGGTAATAGATTCAATAATGTTACAATGGTTGGGACAGCCCAATCCGCATTCCCAATTGCAATATGCTATGTTTTTATTATGATGATAAATTTAACTGCAAATATTACAATTGCAATTAAAAAAATAGAATCCATAATTCTAGATATATATGCTACATCTTGATTAAAAGTGTGTCCTTCTATCAATTTAAGTGATAATTCATTCTCATTGATCATAATGCATGATCATATAATAGATATATTTTATAGGCATCTGTGTATTTATCCATGTACTAATATTTTTTCTTTAAATGTGGAATGTAGGACATAAATACTATGAAGAAGGGTTGAAAACGTAAAAATGATCTTAGCGAAAAGTGATGAAAATATGATAGAATACGAGCGTAGTTCGTAGAAGAACGCATCACAAAAAATGAAGTAATATTTTTCTCATCTCTTGGTTTGGTGAATAAGTAAGTAGTTACTCTTCGTCACCTTTTATTTCTAGTGCATATTTAATGAAAGTTGCATATGTATATCAGTATTTGATGATGTGAGCCCATTATTTGATAAGTTTTTTTTAATATAGGGGAAACTTGGATCCCATAAACAATGAGAATAAACAAAAAGCAAGAAAAAGACGATATCTCCGCCAACTGGCGAGAAAGCAAACGCATGACAGTAATTCAATGCATGGAGATGGAAGTTTCTAAGACGTTCTAATGATCAACTTCCTGATATATCGGATGATCATGTCCAAGGTATTCGTTAAAAAATGGTGGCCATTCCTGAAGTTGGAGGAGAGTTGCAAGAAAATTATTACAAAGTTAAAGAAAAAGATTTGAAGGCACATCGCGAGGGAGATTTGTAGTGCCAACCTAATGCCCACCTATTATATGGACAAAGAGCAACTAATTCAAGCCTCTTTGCCACTTAGTATAAGCACACCAATTACATCTTCTCCAAGTATAAAGGTGCTAGGAACTATCACACCTGTTAGCATAGCCACAATGTTGAGTGATTTACCATCACCTAGTCTTGGTTTTGAAGATGTATCGACTTTAGTGAAAAGACAAAAGGCAAATCAATACAGCTTTGATAGAGTCACAAATGAAAGGAAGCAAAGAAACTGAAAAATCGGAGAAGGGAAGAAGGCTTACTTGATTGAGGGTAAAAGATAGTGAGCCCTATTTGGACCAAATGCGTCAAGCTGTGGGCCACGAGAGTTGGGCACAAGAATAAGGTCTCATCACGGATGTTACCAAACCAACTTTCAGATCAAGATCCAAAGAATGTTGATCGAAGTGATCCAACAAATGGAATCATGTGTTCAGACTATTGGTGGAAGGATTTCTAGTAAATATTATAGCGCAGAATGAGAATTTTGATGAATAACTTCAGAGCATAAATACCGGAAAATTAATCTTGGATGGAAAAGATAGGGAGAGATTTGACTATAGAAACACATGGGAAGATTTGATAGGAAAGTATGCGTCGTCAGAAGAGTATTTGTCAAAGAGTATAGAGCAGAAATAGCAAGAGAGCGGTGAAGGTCTCGATATTTTTTGGAGTCGGGGGTGGGTTACAGCCAAACAACAAATATTTGTAAGTATACAATTTTTTGTTGAATATTTGTACATTAAAGTTATGTGTTTTGAGTTTTCTTAACATCCAACTCAGTTAGTGCGTTGAAAATTATTTGTAGGTTGAAGAAGCTAAAAAGAGAATCGATGGTGAGTGAAATAGCTCATTATATGGCAGTACTTGGAAAATTCCATCATATTTTTATATGTCGAGAAAATCCGATAGAAAGTTCTTTTCCATCTATTGACGTCGAGAGTAGACAAATAGGGCTTTGTCTGCATCATGAAAACCAGATAGTAAGGATTATAATCATGTGCATGCAATGTATATTTGGTTTGGCAAAGACAATGATCAACCATGGCCTCCTCCATTGAACCTCTTGTTGTTGCATGGGAAAAAGAAGAGAATTTAACATTGATTTGTGAGATGAGGTAAGCAAATTATAATTCCCACAACGATTGATGCTTTACCGGATTTGCAATATATTTAATGTTTTTGGTTCCATTTTCCATTTCACTCAGTGAAGCTATTTTCTTTTTATTGGCAATTCCTTGTACAATATGCAAGAAAATGTAATGTGGGATGGTGCAAGAATGCTAAATGACTCAAAAAAGGGCCAAAGTGAACATGTGAAGGTATGTTTTTGTGAGTATATCTGACAAGACTGTAGTATTTGCTATTTTAGTGTTATTAATATTTTTTGTGTTTTTAATATTATATTTCATTTTGTTTCTTTTTATAACGTAACTTGTAAACTTATTTTGTTTAAAATGTGTAATATTTGATTTGTGCTTCTAATGAAATCACGTATAGGATGTTAAAGGAAAAATAGTTACCTTTGAGAGTTCTAAAATATGACAAAATTGATGTACACTAGACATTCCCAATCAGTGACAAATCCTACTGGTATTTTCAGGATATTAACTCGGTGAGTGCATATTATTCAGTTAATTAAATAACTATGTATGTTTTTGCAATTTAATTATTAATTATTATTTTTCTAATATCTATGTATACTTTTTTCATTTTTGACAGGTGCTTTATTAACTCCTAGATGGGGATGGAATCCTACTCAAAGTGAGGGTGACAAAGTGAATATATTAGATCCATATAGCCCAGAGCTAGTTATTGGCATTGGACGAATCGATCAGCTTTCTATCCTTCATGGAGTGCCACTCAGTCTGAAAGGACGTAAATGTAAATGTCATTAATGTCACAAGTAACATCTTCAGTATGAAGATAAAATAGATGGATGTGTTCGCTTTGAAGGAGATAGGAAAATAGTTTCATTCTGGGTGTTAGATAGTTATTTGGAAAAAGTCATCGATATGAATGGTCGTCTTGTTATTGTTCATATATAACTTCTCAAATCAACCACTCTTCTTTGATAACTCGGATATGTAACTCTTAATATTTGGACTAAGTTTTGAAACTCCTCATTTGATTTTATTGCAGTAAAAGATGTCGACTAAAATGATCACACGTATTGTATGGAAGGACTTGGTCACCTTGGATGTCTAACTTTATAAATTTTCCATAGCTTGTTGATTGTATTGGTTTACACAGTTGATAGTTTGGGATGATACAATGAAAATATGTGGAATATACTGCTCTTCGTCTGTTTGCTTTTGGTTTGTTTTCGGATAGTCGATATCTTTGATGAATCATACGTATTTTGCCTTAACTAACACAGTCACATAGCGAAATGGTGTTACAACAAGCATAGTTTTCATTAGATAAAGTGTCGGATTTGGGAGTCCATTATAAATGCAAATAATGTTAAATGTGGGTGAAAAATTTCTTTTGCTACAAGACCAAATTATTCTTCTCTTATTTTTCAGAAAGTTGAGGCTCAAAGTTATTCACTTTCTGGCTTAGAAATTGTGTAACAATCCAACCTCGATAGAGGCAAAGTTCAAGCAATTCGTACTTCACAAAAAAAAGAATCAATGTTGAAGATTCTTTGCCCATCTACTTCTTTTCTCAGGACACCAAATTTACATATGCAAAAATAGTTTGCCGTAGTCTAGAAGTAATCTATCGATGTTAAGCACGCATGAACCGTAGAGAAAAATTTCATGCACTAGAAATGGATCTCATACAGTGCCATTTGAGTTGTGCAGCTAACGAGTGAACTGAAATAATGTATACCCTTCAATTATAGCAATGAAAAAGAAGCACATGAGTCTACTACCTGATGAGGATGGGAGTGCGATTGCTATTCACTATGCCATTTGCACAATCAAAATCAAACACAATCGATGACGTTATCATTTACTCAAATTACAAGAAATTCAAAGATCCTACGGAGCGGATTAAAAATCACTACTCTAAAAACATTCAAGGGTGATTGGTCTCTTTGTACGGAAGCGAGGTACGAGGAAAGGGGGTAAATGGATGTAGAGACAATGATTGTCATACTCTTTACCCCAAATGAAGCATGAAATCGACCACATGTAGGTTAGCTACGCGACCACACGGTGGTGTTAAATTCCATGCAGTGATCGGGTTGCATGTCTCACTATGACCTCCCTACTGAGCCAAGAAGCACGATGACAGTTATAAGCTGGCCTAGGAAAATGTGGGATACAATCCTTGCTTTGCTTGTTAGGGTTCTTCAGAATTCGGGTAACAGGAGGTATATCAACTCTTATAAAGTTTGCTCAGAAAATCGAGATATAAACGGCGATTGGCTTCGATCGCGTTTCTTTTTCATTTACGAGTAGCATAGAGATCCTAAACCCAACCTCCCAATGTAGTGAGACTAGTAGTCATTTTATAGTCCACTAGGGATTATCCAATGAGAATTACAAGAATAACAAACTCATTAATATTCTCGGTTTTCAAATTAGAAACAATTGTAATGTGCATAGATTTTGCAGATTTGGACATCTTAGCGGCGATGACAGCTAAGAGCCCATGAACCTCCATGAAACCATTCCCTAAATTGTATCTATGAAGAAGAATATAAGAGAAAAATGCAGGATCATCAGTGATCTGGCCAGGGTGGCTAGGCAACCTAACGTTACTACAAATAAACCACAGTGATACTAAACAGTATTCCAGAAGAAGCCCACATCAATATAATTATGTTTATAGATTGTTTTAGTCGGGAGATGTCCAAACTAACATTTTAAACCGACACTCAAACAGAAAAATAAAATAAAAAAGCAGAAGGAACAACAACTAGATGCCACAATGATACTACACAGTATTCCAGAAGAAGCCCACATCAATATAATTATGTTTATAGATTGTTTTAGTCATGAGATGTCCAAACTAACATTTTAAACCGATCCTCAAACAGAAAAAAAAATATTAGAAGGAACAACAAATAGAACTTAAAATATGGGTAACTAACAGGAAACAGTAGATCTAGGACTTTACCTAGATGTTGTATACACACAAGATTCATAGCCTACAAGCAATTAAAGTTCAAACACATTGGAGCCTTTTAGGTCTGTGTTGAAAGCCTTCTTTTGTGACTGTTCATTGGCATTTAGAAGGCCAAATCTGATTCGTTCTGAGGCAGACTTTTCGCTTTTCTTAATGCTATGTCTGACTTGTCTGAGGCACTTCTCCTTGGTCTTTTCTGAGGCTCGGATCTGGTTTCCTGATGCCCATTGTGGCCTGCCTGAGGGCACCATCTGAGGCACAGTTCTATGATTATTTTTAGCCTCCCTTGACAAGGATCTCTGCGGCTACCTGTAGCATCTATTCGGCCTGCTCAACAGATTTTTATCTGAGGCTATTTTGCTCTGTAAATGAGGTAAGTTTGGCCCTCTTCCTGAGGTAGCTCTAAGATCAAATTTCGACCACTGAAGCAAAAATATATCCACGCAGACAAGGTAACACTTCTGTGAACTTGAAGTTAATTTTCACGTTGTCTTGGGGAGGGTTCTTCACAGGTTTGTCAGAAGTTTTCAAGCAATTTTTCTAAGGAAATTTTTACTACAATTTTGAACCCTAATCCAAGGGCGTTTGAGGCTTTTTCATTGTTTTCCTGATGCTTATTTTGTTGGCATCTGAAAAATTTTGTTGAAGGGCAAGAAGCACCCTGGTCAGGGCTTGTCTAAGGGTTTTTTAGTCAGTTTTCAAAAGATATTTGCTGAACCACTTCAGTCATTGAATAACAGTTTGTTAGCTTAAGAAGCTTGTTTGAATCATCTTAAGGGGAGTACAATCTGAGCCTTGTGCTATATAAAAAATTTCAAACACTGAAGACATCATTGACATTATAAAATATTGCAATCAAAGATATATCAGTGACAGAAGGAAAGGGCAGAAAGGAGACATCTCCAAATCAGTGAAAAAGAATCCATGAAGAAGGAAATCTGAAGTATATCTAAACCTTTCTGAGGTCTGATCAAGGGTCTATTCAAAGGGCTGACAGAAGTCTATAAAGAAGCAAACTTGAGTGGACTAAAGATCTATGCAAGTAACTGAAAGGGAATTGACTGTGAGACAAGGTTTCTTCATTTCCTATGGTATGATCTTTTCAGACAAAGGAAAGGGAAGACTTGAGATCTCTCAAAGGCATCTTCAGGCACAGCACTTGGCAGTAAGTGGCACTCTTCATATCAAGAATCTTGAGTTATAAGACATGTTATGTTCAGATTTTTGAGGCAAGAATTTGTTAGGAGAAGTATACAAGGAACAAACTGTATATATAAGATTACATGTCCAACATTATTGGATGGATTTCCTTTCAGAATTAAAGCACATAGTGAAGATGTTGTTAAGTAGAAACTACATCTATTTCATGAAGCATGTTACTGTTTTTTTATAAGATTTCCACCTCTTGTACACCCTAATATATATATTTTCATCTTTTATTAGTGTTAATATTTCCCTCTATACGCTCATTTCTGGTGTGTTGCCAACAATTTATTGAATTGTAGATTCGTAGCTACATTTAAGTTTGCTTCGTTTACTCCCTAGAAGTGGTTTACAGTTAATGTTTTTATTTATTTATTTTTTAGATCATTTACATAGTCGATGAATTGACATAAATTTTATCTTTGGACTTGGATAGTTTGATGGTTTCAATGTCTGGATAAATTATGGGTTTTGCTTTCAGAACTTCAGCACATTGTGAAGATTCCATATTTGAACCTTATTTCATTTATTTCATTAAGCATGTTATTATTTCCTTCATCATACGGTGAGTGTAAAGGTGAATCTAAACAAGGTCAAAGACAGATCGTTGAGTCATATTGTAAGGCCTATCCTTGTTCTAGCATGCCTTTAACATCGTGAAATGGTTGCAGCAGATACTAAGTTTTTCTTTTGATAGTCTTTATCCATTTGTACGCTTTGAAATGCTTCCTGAGTAGAAATTTACCAAGATCTGCTGTGGTTAGGTATTGAAAACAAGCTTCAATCCAAATAAGGAAATGACCTGGAAACGTGCAAATTTCTGATGATGTGGGATATAGATCACCTGGAAAATTTTATTTAGTTCATGTTCTTACAAAGTTACATGTTTTGGACTGCTTGTAGCAATCTACTTGTTAAAAAGGGACAGAACCAAAGTGCTTTTGACCATTCTATAGCAGAGCTAATGACCACTTGTTGCTAAAGCATTCCAGATGGTTTACCTCATAAAAATGTCTTGCTAATTATGTAGACGGTCTAGCTAATTATGCAAGTTGGATACTGTTATAATTTACTCATCTGCGATTAGTGAAATATTCTTTATTGTTTTGCTTCAGCACTGAAGGCAGAAAACTTCCATAAATTCGAAATCTGGAAAATTTTGTAGAGAAATTGCAAGTCCATTAATATTTTTTTCATTTCATCACCCCACACTATTTTTTGTTGTTTCTTTGGGCTTGTCCTAAATGTGTGTTTTAGTGTGGAAGTGCCACATTGTTTTCATACAACAAGATTCTAAAGACCTATCCTTTTAGGACTTGTTGCTTTGTTTGGTCATTTTATCCATTTCAAGCCATTGATTTGGGTTGTTAATGAATCCATATAAATTACCAAGGTGGGACATTTAACAATGTTTGTAGAGTGTTGTGGATTGCTTGAAGGGTTGCTTTTTAATGGTATACTCTTGTTTGGTCATGCATATCACTTTTCATAATCTTGTGGGACTCTTATTCCATGTTCATGTCATTTGGGAGATAATTGATGTAGAGTGCAGCGAGGCTTGCCTAGAAATTGCATAGGAATCTGAGCATGTGCTTTAAATATGTTAATTTCCTTTATCATCCATATTACTTCAGGCCTATGCCTTTCACCAGATTATGTTTCTGCTCGATTTTATACGTTAAAACTACCTGTTATGGTACATGGCTGTCATTTGTTGTCTATTGTTTCTCAATGTGTATCAAGTCCTAAGGAAGGACATTCAGTGATTTTTGTAGAATGTTGTGTAACACCTTCCAAAGGTTTTCTATTTTAGGGTTATGGCCTTTTTGTTTTAGTTATGCATATTAATTTTCATTTCTTTTGGACTCTTATTCAATGTTCTGTTTATCCAGTAGATATTTACTGTAGAAAGCAGAAATGCTTTCTTAGATGTTGTGAAGGACTCTTAGCATGTGATTAAAGTATATTAATTAATGCCTTATTTGTATGGTCCATGGATATCATTTTATTGCTCTATATATGTTCTCTCCAATGACATTTCAATGGTATTGATTGCAGGGCAATTACCTGGAACACTGTGTAACCTAGTTTGGTCAAAATTCCCTTCTCTCAGGCTGCCAGTAATGACATATTCATGTGAAAAGAGTTTAGTTGAGGGTGGAAAAGGAGCTTTTAGAGATGAAATGCCTCGTTATAAACGCCAATGTTGTAATCAAGGGTTGTATGCATCATTCTTGTGTATTTTGTCTACCATATTCTAGATAAGGTATGTTGTAGAATTTGCTGTAATAATATTGTGTATTACTAGTAAATGAATTGAAGGTTCAACTAGGATCAGATTTCCCTTACACATAAGAAGGGCATCAAGTATATTGAGATGATTAGCTTCGATACAATTCATCTGTATATTAATTGTGAGAAATATTACATAAAACAGGGAATTCTCCTGTCTTGAGGAGGACCGAGTTTCCTATATCCCAATGTCGATATATGCAACACCATAGGGATATGCTATCTTCCCTCTTAGGCTAATGAGAACCCCATTGACTCCTGCCAGTTCAGGGTTTCGTTTCAAGGCACCATCAAAACAAAAAATGAAGGCTTTTTGAGTCTGACTCTACTCATGAAATAATTGTGGAGTTATATGAAGCTGCCAACATGATTGTGGACATACTTACCTGGTTCCCCAGGTCGGGAAGAAGAACAAGAATATTTAAAATTAAATTGATCTAGCAATTGAAGTTCTTACTTGTCTAGATCTTAATCTCGAATGAATTTAGTCCCTTTTGAATTAAGATGTTTATATAGCAGTGCTTTAGCTTTAATTGCCACCATCTCCATTTCACTCATCATCTATTTGGAAAATGGCACGATTTCTTGCCAGCCAGATTTCCAACATACTAATTTAGACAATGCAAACTAGACCCTTTCAAAAGAGCCTTGCAATGAAAGTACCTTATGTAATGACTATGACATGTCCAAATTAGTTGCTTCAGTGAATTTGACTACTTGAACCGACTCTCAAGGCCATTTACCACCACTAACCAAGCCGCCATAGTGAAATGGAAATCTAAAAACAGGCAATGAGAAGATTCCAAACTAAAGGCAAAGAGCACACTAGGAGGGACCCTGGATCCCTCTCCTTCTCATATTTTCTGAGGTTAATATGTTGTCATAAGCCTCCTTCAATAAGGGTCAATGATTATTCTCCAATCTCAAAGACTGCTTCACAAAGGCTCCCAAAAATATGTAATTGTGTGTGCTTAAGGACTCCTCCCAAAAATGTTGCAACCTGCTCCAAAAAACTTAGACCTGAAATGTGCTCAAATATGCCATAACAAGGCTGTCATAACAGATTAGATTATTTTCCACAGGACTCAGTTCTGAAGCTCTCCTACAGATCTGAATTTTTTTGTTCGTAAATAAGGCTCAAAATAGTCCTTTAAACACTGTCTCAAACATGCATGAACATGCCTTTAACTGCAGCCTAACACAAGCTTATGCTGCATCCCTTCCTGTAGCCTACACAGGCCTAGTGTGGCTCTTCTTGTGGCTTACACAGATCTGAAAATCACAATTTTGTAGGCATTTCAGAGATATGCCCAAAACCAGCGATCTGAAGTGTGTCTTTTTTTTTTTCTCAACAGTTTGTTGTAGCATAGATAATCAAATCATCCATAAATTTGTTGCAGGTCTTTCTCTTAGTAATTTTGCTGTGACCCCATCTTCATGAATGAAACATTCAGATAAATTAGGCTTAGATCAAGGCATTTTGCTGGGATCTTTTTAGCAAGCTTTAGGATCCCATATTCAAGATGGGAATACTCTTGGACATGTAGGGTATTGATAAATATAACATCATGTTGTGGCAGACATTATTCAAGGAAATCTGAGGGGAGCTAATACTTGAATTCTTCAAGCCACATATCCATTGTTATCCTCAAGTTTGTAAGTTCCAACGTTTATGGATCAAACATAGGAACAATTGTATGCTGGCCATGAACACCATTGTTGCAGACAGGGAGCTGTTTTATATGAGAAATTAAAGTTACCCGAATATAATTTATAGTTAGGAGAAGAAACTCCTTTGAAGATAATTTATCATACCCATGAACAATAAGAGGCAAACCTGGAAATTATTTTGTTCACTGTGTAGTTAATCAATTATGGGTTTGCATAAGTCCTCTTGTTTTCCTAGATATTGGTTTGTTCTTTCAATATGACAAGACTATTCATCTTCAATAAGGATTCCTTCAACAAATGGAATGGACCTTTCTACCTTTCTCTCATATGGTTCACAAAACGGCTTGATGATATGATAAGACTTCTTTTATTCCTCATCGGAGTCCATGTCATATGTAGGATGACTGTCAAAGGAAAAAATATCAGACCTTCCACTCTTCTGTTTAATAGGCAATGCTGATTGGAGATGCACATAATTATGGGTGCCAAAGTTTCTACCATAGTCAAAATCACAGATAGGAGTGTTGGTCTCTTGAATATTAAGGGATCTTCAGGATTTCCCTTCATTAATCACAGATAGGTGTGTTGGTCTCTTGAATCTTAAGGGATCTTCAGGATTTCCCTTTTGCACTTAATTTATATTTCTGTTCAATTTATGGAATTTCAATCCTAACAAATTGATTTTTATGTATGGCAGGTGTTTTTCAAAACAATGTGATTTTCATTATGGTTTCTCAATCCCCAAACCTGAGGGAAATTTTAGAGACCATGTGGGAGAAGATTGTTCGGAGGAAGAAACCTGATTTTCAGAATATCGAAGATGCACATAGACAGCTGCAGCAGCAGCTGCTCAGGCGAGCCAAGCGAACTCTTGTGGTGTTGGATGATGTCTGGTCTATGGCAATTTTGGGAAAATTGTCATTTACAGGTGAAGGTTATAAGACCCTTGTGACAACCCGAGATCGTTCTATCATCCACACAACAACCTCTGCCAGGCTTTATGAATTGCCATTGCTAGATGATGCCGATGCTCTGCCCCTTTTCTGCTTTTGGGCTTTTGGACAGAAATCTATTCCAAGTAATGCAGACAATTAGCTAGTCAAGCAGGTAATGCAATTTATATGCAATATATTATTTTACCAAGTACTAAGTTTGGTTCAATTTAATGATTGTGACACAGTGTTCTCCTAAATGTCCCTAATTACAAGCAATTACTACAGTGGCATATCATATCAGGATATCATTATAGTTTTACAGAATTCCATATTAATACTTACTATGCTCTCAACAATGGTATCGGTAATCCATTAAAATAGATTCTAGCCATATGTATATTCATCTTCATAAACAATCAAACAAAAACCTGTGAGTGAACTTTATACTTATCAAGCAACTATTCATGCTTTCAACAACTTTTTGTTTTTGGTATTTGATTGGTTTCCACCTACAGAATTTTCACTAGTGTTGCTAATGTATGAATCACAGGTGCAAGCGGAATGTAAAGGTCTGCCACTTGCTCTGAAGGTGATCGGAAGCTCTTTGTATGGTCAGCCTCATTCGACCTGGGAGGGTGCCAAGAACAAACTCTTAAAAGGGGAATCAATATCAGATTATCACAAAGAAGGGCTTAGATGCTTGGAGACCAGTATTGATGCCCTGGATGAGGAAGCACAGGAGTGCTTCTTAGACTTGGGGTCATTTCCAGAGGATAGAAAGATATCAGTGGATGCATTATTGGATATTTGGATTTATGTGCGAAAGATGGAGTGGCATGATGCTTTTGTCATCTTGTTAGAGCTTGCAAGCAGAAATCTGTTGAATTTAACAAGCAATCTCAGGTAAGCGACTTCATTTCTAACTGTTGTGTGCTCAATATCATTTGATCATAGCTTCCTCTGTCTTATACATTGTGTTGTCTTGGTAATTGGATGTAGTAGGAGCTAAGAAATCAATTATGGCAGTGCCTCTGAGCTGTACTTTTCTCAACATGATGTAATGCGAGACTTGGCCCTATATTTGGCATCCCGAGGTAGCATAGTTGGTAGGAAGAGGTTGCTTATGCCTAAATAGGAGGATAGTAAGAACTTTAATAAATTTTCCTATTTCGATAGACCATAGACCTTTAATGATATCTAGGTGTTGATCATTGATTCAAAAGTTCTTAGAAAATATATGCAATAACCTATAATGTTCTAATCTAGCTTTGCTTCTATGGTTCACCTATGTAGGTGCAATGGAAGATCCTAGGTGTACAGATCCCGAGTCCTGACAACTGTCTCTAGGCTCATATTTAAACTCAAGGGCATTGATATGGGTATTTAGAGATTGATTCTGCACAACTTCATGCTCCCTAGGCTCTTGAGGGACTTTGGTTACGTCACAGTTTGTCCCTGCAACCTCACATTCGATAAGCTCTTCAGGAACTCTGATTACTTTACAGTTTATCTGCACAGCGTCATGTTCCATAGGCTCTTCAAGAACTGTGGTTACTTTACAGCTTGTCTCCTCAGCAGAAGCTAGACCAATCTTGGTCAGTTTAAAGATATTATCTCTTTGGGCTGTCAAACAATTTCCTTTGTCTTCTTGTTCCTCAGATTTCTGTTCCGCCATTCTCTGTGGATAACTGTGATCTCTGTTATCCTCTGTAATTTGCACCATTGGCTGTTTCTTCAGGTAAGAGAGCTGGTATTATCTGGAAATCTTACACTCATTGTTGAGCCTGGGAGATCTCTTGTTGCAAACTCTGGTGTTCTTGTGAGTCGAGTTGTTGGAGTCAAGATAAATGGTAACAAGAATTTCATTGTAATTGATGGCAGCATGGCAGAGCTTATTAGGCCTAGCCTTTATGGAGCTTACCAAGTTAGTACATAAATTTGACTTGGGGCAAACCCAACTTTTTTTGATGATGCATGATTGAAGGGATGATCATTTCCAAATGAATATAGAAGGGATAATTTGTCCTACTTTTGTAGTCTCCTTGTTGACAGGAAATATTACTCGTATTGAGATTCCCGGATACTAAATAGACCATTCTTTCTCATGACAGGCACACAGTCTGAAAGTTGTGATATGAATCATAAAATGATTTTGAGATTTTGAGACGTTTCTAACTGCTATTCTTCTTGATACACAGCACATTGAGCTAATTTCTCCACCTGCCCCAAAGGCAAAAATTCAAACTTTTGATGTTGTTGGGCCTGTCTGCGAGTCTGCAGACTTTTTAGGAAAGGACAGGGAACTTCCAACTCTAGAAATGGTGGTTAGTTACAGGACAATAATTATCACACCTAATATACTTGCATGATGAGAAGGAATTGATTTTCCAATATGA
Organism: Pinus albicaulis; assembly: GCA_034641835.2. NCBI lineage: Eukaryota > Viridiplantae > Streptophyta > Pinopsida > Pinales > Pinaceae > Pinus > Pinus albicaulis. Next base: position 1,015,963,301 of record CM076582.1, on the reverse strand, counting down.
TATTTAATTGTTTCTAGAATTATTTTGTGATGCTTCTTTGAAGGCGTACACTTGTGGCTTAACTTTGAGTGGCCATCCTCTGTCAGTGGGTAGGAATGGTGGTCCATGACGCGGGAGCTTACTGCATGAGTATGGCATCAACTTACAACTTAAGAATGAGGCCAGCAGAATACTGGGTAAGTTGAGTTGTGAATGCATATTTTTGTTTCTAGATTGGAGTGAATGTTATATTTTTAAAGCTTGACAATGCTGATTTTGACGATTGAGAGAATGCTAGACAGATTCAAGATGATGGATCAGTTAAAAAGATAAGACATGTTGAAACAATTGTAGGTGCTTGCTATAACTCATGACATTGTTGACCATCTTTTCTTATAGCGTACAAGAACAGTCAGGGTCTTCTTGTCAAGTTTGCTAGGCTGTTGGGTAGTTGGTGCTGAACTTAGGATCTTGAAAATTACAAAATTTTGGTTTGACGTTAACAGATTTTGATATGAATATTTTTTAGAGTAAAATGTAACTGCAGATAAACTTTTCATTTCCTCTCTTCTGGGCTATTGGTGTGTTCTCTATATGGATTACTTCATAGAGTGTTTTTGTATAGCAGTTTATTGAAGGTGTTTGTATGACATCTTTTAAAGTTGTTAGAAGGCAGTTTTGGACCAGCTTTACTGTGTTGGCCTTGTTACGGCTATTTTGAGAATATATATAGACACTTTAAAGATGTATATTTGCACCATTGGTTGTTTCTTCAGGTAAGAGAGCTGGTATTATCTGGAAATCTTACACTCATTGTTGAGCCTGGGAGATCTCTTGTTGCAAACTCTGGTGTTCTTGTGAGTCGAGTTGTTGGAGTCAAGACAAATGGTAACAAGAACTTCATTGTAATTTATGGCAGCATGGCAGAGCGATGATCATTTCCAAATGAATATAGAAGGGATAATTTGTCCTACTTTTGTAGTCTCCTTGTTGACAGGAAATATTACTGGTATTGAGATTCCCAGATACTAAATAGACCATTCTTTCTCATGACAGGCACACAATCTGAAAGTTGTGATATGAATCATAAAATGATTTTGAGATTTTGAGATGTTTCTAACTGATATTCTTCTTGATACACAACACATTGAGGAAAGGACAGGGAACTTCCAACTCCAGAAATGGTGGTTAGTTACAGGACAATAATTATCACACCTAATATACTTGCATGATGAGAAGGAATTGATTTTCTAATATGATATTGAATTGTTTCTAGAATTATTTTGTGATGCTTCTTTGAAGGCATACACTAGTGGCTTAACTTTGAGTGGCCATCCTCTTTCAGTGGGCAGGAATGGTGGTCCATGACGCGGGAGCTTACTGCATGAGTATGGCATCAACTTAATTACAACTTAAGAATGAGGCCAGCAAAATACTGGGTAAGTTGAGTTGTGAATGCATATTTTTGTTTCTAGATTGGAGTGAATGCTATATTTTTAAAGCTTGACAATGCTGATTTTGATGATTGAGAGAATGCTAGACAAATTCAAGATGATGGATCAGTTAAAAAGATAAGACATGTTGAAACAATTGTAGGTGCTTGCTATAACTCATGACATTTTTGACCATCTTGTCTTATAGTGTACAAGAACATTCAGGGTCTTCTTGTCAAGTTTGCTAGGCTGTTGGGTAGTTGGTGCTGAACTTAGGATCTTGAAAATTACAAAATTTTGGTTTGACGTTAACAGATTTTGATATGAATCATTTTTAGAGTAAAATGTAACTGCAGATAAACTTTTCATTTTCCCTCTTCTGGGCTATTGGTGTGTTCTCTATATGGATTACTTCATAGAGTGTTTTTGTATAGCAGTTTATTGAAGGTGTTTGTATGACATCTTTTAAAGTTGTTAGAAGGCAGTTTTGGACCAGCTTTAAAACAGTCTTGTAGCATAAATTTAAAGTTTAAAAAAAAAAACCTTTAAATACCCCTTTCTAGCACATTGAAAACCTTTTGATGATGGATTTAGAGCAGGTTTGAATATTTAGTTTCGACAGTTATTTGAATCATTTGAAGAGCTAGAGCAATCTCCTTGGAGCGACTATTGAAGGATCTTTGATACCATCATTACTATACAATTATTCTGGGACAATATATTAGTGTTCCTTTATGTTAGTGTAACTTTCTTTTAAATTTTAACTTCCTATTACATTCTTTGAAAGATATATATGAACTAAAATTTCCATATATTTCACTTAATTATTGTTTTCCCCACTCCCCGATGTTACTTTGCACCTCTCGGTGCAAATGCTAGTTACATAGTCATTACAAGGAAGACCTACCTAGTTACACTCTTCAACATTATAACTATATATAATTTTGATGTTTCTAGGTTGGAGATTGTACTATTTTCATTGGAGGATGCTACTATTGATGCGCACAAGGCTTTTGAGTTACTTGGTAGGATTCTCGCAAAATTGGTTGTTGAAGGGATATTCTTTATTTAAGATATAACAAGGGAAATCAAGGATGGATGTACATGGCCAGGAAGCTTATTAGAAATGAGGGGATTTTGAGGTATTTCTCAAGAAGAAAATTTCAAGGTAGTCTGCTCACAATTTTAATGCCTGATCAATTTTGTGGTTTATTTGGATCTCTCATGTTGACTAGTGAACGGTTGGTTAGTTTTTAGCTCGTGCTCACATTTGTTGGTTCCTGAGCACTTTATAACAAAAATAGGCAAAGTCAAACAACACAAATGGTCCACTAGCTCTTTTTTAATTTGCTAATATTATAAGGAAGTTTATTAGAGGCATTGTTTGCTTGTTTATTTTGATTAGAAAAGGGTTTGCTCTTGGTTTTATGTGATTTTCAATTTATCGTATGTAGCATGTTGAGAAATGGGAAATAATAACGTGAGATTTATTTTGTAGAAATTGATGTTAAAGGAAAATTGCTTTGACATTGTTGATGTTAAGGTATATGTTGTATAAACTATTTATAGTCTAATTTATATTATATTCTAGTGTTCATTGTTTTTCATTTCTTACAGTGCATTGTATTTTCTTTTGTTTTCAGAAAATGAAATCGGTATTGATGGTAAGAAGCATGAATTGAAAAAAGAGAAGAGCAATAACATTGGAGCGACAAATGCAAAAAGAGAGAGGAGAACTAGTTTGGTGATACCCTTAGAACCAATATCTCGCATAAGACACACATATAAAGACTGATGATCAAGTCTTCAGAGTTGGTGAATTCACCTGTAATGCCTTGACAACACAACGATAATGTTTTGAAGTGATGAAACATCATTTTATGTGTAAATTGTAGTCCAACTAATATAAAGTTGGAAACTCATATTGTAATATTTTAACATTTCATATAATATAATTTATGTGGTTGAAATTATTTATAGTTGCACTTGATGTTGTTTAGTATTGTAATTAAAATATCCGACTTTGTGTTTTTAGAATGATTATTAATGAAATGCATATAAACTACTAAATTAGTAGTTTATATAATGAATAAATGACTATTGCAAATGATAAATTTGTGACTACAAATGATGACTAAATTTTGCATATATACGACTATTAGTAGCTAATTTACAATATCTTATAACACGACTAAAATTTAGTCACATTTCTTCGGTCATTAATTGGTTTCAAACAATGACTAAAATTTGCATATATATGACTATTAGTAGCTAATTTACAGTATCTTATAACACGACCAATATGTTGGTCATAGTTCTTTGGTCATTAATTGGATTTCTTGGGTGATCATATAGTAATATATTTTGTTGTGTATTTGGTCATTAATTGTGACATTTAATGACCAAATCAAAGATCAAATCAATGACTAAATGAATGACTAAATCAGTGACCAAATAAATGACTAAATGAATGACTAAATCAATGACAAAATGAAAGACCAAATGAATGACTAAATCAGTGACGAAATGAAAGACCAAATGAATGACTAAATTAGTGACCAAATCAATGACTAAATCAATGACTAAATCAATGACCAAATATACAACTAGACGACAAAATTGAGATAACCAATTAATGACTAAGCTAAAAACGACCAAAAGTTGGTCGCGTTATAAGATACTGTAAATTAGCTACTATTGGTCACCGATCGAAAAATAGTCGTTTATATGCGAATTTTAGTCGTTTTTTCGAAATTGAGATAACCAATTAATGACTAAGCTAAAAACGACCAAAAGTTGGTCGCGTTATAAGATACTGTAAATTAGCTACTATTGGTCACCGATCGAAAAGTAGTCGTTTATATGTAATTTTAGTCGCTTTTTAGTAAATAAATTAGCCACTTTGTACTAGTGATCCCTCTCCTCTCTCTCATTCTCCCCCATTTCCTCCATCTCCTTATTTTTCTTTATCTCACACACCCAAACATACACATACTCCTCTATTTCTCCCTTGTCACTCCCTCTCTCTCTCACTTCTCGCTCCCTATGTAAATACATTACTCTAGATCCAGAGTTTGATATAATCTACATTTACACTGAAATCAATGCATCTAGTGCAAGTAAGAAAATAAGATTAGAAACCAACATCTACACTTATATGGATGCATCTAGTGCAAGCAATAAAATAGGATTAGAAATCACCATATCAAAAGTTTACATTACTCTTGATCTATCAAACTTTACATTAGAAATCACTGTCCACACTGAAATCAATGCATCAAGTGCAAGAAATCATCTTCCCTCTCTCCCTCCTCCAACTCCATCTCTCTTTCCCTTCCTCTCCACTCTCTCAAATCCTCTCTCTCTTCCTTCCCCTCTATCCCTTTCTCTTCCACATCTATCTCTCTCTCTCTCCCTCTCTTCACCCTCCAACTATGTTACTATATCCCTACCTATCTCCGTCTCCCCCCATTCCCTCCATCTCTCCTTATTTTTCTCTTTATCTCACCCCCAAACATACACATACTCTCTCTATTTCTCCCTTGTCACTCCCTCTCTCTCTCTCCACTTCTCGCTCTCTCTATCTATTTATTTTTCCCTCCCTCTCTCACCCTCCAACTCCATCTCTATATCCCTCCCTCTCTCCTCCTATCTCCCTCCCTCTCTCCTCTCTCTCTTCCTTCCTCTCCTACCTCCCTCTCTCTTCCCCCATCTCTCTTCTCTCTCCCTCTGTCTCTTTTCCCTCCAATATAAAATGGAAGAGAAATATAAAAATATGGTATTTGGCCCACTGTTTTAAATTTATATATGTAGGGAGAGAAGTGATTTTTCATTAGGGTCGACATTAGATTAATTAGATTAAATTTTAAATGTTAAATATTAAATATTATTTTTACATTTACGTTTACATGTTTATTGTTACCCAAGATAGGTAATGCATATAGTGTACTTTAATTTGGCCCATGGTATTTAGCTGAGGATTCACCTAAATAAAACCACTTTTTGAGTGTTCCTAAATATAAATAGGATTATGGAGTAAATATAAAAATACATTTTATTTATTTACCATACCTATGGTTTATTTATATTCTATTTATTTACCATACCTCTTTTATAAATATGGTATTTGGCCCATGGTATTAAAGTGGTACATTTCTATACACTCAGACATATCAAAAGTTTACATTAATTAAATTTAATAATATTAATATTATAATATAATAATGTGAATATTAGAATTAATAATAATATTAGGGTTAATAATGTTTTTTTTGGCATGTATTAATAATAATTTGGCCCATGGTATTTAGCTCAGGATTCACCTAAATAAAACCACTTTTTGATGTTCATAAATATAAATAGGATTATGGAGTAAATATAAAAAGCCTTTTTATTTATTTACCACATATATGGTTTATTTATATTTTATTTATTTACCATACCTCTTTTATAAATATGGTATTTGGCCCATGGTATTAAAGTGGTAAATATATCAAAAGTTTACATTACTCACATGACATCTACACATCTATATACACTCTGACATATCAAAATTTTACATTACACACATTACATCTACACATCTCTATATATCCATGGTATTCTGATATTAAAGTGGTAAATATATCAAAAATTTACATTACTCACATGACATCTACACATCTATATACACTTCGACATATCAAAATTTTACATTACACGCATTACATCTACACATCTCTATATATTGGGCCCGACATATCAAAAGTTTACATTACACACATTACATCTACACATCTCTATATATTGGGCCGACATTGACATTACACACATTACATCTACACATCCCTATATACTGGGCTGTAGAGTGCCTCTCGGCGCAACCAGCCTAGATCCATCTTAACTCTGGATCTATTAAGCGTCGAGAGGGATCAAATCTCTCGAGGTGCAAACCTCTTTTTTTGAGTGCAAAACTTGAGGAAAGGTTTGCACCTCGAGAGATTTGATCCCTCTCGGCGCTTAATAGATCCAGAGTTAAGATGGATCTAGGCTGGTTTCAGTCGTGTGCGGCCAAGGAAAATCTATCGAACATTTGATTAATTTTATCAATAATATGTAAATACAGATAATATAAATATAATAATTTTATATATGCTAAATATGTGTGATATTTTTCTGGTCATTTTAATTTTAAAATTTTCTTAGTTACCTCAATTTTTTGAGATGATAAATATTGTTAATAAATTTAATGACGAAACAATTTTTTTGAATGCAAAGTGACAATGTAATAGTGTTGAATGATAGAAAATGAAAATAATAAGAATGTAGTCAATTACAAATAGTCTTCATTGTGATCAATCTCGAATTATTTTCTTTTTCTATTCTTATTGTCACCCTTGTTAGTTTTGTCATCTTTTCATATAGATTATATGAAAAGGACAATTGAAATAATAAACCATTTAAATATTTAGGTTGAACTATTGTACTAAACATCATACATTGTCTCTCTTGCTCTTCAATATTAATAGGTTGATTTACTATAACACAAATATTAATGTACATTGTTAATAATTTTGTGTGCTTACACTGAAATCAATGAACAATCTTAATCCAATCACTTTAAAATTAATGTACCATCAATGTACATCAAATCAGAAATCAACGTCTACACTGAAATCAATGCACCTAATGCAAACAATTAAATAAGATTACAAAACAACATCTACACTGAGATCAATGCATCTAATGCAGGTAATCAAATAAGATTAGAAATCAACATCTATATTGAAATCAATGGATTAGTGCAAGTAATAAATAATATTAGAAACCAACATTTACACTGATATCAATGCATCTAGTGTAAGCAATCAAATAGGATTACAAATCACCATCTACTTCCCTATCTCCCCCCTCTAACTACATCTCTCTTTCCCTCCATCTCTCCACTCTCTCACATCCTCCCTCTTCCATCCTCTCTCTGCATTTCTTTCCCACATATATATCTCCCTCTCTCTTCACCCTCCAACTATGTTACTCTCTCTATCTCTCTATCTCTCTCTCTCCCTCTCTCTCTCAACATCTACACTGAAATCAATGCATATAGTGCAAGAAAAATAGGATTATAAATCACCATCCATACTGAAATCAATGCATCGAGTGCAAGAAATCATCTTCCATATCTCCCCCCTCCAACTACATCTCTCTTTCCCTCCATCTCTCCTCCTATACACTGAAATCAATGCATCTAGTGCAAGCAATCAAATAGGATTATAAATCACCATCTACTTTCCTATCTCCCCCCTCGAACTACATCTCTCTTTCCCTCTGTATCTCCAATCTCTGACATCCTCCCCCTTCCTTATTCTCTCTCCATTTCTTTCCCGCATATATATCTCCCTCTCTTTTCACCCTCCAACTATGTTACTATCTCCCTCCCTCTCTCCTTCTCTCCATATCTCCTTCTTTATCTCTTTATCTCACCCCAAAACATATACACACTCTCTCCATATCTCCCTGGTCACTTCATCTCTCTTTCCACTTCTCACTCTCTATGTATTCCTTCTTCCCTCCCTCTCTCCCCCTCCAACTCCATCTCTCCATCCTTCCATCTCTCCTTCTATCTTCGTCTCTCTCGTCCTTCCTCTCTCTCTCCCCCCTCTCTCTCTCTTTCTTTGCCCTCCAATTTTCTCTCTTCCCCCATAACTCTCTTCCTCTCTCTCATGTCCTCTCTCTTGTCCTTCCTCTCCTACCTTCCTCTATCTTTTATTCTCTCTCTCTCTCTCTCTTTGCCCTCCAATCCTCTTTCCTCCCCCAACACACACACACTCCCTCTCTCTCAACATCTACACTAAAATCAATGCATATAGTGCAAGAAAAACACGATTAGAAATCACCATCCACACTGTAATCAATGCATCGAGTGCAAGAAATCATCTTCCCTCTCTCCCCCCTCCAACTCCATATCTCCTTCCATCCCTCTCTCCACTCTCTCACATCCTCTCTCTCTTCCTTCCCCTCTATCCCTTTCTCTCCCACATCTATCTCTCTCTATATCTCCCTTTCTCTCCCTCTCTTCACCCTCCAACTATGTTACTATATCCCTCCCTCTCTCATTCTCCCCCCATTTCCTCCATCTCTCCTTATTTTTCTCTTTATCTCACCCCCAAACATACACATACTCCTCTATTTCTCCCTTGTCACTCCCTCTCTCTCTCACTTCTCGCTCCCTATGTAAATACATTACTCTGGATCCAAAGTTTGATATTATATGTATTTACACTGAAATCAATGCATCTAGTGCAAGTAAGAAAATAAGATTAGAAACCAACATTTACACTGATATGAATGCATCTAGTGCAAGCAATCAAATAGGATTAGAAATCACCATATCAAAAGTTTACATTACTCTTGATCTATCAAATTTACATTAGAAATCACTGTCCACACTGAAATCAATGCATCAAGTGCAAGAAATCATCTTCCCTCTCTCCCCCCTCCAACTCCATCTCTCTTTCCATCCCTCTCCACTCTCTCACATCCTCTCTCTCTTCCTTCCCCTCTATTCCTTTCTCTTCCACATCTATCTCTCTCTCTATCTCCCTCTCTCTCCCTCTCTTCACCCTCCAACTATGTTACTATATTCCTGCCTATCTCCTTCTCCCCCCATTCCCTCCATCTCTCCTTATTTTTCTCTTTATCTCACCCCCAAACATACACGTACTCTCTCTATTTATCCCTTGTCACTCCCTCTCTCTCTCCACTTCTCGCTCTCTCTATGTATTTCTTCTTCCCTCCCTCTCTCACCCTCCAACTCCATCTCTATATCCCTCCCTCTCTCCTTCTATCTCCCTCCCTCTCTTCTCCTCCCTCTCTTCCTTCCTCTCTTTCCCTTCCTCTCCTACCTCCCTCTCTCTTCCCCCATCTCTCTTCTGGCTCCCTCACACTCTTTTCCCTCCAATATAAAATGGAAGAGAAATAGAAAAATATGGTATTTGGCCCACTGTGTTAAATTTATATTTTGTAGGGAGAGAAGTGATTGTTCATTAGGGAAAACATTAGATTAATTAGATTAAATTTTAAATGTTAAATATTAAACATTATTCTTACATTTAGGTAATGCATATAGTGTACTTTAATTTGGCCCATGGTATTTAGCTGAGGATTCAACTAAATAAAACCACTTTTTGAGTGTTCCTAAATATAAATAGGATTATGGAGTAAATATAAAAAGACATTTTATTTATTTACCATACCTATGGTTTATTTATATTCTATTTATTTACCATACCTCTTTATATTTATGGTATTTGGCCCATGGTATTCAGCCCATAGTATTTAAGTGGTACATTTCTATACACTCGGACATATCAAAAGTTTCCATTAATTAAATTTAATAATATTAATATTATAATATGATAATGTGAATATTAGAATTAATAATAATATTAATATTAATATTAAGGTTAATAATGTTTTTTTGGCATGTATTAATAATAATTTGGCCCATGGTATTTAGCTCAGGATTCACCTAAATAAAACCACCTTTTGATGTTCATAAATATAAATAGGATTATGGAGTAAAAATAAAAAGACTTTTTATTTATTTACCATATATATGGTTTACTTATATTTTATTTATTTACCATACCTCTTTTATAAATATGGTCTTTGGCCCATGGTATTCTGGTATTAAAGTGGTAAATATATCAAAAATTTACATTACTCACATGACATCTACACATCTATATACACTTCGACATATCAAAATTTTACATTACACACATTACATCTACACATCTCTATATATCCATGGTATTTTGGTATTAAAGTGGTAAATATATAAAAAATTTACATTACTCACATGACATCTACACATCTATATACACTTCGACATATCAAAATTTTACATTACACACATTACATCTACACATCTCTATATATCCATGGTATTCTGGTATTAAAGTGGTAAATATATCAAAAATTTACATTACTCACATGACATCTACACATCTATATACACTTCGACATATCAAAATTTTACATTACACACATTACATCTACACATCTCTATATATTGGGCCCGACATATCAAAATTTTACATTACACACATTACCTCTACACATCTCTATATATTGGGCCGACATTGACATTACACACATTACATCTACACATCCCTATATCTTGAAATTTTGTGAAGGTGCCTCTCGCGCCGCCGGCCTAGATCCATCTTAACTACGGATCTATTAAGCGTCGAAGGATCAAATCTCTCGAGGTGCAAACCTCTTTTTTGAGTGCAAAACTTGAGAAGGTTTACTTTCGAAGATTTGATCCTCTCGGCGCTTAATGGAATCCAGAGTTAAGATGGATATAGGCTGGTTTCAGTCATCTGTGGCCAAGAAAAATCTATCGAAAATATGATTAATTTTATCAATATAAATTTAATGACGAAACAATTTTTTTGAATGCAAAGTCACAATGTAATAGTGTTGAATGATAGAAAATGAAAATAATAAGAATGTAGTCAATTACAAATAGTCTTCATTGTGATCAATCTCAAATTATTTTCTTTTTCTATTCTTATTGTCACCTTGGTTAGTTTTGTCATCTTTTCATATAGATTATATGAAAAGGACAATTGAAATAATAAACCATTTAAATATTTAGGTTGAACTATTGTACTAAACATCATACATTGTCTCTCTTGCTCTTCAATATTAATAGGTTGATTTACTATAACACAAATATTAATGTACATTGTTAATAATTTTGTGTGCTTACACTGAAATCAATGAACAATCTTAATCCAATCACTTTAAAATTAATGTACCATCAATGTACATCAAATCAGAAATCAACGTCTACACTGAAATCAATGCACCTAATGCAAACAATTAAATAAGATTACAAAACAACATCTACACTGAGATCAATGCATCTAATGCAGGTAATCAAATAAGATTAGAAATCAACATCTATATTGAAATCAATGGATTAGTGCAAGTAATAAATAATATTAGAAACCAACATTTACACTGATATCAATGCATCTAGTGTAAGCAATCAAATAGGATTACAAATCACCATCTACTTCCCTATCTCCCCCCTCTAACTACATCTCTCTTTCCCTCCATCTCTCCACTCTCTCACATCCTCCCTCTTCCTTCCTCTCTCTGCATTTCTTTCGCACATATATATCTCCCTCTCTCTTCACCCTCCAACTATGTTACTCTCTCTCTCTCTCTCTCTCTATCTCTCTCTCCCTCTCTCTCTCAACATCTACACTGAAATCAATGCATATAGTGCAAGAAAAATAGGATTATAAATCACCATCCATACTGAAATCAATGCATCGAGTGCAAGAAATCATCTTCCATATCTCCCCCCTCCAACTACATCTCTCTTTCCCTCCATCTCTCCTCCTATACACTGAAATCAATGCATCTAGTGCAAGCAATCAAATAGGATTATAAATCACCATCTACTTCCCTATCTCCCCCCTCGAACTACATCTCTCTTTCCCTCTGTATCTCCAATCTCTGACGTCCTCCCCCTTCCTTCTTCTCTCTCCATTTCTTTCCCGCATATATATCTCCCTCTCTTTTCACCCTCCAACTATGTTACTATCTCCCTCCCTCTCTCCTTCTCTCCATATCTCCTTCTTTATCTCTTTATCTCACCCCAAAACATATACACACTCTCTCCATATCTCCCTTGTCACTTCATCTCTCTTTCCACTTCTCACTCTCTATGTATTCCTTCTTCCCTCCCTCTCTCCCCCTCCAACTCCATCTCTCCATCCTTCCATCTCTCCTTCTATCTTCGTCTCTCTCATCCTTCCTCTCCCCCTCTCTCTCTTCCCCTCACCTCCACCTTCTCTCTCTTCCTCTCTCTCTTGTCCTTCCTCTCCTACCTTCCTCTATCTTTTCCTCTCTCTCTCTCTTTTCCTTCCAATCCTCTTTCCTCCCCCAACACACACACACACTCCCTCTCTCTCAACATCTACACTAAAATCAATGCATATAGTGCAAAAAAAACAGGATTAGAAATCACCATCCACACTGAAATCAATGCATCGAGTGCAAGAAATCATCTTCCATCTCTCCCCCCTCCAACTCCATATCTCCTTCCCTCCCTCTCTCCACTCTCTCACATCCTCTCTCTCTTCCTTCCCCTCTATCCCTTTCTCTCCCACATCTATCTCTCTCTATATCTCCCTCTCTCTCCCTCTCTTCACCCTCCAAATATGTTACTATATCTCTCCCTCTCTCATTCTCTCCCCATTCCCTCCATCTCTCCTTATTTTTCTCTTTATCTCACCCCCAAACATACACATACTCCTCTATTTCTCCCTTGTCACTCCCTCTCTCTCTGCAGTTCTTCCTCCCTATGTAAATACATTACTCTGGATCCAAAGTTTGATATTATCTGTACTTACACTGAAATCAATGCATTTAGTGCAAGTAAGAAAATAAGATTAGAAACCAACATCTACACTGATATCAATGCATCTAGTGCAAGCAATCAAATAGGATTAGAAATCACCATATCAAAAGTTTACATTACTCTTGATCTATCAAACTTTACATTAGAAATCACCGTCCACACTGAAATCAATGCATCAAGTGCAAGAAATCATCTTCCCTCTCTCCCCCCTCCAACTCCATCTCTCTTTCCCTCCCTCTCCACTCTCTCACATCCTCTCTCTCTTCCTTCCCCTCTATCCCTTTCTCTTCCACATCTATCTCTCTCTCTCTCTCCCTCTCTTCACCCTCCAACTATGCTACTATATCCCTACCTCTCTCCTTCTCCCCCCATTCCCTCCATCTCTCCTTATTTTTCTCTTTATCTCACCCCTAAACATAGACATACTCTCTCTATTTCTCCCTTGTCACTCCCTCTCTCTCTCCACTTCTCGCTCTCTCTATGTATTTCTTCTTCCCTCCCTCTCTCACCCTCCAACTCCATCTCTATATCCCTCCCTCTCTCATCCTATCTCCCTCCCTCTCTCCTCCTCTCTCTCTTCCTTCCTCTCTTTCCCTTCCTCTCCTACCTCCCTCTCTCTTCCCCCATCTCTCTTCTCTCTCCCTCTCTCTCTTTTCCCTCCAATATAAAATGGAAGAGAAATATAAAAATATGGTTTTTGGCCCACTGTGTTAAATTTATATATGTAGGGAGAGAAGTGATTTTTCATTAGGGTCGACACTAGATTAATTAGATTAAATTTTAAATGTTAAATATTAAATATTATTTTTACATTTACGTTTACATGTTTATTGATACCCAAGATAGGTAATGCATATAGTGTACTTTAATTTGGCCCATGGTATTTAGCTGAGGATTCACCTAAATAAAACCACTTTTTGAGTGTTCCTAAATATAAATAGGATTATGGAGTAAATATAAAAAGACGTTTTATTTATTTACCATACCTATGGTTTATTTATATTCTATTTATTTACCATACCTCTTTTATAAATAAGGTATTTGGCCCATGGTATTCATCCCATGGTATTAAAGTGGTACATTTCTGTACACTCGGACATATAAAAAGTTCACATTAATTAAATTTAATAATATTAATATTATAATATAATAATGTGAATATTAGAATTCATAATAATATTAATATTAATATTAGGGTTAATAATGTTTTTTTGGCATGTATTAATAATAATTTGGCCCATGGTATTTAGCTCAGGATTCACCTAAATAAAACCACCTTTTGATGTTCATAAATATAAATAAGATTATGGAGTAAAAATAAAAAGACTTTTTATTTATTTACCATATATATGGTTTACTTATATTTTATTTATTTACCATACCTCTTTTATAAATATGGTCTTTGGCCCATGGTATTCTGGTATTAAAGTGGTAAATATATCAAAAATTTACATTACTCACATGACATCTACACATCTATATACACTTCGACATACCAAAATTTTACATTACACACATTACATCTACACATCTCTATATATCCATGGTATTCTGGTATTAAAGTGGTAAATATATCAAAAATTTACATTACTCACATGACATCTACACATCTATATACACTTCGACATATCAAAATTTTACATTACACACATTACATCTACACATCTCTATATATTTGGCCCGACATATCAAAAGTTTACATTACACACATTACATCTACACATCTCTATATATTGGGCCGACATTGACATTACACACATTACATCTACACATCCCTATATACTCAGCTGTAGAGCGCCTCTCGGCGCAATAAACAAATTTAATATAGCCACAAAACCCAAACTATATTTATTAGCTAAAACAATATTAAATTAAATAATTATTAATGAAAATTTTAATTTAACAAAACATTAATAATATAAACTAAAAATTTAACATATAAATAAATATTTAATTATACATTGTTTAAACATATATTTAATATATTATTTATAAATATATATTATTATTTTTAAAATTGGAATCTCCAAAATTAAGAACTACAGACAGTGGCTTGAGTATTAATAATGAGTAATTAATAACTAAGCCTCTTACTTTGATTACCGTACTTGTTATTATTCACCCAAGTTGGGCCTCAGGGACATGGAGTGATACATACATTTTTCCAGATTTTACCAGGGGACAGTGCTGGAAAATGGACACATGCATTGCCTTAGTTTGTACTTCATTTGAACCGTTATTTTATATTTTTTTTTGGCTGCATTCCTGTTTTTTTTGAACTGTTATTTTATATTTTTTTGGCTGCATTCCTGTTTTTTTTGAACTGTTATTTTATATTTTTTTTGGCTGCATTCCTGTTCTTTTGGGGTTTTTTCTGTGTATTTCTGTTATTGGTTTCCATGGCGAACCCTCTTTTTCACTTATGGAGTTCTTCTCATGATATCTTTTACTGGCTAGTTTCTGGTCATTCTCTCAGATGTCTCTACTGTTGGGACTACATCTTTTGTTTTCTGTTTTTTATTTTTATCTTTGGGTGCCCAGTAATAATATGCAGCATATACAGACTTGAAGTGATGTATGAATTCACTGCGGCCCAATAAAGAAATCCGTATAATATTATGCAAAATCATCAGAATAGAATACATAATCAGTAAAATTCACAAGACAAAGAATGCATAATTTTGAAAATCTGACAAAGCTTAACAGAGAAATATGCACTTTCCATGTAATAAATGAAACTGCAAATTTCATTTCACAAACCTTCCAGACAAAAACCCAAATAGTAAAATCCAATGCAAAATTATGCTATTCAAGCACAACTATAGGCACAAGCAGGTAAAGTGAAAATTTGCAAATCAGCAAAATCCAATTTTGAAATCCACTCTAAACCAGTAAAGAAATCAGTTGCTAATATAAGTTTATAGAACCCAGGTAAAAGAATCAGTTGCTAATATAAGTTTATAGAACCAGTAAAGAAAACATCAATTTTAGAAAACCAAGCATGTAAATCGTTTCACCACAACTTATTTCCAAGTTTACAGTTTTTGTAAATTTGTGTAGTTTACAGTTTTTGTAAATTTGTGTATAATTGAATATTGAGGCAAGTTGTGTACACCTCCTTAAACTAAATAGTCTAATAGCTCCAGAGAAGGATCTCCTGTCTCACACAGGAATCAGCCTCAACCAGTTTTGTACATCAAACATCAATTTGAGGGAATCAGCCTCAACCAGTCTAGTACATCAAACATCAATTTGAGGTTAGCCTAGCTAGTCTGTAACATTAAATTAGATTATGCTCATTATCCTATTCTCTTCAAGTCCATTTGAATATCTGTTTACCCAATCCAGCAAATGGTCAGTGAGATAATGTAGTTATTAGATTACATACATTATTTTACAAACATAGTATTAACCAGATTATCACCAGGGTTTGGTTTTGAGGACGAAACCCTGGAAGTTCTCACAGAGCTTACACAGCAAAATGCAAAAGACCAAGAATATGAAGAAATGAAAGAAAATACATAAAAACCTGAAAGAAATCGGTCCGTGTTCAATAATAGGTGCACTCGGCTATTCAGGGGTCGCGACTCGCTGGCAGCTGCGAATTAGGAATCAACGATTGCAGTTGTGCTTCAATGAAACAATGAAATAAAGGGTTCGGAGCAGGGGTTAATCTGTTATGCGGCATGCGACAAATGCATTCAATTTCTTTACTAACTGTACCATTGCTAGCTGTCCTCTCGAACAGCCTTCATTGCAAATTGCACGGTGCACCCAACTAGCAAGTTTTCAATAAGGAATTTTTGACTCCTACATTAAATAATTTAGTGAACAATAAAACACTCACGATTCATCTCTCAGAGTAAGGCTACGTATTCGACAGTCATTAAATAAAACCGAGTAGTCTTTAGTGCGACTTTTTAAAGGCTTTTATAGTGACTTTTTAGGATATAATTTCTTTAAATTCCAGCAGGAATTTATTGAAAAGAGAAGTTTGATCGTTAACTTTGCACAATCGAAGTGCCTTGGAGGTTTTTGAGGGTGCTGAACAAAACCAGTTTGAATAACAAAAACCAAAATTTTACCTCAAAATTTTCTCCAGCACCTGAAACTTCAAAAAGTCGCACTAAAAACAATTCCAAATAAACCTGTAAAATTTGATAGACATTGAAATTTTGAAAATAGCAAGGTGGAAAATCAGTGATTTCATATATATATATATATATATAAACTTGTGATAATTTAGAATTATCGGCACAATAACGTTTTTTCTTTTAAAATCAAATGTAATTGACGGCTAAAAAAAATCGACTTTAACCCCTGGGGGCAGTCTATGCTTTTTGTTTTCTTCTGGGAAGACGCGGCAAAACTATAAATCAACCATATAGTCAACTAACACGGCCGTAATGATAGCGCGGGTTACCTACTGTAGACCAATGACTCCAATGACTCGCCGGCCGCCATTAACGAGTCGGACTCGGTAGCACTAAGTTCTCATGGCATTGCTACGTCAGACTCCCATGCTATCACAAGTATACAAGTATTTTTAGTGGCAGGCTCACCTCAAAAGATTTGGATGTGGTAAAATAACAAATTGTTTAATAAATGGGGTATTTGTTTGAGTATGTGTCTTATAACAAGTAATGAGATAAAAAATATTGTTATGAATAAGTTTCACAAAAGTATATGGAAAAAAGAAAAAGTATTACACTGAAGAATTTAACCCCACTCATAATCATTAACAAAAAGTGTACATAGGGTCAGTGTTTCTTGGAGATCCAAATTTTGTATTACTCAGTGAAAGACTAATTTTCATCAACTCAGTGGTGAAACATGGTGCTAGAAAAGGCCAAAAAAAATGTGAGAGGAAAGAGTATGTATTTTTTCTCTCCTTGAAAAGCGGAAACAGAAAAGCATTTCATTTTAGAATGTTAGGTTTTCAAAGACAATATGGAAAACTAGTTGTTGAGATAATCTATTTAACTAAGAGTTTGTAAAGCTAGTAGCTTTTATTGTAAAACTCTACTGGCAAAAGGGTTGCATACAAGAACCAAATGGAAAAGCAATATATCTCATAAACTATTTTTAGCCTCGTGAACCAAGATTTTACCTCAAAATTTTTCACAGGATTCCGGCACTTGAAACTTCAAAAAATCGCACTAAAGACAACTCCATTCGTGTTGACCAATTTTGAGATGGTGGAGGCCAAGTCTACTCTGATCATTAATCAAAGTAAAATTTGATTATCAGTATAAATATGACTCGTAAAGAAAATGGTAAAAGTTACTTGCATCGTCAACACGTTGTTGGATGCAAACTCTTGAGTGGGTGTGTGAAGATTAAGTCTAATAAGAACCTTAGTGATAAACTAGAAGTAAATATGTGGCCAAAGAATTATCAAAGGTAGTTTCCTATAGTGTTTTTTCACATTGTACATAGTGTTGTATTGATCTGTTGTATTTTTGTTGTGGAGTTGTTGTATTTTTATTGTAAATTATTTGTTATGTTTAATAATTGATTCAACTTTATAGTCTTTTAAATTTGTGTTTGAGTGCATTATTTTGTGATGCTCAAGTATTCATAATACTTGTTTTATATGGATTGTATAAGGAAAATTTCATTTATAGCTATATTGTATATGGATGTGACTTTTTAATGTAGATTTGTTTTATTTTAAATGCTTGACCATATATTTATTAAATATTTTTAACTGAATTTATTGTGTAGTGTAAATGTTACCTTAAAATGTTTAAAATATTGATGTGTTGTTTGTAGTTATATGAAGATTAAATTAATTAAGTTGTGGGATTAATAATATAATGTTATTATTCTTTGATTGGGGTGCGAAGAGGCTTAATATCTATTTCAAGATGAATAACATGATTGAAATGATTATAGGCAGGGTCAAAGGGCAGCCACCTCCCAAAAGGCGCGTGTGGGCTTGTGTTAGTGGGCTGGCATATGGTAATGGCATGATTACTACGGAAGGGACGAGCGACAAAGCTCATAAAGGACAATTGGAGAGGGAGGTTAACCTTCTAAATGTAATTTTCCTAGTGTAGTGTGAGGCTCTAACTGTAACAGACCTGAGTAAAAGAGTCATGTAATAAAAGGTAATAAAGGCAAAAATAATACCACGGTTGAGGGACACTTATTCCAAGCTGAATGTTAGGCAAAGATATGCTAGTGGGCATCACTAGATATGTGGTTATGGATAAGGAAAATTGGCAAAGGCAATGG
Source organism: Pinus albicaulis (assembly GCA_034641835.2). Lineage (NCBI taxonomy): Eukaryota > Viridiplantae > Streptophyta > Pinopsida > Pinales > Pinaceae > Pinus > Pinus albicaulis. Next base: position 1,015,944,227 of record CM076582.1, on the reverse strand, counting down.
CTAAGGAATTAAAGAAGAAAAAAGTATTTTTGGCACATTTATTTATGAAAATAAAGGAAAATAGGAGAAAAGGAAGGTAAAATGGCACAAGTTGCATGTGAGGAGGAAAATGAAGGAAAATAATGGAAAATGAAAAAAATATAGACCTCATTGATAAAAAGGCTTATGAAGATCAGTCAGTACCTTTTGTCAATTCAGTTTTGGAGCACTCTCATTATTCTCTCTCTCACACACTCTTGGATATTTAGAGTTTTCTTAGAGAATTCTAACATTGAGCCAACAAGGAGGAAAGAAAGGAAAGGAAGTATAAGGAAAGGAAAGGAAATCAAAGATCAAGCAAGGAAGAGCATGATCTAGCAGCTTCAGCAGGAAGACTTGCACGTAACATATTGCATGTGTGATTTCCTAGTTGGTTTGGATATGCATGGCTTATGCATGTTCGTATTTGGTTCTCTTGTTGTTAGTGGCATGGTTTTGTCAGGTTTTGACAGTGGTTTTTCAGCCTTGCCTTGCCTTTTTTTGGATGCCATGGTGTGTTAGGATTTTGATCTCGGTTTTGAGCTTTGGAATTGTTAGATGGATTTCAGAATTCGGGGCAGAGCTGGTCTCAAGGAAAATTCCCAAAGTCCTAGGAATCCCTTGACCTGCTTTGGCGAGATACATGGTAAAGCCTGAGGGTGGTGTCTCAGTTTAGGGCCTAGTGATATGGGATTGGATTGCGGCAAATCCTGAGAGACTTGGAGATGGAAAATTCCTCAAGGACAGCGATGGATTCTGGATGGCATTCCAAGTTCGGTTTGGTTTTGTGATCGGAGCATTGATTTTGGTGTGATCATGGTATGGTGAGGGTGGAGTTGGTTTAACCTCTGGATTCCCTTGATTTTCTTTTGGATTGGTTTATCCAAGAGATCCCACATTCATGCTTGGAATATGGCACAGGGGTGACTGGTTGAAGAGAGTTTTGGTTCAACCATGTCTATGGTCGGGTGGTACATGGAAGTCCCAAACCTGGTCGGTTACTGCCTATGTTTAATGGAAAATAAGTTCTCTTGCTTTTGTACCTATTAATGTGTGGATTTAATGGTTGTTATATCATTGTTATTTCCATGGTTTTATGTTGGTTATGAGCATGCTTAAATGACTGGTTAATTTCATGGTTATTTCATATATTTATTTGTAAATGTCAATATAATGGATGAAATACCTAATGGATGTCATATATGTTCAAGGAAGAGGGTGGTGATCCTTGCTGTAATGTTTCATAAGAGATTTCAATAATTCATGCTTTGTCTTGTATCCTAGACCTGTAGATTTCATTCATGCCAAGTGTTTGACAGAATGTCATTCCCGGTTGAGGATGGTCAGGCCTAGTCTTAGAGTCAGTTTTTGGTTATTTGGCATTGTCGCCATGTGTTTGATGATTTCTGAAAGCTACAAGAAGTTATGGGCAGTGTCTGAGATTTTGGGTTTAAAAAGTGCCTTAAATATCACATACACATGCACAGGTCTGGGAAATTGAGTCCCTGGACGGACACATGCATATGTTGTGGGTGCATCCAGAGCCCCCCAGATGCACCCTTGCCTATATCAAGGGAGCTTCCAAGGGTTTTCTTCAGCAAAATTTAGTGGGACACAGGGACAAGTTAGCTTAATGGTTGGGATAGCCTCTGGGGTTCTTGTAGCAAGTGTAGGGAATCTGTGTTATGGTTTTCTACATTGATTACACTTCCTTTAATTCACCAACGAGGTTGAGTCTACTCTTAACTTCCCTCAACCCATGTTTACCCTGGTTGGTCGGTTACTTGTGTAGATGTGAGGGGAGGTGTACATTAAACTCACCATCTTCTCGAGTGGTTCAACTCATTTGGCTCAACTGGGGTGGCATTGCAGAATTTTGGGTTGGCATAGATAAATGGGTATGTTTCATATTCTAATTATTTGGCCCATCACCAATGGTTTGTTCGGTCTATTCTTTGCGACAAAGGAAATACCACTCTCAGTAATTAGAATGTTGGTTGACTCCGTAAAGGGTATTTAGAAACTTGGCAAGTTTCTATAGTTGTTGTATTTTTTGTGTACAATGTTTCTTTGTTTGTGTCTGTTTTGTTTGGCATATTATTGTCTAGATTTGGCATGCATGTTCGAAGTTGGGTCCATTGTTGGTGACCCAGGTGGCTCTAGACATGCTTAGAGGTCAAAGAGGGCTTATAATAGCTCGAAAATCAAAGTGGTCATATGGAAGTGAAACTAGAACCAGATCGTAGGGCTCGTCGAGTTTATTCCACCACTATGTATGACACTAAAATACAAGCTCGTGTGGTCGAGTTATTCACAGTCAAAGTTCGAGTCAAACTTGGCCAAGTGGTAGGGTTAAGGAGGCTACAAATTGACCGGGACTGGCACACAAAATTCAGCTCTCGAGAACAGGCAAATTTGTCGAATGGTTAAAAATTCCAGTGACCCGTATTTTTCGATGGATTAAAAAAGACCATATTTGGTTAAATATATATATATATATAATAGGGGTGGAAGGCTGCCACCCCTGGCATCGTTACATTATAAAAAAATTTAAAAAAAGATTTGGTCGGCGGGCGGTCAAACCCCACCGACCCCAAACACCATCAAACTAACAGTTATATTAACAACACACCCCACATATATTACAAAAAATGATGATGGGGCGAGCCACCCCTATCGGACCTGCCCACCATTCAACATTGTTAATGAGCCGCGCAACAAAGCAACAATTTTTATCATGTTTAAACTGCTAGCAGGGTAACACTCTAACTGCCAACCCTTTTTTTACGATGTTAAACAAAAATGAGCTAAGGTGCGGGGTCGTCAGGGTTGGAACCCCCGACCTCACCGCCACTACTACAAGCCTTTCACCAATGGATCAAACGGTCCACTTGGTAATTTTTGTCGCCGCTCAAATACATAAACTCGAAATTCTCATTTGTACGGGGAGAGCGTCAAGCCGAAGCCGAACAAAGGTGGAACTTGGAGGTCGAGTTCGGGGAGTGCCTAGCGGAGCCGTGCACCAAAATATGAAACTGTGACCAGGGCGGAACTTTTCCTAGGTAGAGAAGTGGAACCTTGAACATGGATGTTGAAAGATTCCTTGGGAGGTAAATTTTTACAGTGACAGAATGTTATCGAGTTTATAGTTATTTTTCTCAGAATTTTGTAGGGAGCGTGATGGTGAAGTCAGTTTTTTCATCTGAGCAACAAAATTGCGGGTGCCCTACAATAAGGAATCTTTGAAGAATCTTGAGGAATATAAAATATTCCCTTCGAGACTGAATTTTTCAAGTGTCGGAACGTGGCCAAATTTATACTCATTTTTCTCAAAATTTCGGAAGGATCATGATGAAGAGATCAGATTTATCATCTAAGCAGAAGATCTCCAGTCAAGCAATGGAGAGGAATCTTTATGGAATCATGAGGAATCTAAAAGATTCCCTAAGGCCCAGATTTTGACGATGTCAGAATTGCACAAGTTGATAGTCAATTTTACACCACTCATCACCAGGAATTCAGTGGTGCAATCCATTTTAGTAGTTGAGCTTTTCATTTTTTGACCATCTTTGAAAGTGGAGGTACATGATGCAGTTATGTGATGCTTCCTTTTGTTTTGCTGAGATGATGTATTATTGTTGAGATCCCTGTGTAACACTATGTTGAAGGATACTTGTTGCCACATTGTGTGATCCGAATATATGCAGGGATGCAACAGAATACACATATAACCATAAACATAAATATGCAGTGGAAATAACACTTCATTTCATTAATATGAAATAACTAAAATTTGCTTACAGACAAAATGGAAATAAAGTAGCTAGGGTGCTAGTAGCTTATCTCTGAGAAGATATGTGATGGCTACAAGCCTCTAAACTATGTTCCAATGAGGCTTAAGGGCCTATTTATTTTTTAGAAACAATAGAAAACCCTAAGCATCCAAAAACCTAACCCTAGGAGATGAAGCGCCAAAATTATGGTCCCCGTTTGGGTAAGTTGGTGTTTCAACTTCCCAGGGACGTAACTTTGGCATATGATCTTCGTTTGATGCGCACCATACCTAGTTAGAAAGATATATCCAACAAATACAACTTTTGATGTGAGCAGAATCAGTCCATATACCCATGTTTCTCTTGATTTTCCCAAAAAATGTCATTTAGGGCCGCAAAACGACTCCTGAAATTCAGGACCTGAAAAACTGTTAAAAATAGTAAGTTGTGCCGAAACTGAAAATCTGAAAGAGATAATGGTGGGGGCCCAAGTGGAATAGGAAGGTGACCACCAATATCCACCCAGATGATTCCTCCCCCCTTAGGAAGTAATGGTCCCATTACGTTGAGTTCCTTCATGAGATGAGGAAACTTCTGCTAAACTTGGTCCCTGGTGAACCACTTGCCTTGGTGTAGAAGTTGGCAAGATTTGACAACCCGATACAGTTGGATCTTCTGTTGGCGAGTGTTCGTGATTTGCATGTCCAGGATACAATCTATGGTGGCCTATTCCATGCAGTCTGGGTTTAACTATGTTGGCGTGAGTTGTTCTGCAATGTTAGAGGTTTCCAACAAAGGTGGGAAGTAGGGACGAAGGTGGTCCACATTGAATATTGGGTGTAGACCAAGGAATGGTGGAATACTGACCTCGAAGGGATTGTTCCCTACAGCCTTGGTGATGGTGTATGGTCCATATCGGAGTGGGCGAAACTTGCGGTAGGGTATAGTGAGGCGCTCCTTCTGCAAATGTAGCCACACTTTGTCGCCCAACTGGAAGTTTTGTGGCACCCGATGTTGATCATGTCATTGCTTATACTTAGCATTGGATCTGTCCAATATGTCATGAACCTGTTGGTGGATGTGTTGAATGCACTCAATGAAGCTGTTCGCTTTGTTTGCTTCAAACTCGACATGAGCCGAATCGTCTTGAGTAGCTGCAAATGGCATGGCTACGTCAATGGGACATAGTGGCCGAAATCCCAAGCCCACCTAAAATGGGTTGTGGTCGGTTGAGCTGTGGAGAGCCCGGTTATAACTGTGTTGTACATAGGGTAGGCTCTCATCCCATGTGTGTGGATGCTTTGAATTGTACATGCGCAGAATGTGTACTGTCATCCTGTTGACGACCTCTGTCTGGCCATCAGTTTGGGGATGGAAAGTTGTGGACTTGGTGAGCTTCGTGTCCATCATTGACCAAAGGATGGACCAAAATGTGCTGAGGAACCTGTTGTCCCGATTTGAGATGATAGACCGTGGGATCCAAAAGTGCACCCACACTCATTCAAACAAGATTTTAGCAGTGGCTTCTACTATGATATTCTTCTTGCATGCCGCCATAATAGCCATCTTCGAGAATCTGTCGACGACCACGAAAACACAGTCGTTTCCATACTTAGTAGAAGGAAGGCCCGACATGTGATCCATGGAGATGGATTCCCAAGGTCGACTAGGGGTAAGTAGCGGATTATAGAGGCCTTGCTTCTTGATGGTCGGTTTGGCAATGGCGCAAGCAGTGCATGATTTGATGTACTTCCCAACATCCTGTCGAAGGTTCGGCCAATAGAAATACTTCCACAGTACTGCCACTGTTTTCTCGACCCTGAAATGCCCAATGACTCGACTATAGTGTGATTCCCATATCATCTTGGCACGCTCGCTTGAAGGAACACAAAGGTGTCCTAGGTGACATAAAAATGCATCTTGGAGGTAAAAATTTGGAACTTGTGTACCCCCCAAGAGTGCCTTGTATGTGTGGCCGAATTAGGATCGCTCTTTTAGACAAGCGGCCAATCAAAAGTCTCGTGCCCACAAGAGTTGAGAACGGTGGTTAGCGCCATGATCGGTGGTCGGCTGAGGCAGAATGCAACATTATTGGTGCTACCCTTCTTGTACTTAATGTTCAAATGAAATTGTTGAGATATGTGGATCACTTCTGATGCCGATCGTTCTGCAAATTCCCTTGTGTCTATATGAACTGCAGGGGTTAGTGGTCTGTGTGGATGATTGCTTCCTTCCCTGTAATGTAATGCTTTCATTGTCGATAAGCCTGCACAATGGAATACATTTCTTTGTTATAAGTGGGATACTTTCGGACTGTGTCGGACAATGTCTCACTGTGATATGCCCCTGGATTCCCCTGTTGAGTAAGAACTACCCCGATAGCATAGTTAGAGGCATCTATATCGATATCAAATGGTTGTTACAAGTCTGGTAATGTGAGCACTGGGGAAGAACAGAGGCGATGTTTCAATTCTACGAATGCCTTCTGTTGAGATTCCAAAAAAAAGAGTTTTTCTTTGGCTCCTCCCTTGGTGGCTTGACTCAAGGGCCAAGTGATATGAGAGAATCCCAACACGAACCTGCGGTAGAAATTAGCAAGACCCAGAAAGCTGTGAAGCTTTGTTAGATTGGTTGGGTTGGCCAATATCAAATGACTTGGATCTTGGTTGGATCCACATGCACCCCCCTTTCATCAATAATGTATCCCAGATATTGAACCTAGGTCATGCCAAAAGTGCACTTCTCTAAATTGGCACACAACTTGTGTTGCTGCAGTGTTTGGAGGACTTGTCGGATGTGGTGGTGGTTCTCTTCCCAAGTCTGGCTGAAGATCATAATGTAATCCAAATAAACCACTAAAAATGAGTTGGTGAATGGACGTAAGATGTCGTCTATTAACCTCATGAAGGTTGTGGGAGCATTCGTCAACCCGAAAGGTATGACCAGCCATTCGAAAAGGCCCTCCTTGGCTTTGAAGGTAGTCTTCCACACATCAGAGGGTTCAATTGGTACCTAGCGATACCCAAAATTCAAGTCGATCTTGCTGAAATATTTCGCCCCTTTGAGTTGGTCCAGAAGGTCATCGATCAGTGGGATCGGGTACCTATTTTGGATAGTGATCTTGTTCAACACCTAATAGTCAATACAAAGTCTCCAAGTCCCATCCTTCTTCTATACCAACACTATCGGGCTCCCACAAGGCAATGAACTCGGCCGGATGTGACCTTTCCGCAACAGCTTCTGAATATGCCTTTTGATTTCATCGTTCTCCAAAACAGAGCTCCGATAGATCGGTCCATTGGGTAGCAGCGCACCTGGGGTCAGATCAATGGGATGTTTGACTTGATAGTATAGAGGCACCCTTGTGGGTGAGGTGAAGATGTCCCCGTACTCCACAACATTGTCCATTTGTGTTGTCATGCAGAGGAGCCCTGTCTCGAGGTCGTGGCCACAATATTCTTCTTGCCCTAGGGGCAGATCACCAGGAAAACATATTTCTTGGTTCTGGAAATGAGCTTACTACATTTTTTTGCAGTAACCAAAGAGGTAGTGGCAGGCGGTGGTACCTATGGTATCCTGTATAGCTTATTTCCGAAAGTAACAATAACAGTGCAAGGTTAGGACTCATACACAACATGTCGCTTCCACAAGTATGGTTGGCCTAATAATACATCACAAACACCAAGAGGAGCAATGTCACATAATACCTCATTCGTGAAGGGCTTGATGTTGTAGGGAAGGCGACACTACTGGCTGACGCGGAGATCCCGTCCTTGGTGAAGCCACCCGATGGTGTATGGTTGTGGGTGTGTTGTAGTCAGCAAGCCCAACTTCTTCACGACGTCTGCTGAAATTAGGCTCTTTTGGCTCCCATTGTTGAAAATGAACTCTAGCGGGGAACCCTTTACCCACATCTAGGAGTGGAAGGGACGCTCATCCTCCTCTGGATCTTCAGGTTCCTCCTTCTGGATATTCGTAGTGGAAACAGTGGCGTTGGGATTTGCATAAATAATCTGTTTCCTTTTTTCATTCCCCTTGTCAGGTTTTGATTTAGAGTCGGAGCATGCATCTAATTCAGAAGCCCTCATCTCGTCCACTAGCAACTGCTTGGCCTGACACTCACTTGTGTTGTGAGTGGAGCTCTTATGGAACTCACACCACTTTCTCATGTCCTTCTTTGGCTTCACGGTGTTTTTCTTTGCTTATAGCTTTGGTAGGTTGTCTTGGACTAGCATGCCTTGGCTTTGTCCTTTTTTCTATGGTTTAAGGGCACCTTTCCCTTGATTTTGATTCGTAAATCTAGTCTTACTTCTTCTGTTTGAATTTCTGCTCAATCATGGTAGCACACCGGTATGTCATGCAAAGCTAGGAGATGTCAAGGAACTCCATTTCCTCCTAAATGTATATGTGCAGACAACTACGATACTTAAGCACCACATGTTTCTCTGAATCTTTGATACCCAACTTTGTGCGCAGGGTATGGAACAGATTCGTCAGCTCATGCACATCTTGATGCCTTTTTTGCCGCAACGTGGTCCATTGTATGTACTTGTCCTCATATCTCCCCATGGGATAATATTGTTACTTGATGGCGTCTTGGAAAGAATTCCAAGTGGGTACGGCTGAGAGCAGAGAGGTTTTTGTCTCATCCTTTTTATCATAGTAGGTTTCCCACCAGTCCTTAACATGGGGGGTAGCTTTGAGGAGTGCAAAAATAATCTTCTCCCGGTCAGAAAAAATAATGAATCGAGACATATCCTTCTAATAGATTCAACCATCTATCTATGACATCTACATCTGTTTGACCCTCAAATATGGGAATGTCAATGTTTAATTGTACCTTAAAGGGAGACGCGCCTCCAAAGTGGCTGCTGGATGTAGATGCGTTGCCGATGGGTAGTCATTGAAGGATTTGGGCAAAGTTATCCATCATCGCGTTATTTTGTTTTTTGAGGGCCTCCTCGAGCAATATTTTGATAGGATATCCTGCTCCCTCATCTTTCTTTCCGTCCCTCATGGGTGGCTGTCGGGGTTTGCGAGGCTGATCTTGCAAAGGTTCAACCAAATCGAGCCCTAACTCCTTATACCTTGACCTCATTGGGGATATGCAAAGAAGGATCGAGAAAAAACAGACCCCTCTGATTCCACTGATCCAGATTTATCCAAGTTCGCAACATAATACACATATAACCATATACACAAAGATGTAACAGAAATAACACTTCATTTCATTAATATCAAAGAACTAAAATTTTCTTACATACAAAATGAAAATAAACTAGCTAGGGTGTTGGTAGCTTATCTTTAAGAAGAGATGTGGCAGTTACAAGCCTCTGAATTATGTTCCAATGAGGCACGAGGGCCTATTTATTATTAAGAAACAATGGAAAAGCCTAAACATCCAAAACCCTAACCCTAGAAGATGAAGCGCCAAAACTATGGGCCCTGTTTGGGTAAGTCAGTGTTTCAAATTCTTGAGGACGTAACTTTGGCATATGATCTCTGTTTGACGCGCACTATACCTTGTTAGAAATATCTATCTGACTACAAATTTTGATGCGAGCAACATCGGTCCATGAACCCATCTCGGTCTAGTTTTCCCACAAAACGTCGTTTAGGGCCTCAAAACAGCTCCAGAAGTTTAGGACTCGTAAAACTACTAAAAATAGTAAGGTGACGAAACTGAAAAACTGAAAGAGACAATGGTGGGGCCCTAAGTGGAATAGGCAGGTGGCCACAAATATTGACCTAGATCATTCCTCCCCCCTTAGGAAGAAATGGTCCCTATTGCGTTGAGTTCCTTCATGAGATGAGGAAACTTTTGCTAAACTTGGTCCATGGTGAATCACTTGCCTTGGTGCAGGAATTGGCCAAATTTGACAACCTGATACAGTTGGATCTTCTATTGGCGAGTGTTCTTGATTTGCATGTCCATGATAAAATTTGTGGTGGCATGTTCCATGCAGTCTGGGTTTAACTCTGTTGGTGTGAAGTTGTACTGCAATGTCAGAGGTGTCTAGCAGAGGTAGGAAGTAGGGATGAAGGCGGTCCACATTGAATACTAGGTGCAGACCAAGGAATAGTGGAATACTAAACTCGAAGGCATTGTTCCCTACAACCTTGGTGATGGTGTACGGCCTATATCAGAGCGGGCGAAGCTTGCGGTGGGGTCCAGTGAGGCACTCCTTCTGCAAATGTAGCCACACTTTGTCACCCACCTGGAAGTTGTGTGGCACCCTATGTTGATCATGTCGTTGCTTGTACTTAGAATTGGCTCTGTCCAATATTTCATGAACATGTTGGCGAATGTGTTGAGTGCGCTCGATGAAGCTATTCGCTTTGTTAGCTTCAGACTAGACATGAGCCGAATCGATATGAGTAGCCGCAAATGGCATGACTATGTCAATGGGACATAGTGGCTGGAATCCTAAGCCCACCTGAAAGGGGCTGTGGCCAGTTGAGTTGTGGAGAGCCAGATTATAACTGTGTTGTACATAGGGGAGGCTCTCATCCCATGTGCATGGATGATTTGAATTGTACATGCGTAGAATGTGTACAATTATCGTGTTGACGACCTTTGTCTGGCCATCAGTTTGGAGATGGAAAGCTATGGACTTGGTGAGCATGGTGTCCAGCATTGACCAGAAGAGTTTAGCAGTGGCTTCTGCTGTGATATTCTTCTTGCAGGCTGCTATAATAGCCATCTTTGAGTATCTGTCAATGACCACAAAAAAACAGTCATTTCCATACTAAATAGAAGGAAGGCCCGGCATGTAATTTGTGGAGATGGATTCCCAAGGTCAACTAGGGGTAGGTAGCAGAGTATAGAGGCCTTGCTTCTTGATGGTCGGTTTGGCAATGACATAAGCAGTGCAGGATCTGATGTACTTCCCTACATTCTGTCGAAGGTTTGACCAATAGAAATACTTCTAGAGTACTACCACTATTTTCTCGACCCTGAAATGCGCAGTGAATCAACTGTAGTGTGCTGCCCATATCATCTTGGCATGCTCACTTGAAGGAACACAAAGGTGTCCCAGATGACATAAAAATGCATCTTGGAGGTGAAAATTTGGAACTTGCATACCCCCAAGAGTGCCTTGTACGTGTGACCGAATTCTGAATCGCTCTTGTAGATAAGCAACCAATCAAAAGTCTCGTGCCCACAAGAGTTGAGAACGGTGGTTAGTGCCATGATCGGTGGTCGGCTGAGGCAATCTGTAACATGATTGGTGCTACCCTTCTTGTAATTTATGTTCAAATGAAACTTTTGCATATATGTCTGTCACTTCTTATGGAGATCGTTCTACAACTTCCCTTGTGTATGTATGAACTGCAGGGGTCGGTGGTCTGTGTGGATGATTGTTTCCTTCCCCAAAATGTAATGTGTCCATTTTCGACAAGCCTGCATAATGGAATACATTTCTTTGTCATAAGTGGGATACTTACGGACTATGTCAGAAAATGTATCACTGTGATATGCCACTGGATGCCCCTGTTGAGTAAGAACTTCCCTGATAGCACAGTCAGAGGCATTTGTATCGATCTTAAATGGTTGTTGCAAGTATGGCAATGTGAGCACTAGGGAAGAACAGAGGCGATGTTTCAATTCTACGAACGCCTTCTATTGACATTCCGACCAAAATAAATTTTCTTTCGCTCCTCCCTTGGTGACTTGACTCAAGGGCCAAGTGATATGAGAGAAACCCAACATGAACCTACGGTAGAAATTAGCAAGACCCAGAAAGCTGCGAAGCTTTGTTAGAGTGGTTGGGGTTGGCCAATCCCGAATGACTTGGATCTTGGTTTGATCCACATGCACCCCCTTTCATCAATAATGTATCCCAGATATTGAACCTGTGTCATGCCAAAAGTGCACTTCTCCAAATTGAAACACAACTTGTGTTGCCGCAGTGTTTGGAGGACTTGTAGGATGTGGTGGAGGTGCTCTTCCCAAGTCTAGCTGAAGATCAGAATGTCATCCAGGTACACCACTATAAATGAGTTGGTGAATGGTTGCAAGATGTCGTCCATCAACCTCATGAAGGTTGCGGGAGCATTCGTTAACCTGAAAGGAATGACCAGTGATTCAAAAAGCCCCTCCTTGGCTTTGAAGGTAGTCTCCCACACATCAGAGGGTTCAATTGGTACCTGGTGATACCTAGACTTCAAGTCGATCTTGTTGAAATATTTTTCCCCTGTGAGTTGGTCTAGAAGGTCATCATTCCGTGGTATCGGGTACATATTCTGGATAGTGATCTTATTCAGCGCATGATAGTCAATACGAACTCTCCAAGTCCCATCCTTCTTTTGTACAACCACAATCAGGCTCCCACAGGGCGATTAAATCGGCCGGATGTGACCTTTCTACAGCAGCTCCTGAATCTGCCTCTTGATTTCATCGTTCTCCAAAATAGAGCATTGATAGATCGGTCCATTGGGTAGCGGCACACTTGGGGTCATATCAATGGGGTGCTTGACCTGACAATGCAGAGGCACCCCTATGGGTGAGGTGAAGATGTCCCCGTACTCCTCCACAACCTTGTCCATTTGTTGTTGTCGTGCAGAGGAGCCCTATTTGGAGGTCGTGGCCACAATATTCTTCTTTCCTTGGGGGTGGATCATTAGGAAAAAAAATTTCATGGTTTTGGAAATGAGCTTACTCCATTGTTTTGCAGTAACCAAAGAGATAGCGACAGGCGGTGGTAGCTCTGGTATCCTATACATCTTATTTCCCAAAGTAACAATAACAGCGCGAGGCCGAGACTCATACACAACATGTTGCTTCCAAAAGTATGGTTGGCCTAATAATACATCACAAACATCAAGAAGAGAAATGTCACATAATACCTCATCCGTGAAGGGCTTGATGTTGTAGGGAAGGCGACATTGTTGGCTGACGCAGAGATCCCATCCTTGGTGAAGCCACCCAATGGTGTATGGTTGTGGGTGTTTTGTGGTCGGAAAGCCCAACCACTTCATGAAGTCTATTGAAATTAGGTTCTTTTGGATCCCATTGTTGACAATGAAATGTAGCGTGGAACCCTTTACCCACATCTAGAAGTGGAAGAGATGCTCCTCCTCCTCTGGATCTTCCAGTTCCTCCTTTTGGATTTTCGCAATGGCAACAATGGAATTGGTATCTGCATCAATGATCTGTTTCCCTTTGTCATTCCCCTTTTCAGGTTCCGATTCAGAGTTGGAGCATGCATTTTATTTAGAAGCCCTCATCTCGGCCAACAATGACTGCTTGGCCCGACACTCAATTATGTTGTGAATGGAGCTCTTATGGAACTCACACTACTTTCTCGTGTCCTTCTTTGGCTTCACGGTGTTATTATTTGCTTGTGGCTTTGGAAGGTTGTCTTGGGACGCCATGCCTTGGCTTTGTCCTTTTTTCTGTGGTTTGGGGGCACCTTTCCCTTGCTTTTGATTCACATATCCAAAGTCTTGCTTCTTCTGTTTGAATTTATGCTCAATCTTGGCAGCATACTGGTATGTTATACCAAGCAAGGAGATGTCGAGGAACTCCATTTCCTCCTGAATTTATCTGTGAAAAGAACTGCGATACTTAAGCGCCAAATGTTTCTCTGAATCTTTGATACCCAACTTTGTGTGCAGGGTATGGAACAAATTCGTCAAATCATGCACATATTAATCCCTTTATTTCCGTAGCATGGTCCATTGTATGTACTTGTCCTCATAGCTCCCCATGAGATAGTATTGTTCCTTGATGGCACCTCAGAAAGAATTCCAAGTGGGTACGGCCGAGAACAGATAAGTTTTTGTCTCTTCCTTTTTCTCATGGTAGGTTTCCCACCAGTCCTTGACATGGGGAGTAGCTTTGAGGTGTGCAAAAATAATCTTCTCCCCATTTGAAAATTCATGAACTGAGAAATATCCTTCTAATAGATTCAACCATCTATCTACAACATCTGCATCTATTTGACCCTCAAATATGGGAATGTCAAAGTTTACTTGTGCCTTAAAGGGAGTTGCGCCTCTAGAGTGGCTTCTGGATGTAGATGTCTCGTCGGTGGGCAGTCGTTGAAGGATCTGGGAAAATTTATCCATCATTGCGTTCCTTTGTTTTTTGAGGGCCTCCTCGAGTAATATTTTGATAGGATCTACTGCTCCCTCATCTTTCTTTTTGTCCCCCATGGGAAACCGTTGGGATTTTTTAGGCTAATCTTGCAAAGGTTCAACCAGATCGAGCCCTCGTTGGGGACATACAAAGAAGGATCGAGAAAAAGCCGATCACTCTCATACCACTGATCCAGATTTATTTAGGAAAGAAATAGAATACACATATAACCATAAACACAAAGATCCAATGGAACTACACTTCATTTCATTAATATCAAAGAACTGAAATTTTCTTATAGACAGAATGGAAATAAACTAGATACGGCGCTGGTAGCTTATCTCTGAGCAGAGATGTGGCAACTATAAGCCTATGAACTATGTTCCAATGAGGCTCGAGGGCCTATTTATTATTTAGAAACAATGAAAAACCCTAAACATCTAAAACCCTAACCCTAGGAGATGAATCACCAAAACTATGGGCCTCATTTGCGTAAGTTGGTGTTTCAACTTCTCGGGGACGTAACTTTGGCATACGATCTCCATTTGACACACACCATACCTCGTTCGAAAGATCTATACGAGGACTACAAATTTTTATGTGAGCTCCATTTGTCCACAAACCCATGTTGCTCTCGGTTTTCCCAAAAAACATCGTTTAGGGCCACAAAACGACTCCGAAAGTTGAGGACCCGAAAAACTACTAAAAATAGTAAGTTGTGCCGAAACTGAAAAAATGAAAGAGACAATGGTGGGGCCCCAAGTGGAATAGGCAGGTGGCCACCGATATCTACCTAGATCATTCCTCCCCCCTTATGAAGCAATGATCCCCATTGCATTGAGTTCCTTCATGAGATGAGGAAAATTCTGTTGAACTTGGTCCCTAGTGAACCACTTGCCTTGGTGCAGGAGTTGGCCATATTTGACAACCCGATATAGGTGGATCTTCTGTTGGTGAGTTTTTTTTATTTTCATGTCCATGATACAATCTGTGGTGTCATGTTCCTTGTAGTCTGGGTTTAACTCTATTGGTGTGAGTTGTTCTGCAATGTCAGAGGTGTCCAACAGAGGTGGGAAGCAGGGATGAAGGTGGTCCACATTGAATACTAGGTGCATACCAAGGAATGATGGAATACTAAGCTCAAAGGAATTGTTCCCTATAGCCTTGGTGATGGTGTAAGACCCATATTGGAGCGGGAAAAGCTTGCGGTGGGGTCTAGTGAGACACTCCTTCTGCAAAAGTAGCCACACTTTGTCGCCCACCTAGAAGTTGTGTGGCACCCGATGTTGATCATGTCGTTCCTTGTACTCAGCATTGGCTCTGTCCA
Source organism: Pinus albicaulis (assembly GCA_034641835.2). NCBI lineage: Eukaryota > Viridiplantae > Streptophyta > Pinopsida > Pinales > Pinaceae > Pinus > Pinus albicaulis. The sequence goes on along the minus strand of CM076582.1, from coordinate 1,015,929,025 downwards.
ATATGTCATGAACCTATTGGCGGATGTGTTGAATGCATTGGATGAAGCTATTCGCTTTGTCAGCTTCAGAATGGACATGAGCCGAATTGGCCTGAGTAGCCGCAAATGGCATGGCTATGTTAGTGGGACATAGTGGTTGGAATCCCAAGCCCACTTGAAAGGGGTTGTGGTCGGTTGAGTTGTGGAGAGCCTAGTTATAATTTTGTTGTACATAGGGGAGGCTCTCATCCCATGTTTGTGGATGATTTGAATTGTAACATGTGCAAAATGTGTACAATCATCCTCTTGATGACCTCTATATGGCCATCAGTTTGGGCATGGAAAGCTATGGATTTGGTGAGCTTGGTGTCTAGCATTGACTAGAGGCTAGACCAAAATGTGTTGAGGAACCTACTATCCCGATCTGAGATGATATAATATGGGATCCCAAAGTGCACCCACACTCATTCAAAGAAGAGTTTAGCAGTGGCTTCTGCTGTGATATTCTTCTTGTAGGCCGCCATAATAGCGATCTTTGAGAATCTGTCGATGACCACGAAAACACAGTCATTTCCATACTTAGTAGAAGGAAGGCCCGACATCTAATCCATGGAGATGAATTACCAAGGTCGACTAGGGGTAGGTAGGGGAGTATAGAGGCCTTTCTTCTTGATAGTCGGTTTGGAATTTGCGTAATAAGTGCAGGATCCGATGTACTTCCCGACATACTGTCGAAGGTTCGGCCAACATAAATACTTATGCAGTACTACCATTATTTTCTTGACCCTGAAATGCCCAGTGACTCAATTGTAGTGTGCTTGCCATATCATCTTGGCACACTCGCTTGAAGGAACACAAAGGTTTCCTAGGTGACATAACAATGCATCTTGGAGGTGAAAATTTGGAACTTGCATACCCCCCAAGAGTGCTTTGTATGTGTGGGCGAATTCTGGATTGCTCTTGTAGAGAAGCGGCCAATAAGAAGTCTCGTGCCCACAAGAGTTGATAACGGTGGTTAGCGCCATGATCGGTGGTCGGCTAAGGCAGTCTGCAACATTATTGGTGCTACCCTTTTTGTACTTAATGTTCAAATGAAACTGTTGCAGATATGTGGACCATTTTTTATGGCGATCGTTCTGCAACTTCCCTTGTGTCTGTATGAACTACAGGAGTCAGTGGTTTGTGTGGATGATTCTTTCCTCCCCCAAAATGTAATGCTTCCATTGTCAACAAGCCTGCACAATGGAATACATTTCTTTGTCATAAGTGGGATACTTGCAGACTCTGTCGGAGAATGTCTCACTGTGATATGCCGCTGGATGCCCTTGTTGAGTAAGAACTACCCTGATAGCATAGGCATAGGCATCTGTCTCAATCTAAAATGGTTGTTGCAAGTATGGTAATGTGAGCACTGGGGAAGAACAAAGGCAATGCTTCAATTCTATGAATGCCTTCTGTTGAGATTCTGACCAAAATAATTTTTCTTTGGCTCCTCCCTTGGTGACTTGACTCAAGGGCCAAGTGATATGAGAGAATCCCAACACGAACCTGTAGTAGAAATTAGCAAGACACAGAAAGTTGCGAAGCTCAGTTAGAGTGGTTGGGGTTGGGCAATCCCGAATGACTTGGATCTTGGTTGGATCCACATGCACCCCCCTTTCATCAATAATGTATCCCAGATATTGAACCTGAGTCATGCCAAAGTGAACTTCTTCAAATTGGCACACAACTTGTGTTGCTGTAGTGTTTGGAGGACTTGTCAGATGTGGCGAAGGTGTTGTTCCCAAGTCTGGCTAAAGATCAGAATGTCATCCAAGTACACCACTACAAATGAGTTGGTGAATGGCCGCAATATGTTTTCCATCAATCTCATGAAGGTTGCAGGAGCATTCGTCAACCTGAAAGGCATGACCATCCATTCAAAAAGGCCCTCCTTGGATTTGAAGGTAGTTTTCCACACATCAAAGAGTTCAATTGGTACATGGTGATACCCAGACTTCAAGTCGATCTTGCTGAAATATTTTGCCACTTTGAGTTGGTCTAGAAGGTCATCAATCCGTGGGATTGGGTACCTATTCTGGACAATGATTTTTTTCAACGCCCGATAGTCAATACATAGTCTCCAAATCCCATTCTTCTTTTGTACCAACACGATCGGGCTCCCACAGGTCGATGAACTTAGCCGTATGTGACCTTTCTACAGCAGCTCTTGAATCTGCCTCTTGATTTCATAGTTCTCCAGAAAAGAGCGCCAATAGATCGGTCCATTGGGTAGCAACGCACCTGGGGTCATATCAATGGGGTGCTTGACCTAACATTTCAGAGGCACCCCTATGGGTGAGTTGAAGATGTCCCCGTACTCCTCCACAACCTTGTCCATTTTTTATATTCATGCAGAGGAGCCCTGTATAAAGGTCGTGGCCACAATCTTCTTCTTGCCCTAGGGGAGGATCATCAGGAAAACAACTTTCTTGGTTTTGGAAATGAGCTTACTGCATTGTTTTCCCGTGGCACCTCTGGTATCATGTACAACTTATTTCCCAAAGTAACAATAATAACGCGAGGTTGAGACTCATACACAGCATGTCGCTTCCAAAAGTATGGCTGGCCTAATAATACATCACAAACATAGAGAGGAGCAATGTCGCATAATACCTCATTTGTGAAGGGCTTGATGTTGTAGGGAAGGCGGCACTACTGGCTGACGCGGAGATCCCGTCCTTGGTGAAGCCACCCGATGGTGTATGGTTGTGGTTGTGCTATGGTCGGCAAACCCAACCACTTCGCAACATCTACTAAAATGAGGTTCTTTTGGCTCCCAGTGTTGACAATGAATTGTAGCAGGGAACCCTTTACCCACATCTTGGAGTGGAAGAGACGCTCCTCCTCCTTTGGATCTTCTGGTTCCTCCTTCTGGATCTTTGCGGTGGAAACAGTGGCATTGGGATCCGCATCAATAATCTCTTTCCCTTTGTCATTCCCCTTATCAAGTTTTGATTCAGAGTGGGAGAATGCATCTGATTCAGAGTCGGGGCAAGCATCTGATTCAAAAGCCCTCATCTTGGCCACCAGCGACTGCTTGGCTCGACACTCACTTGTGTTGTGAGTGGAGCTCTTATGGAACACACACCACTTTCCCGTGTCCTTCTTTGGTTTCACGGTGTTGTTCTTTGCTTGTGGCTTTGACAGGTTGTCTTGGGTCACCATGCCTTGGCTTTGTCCTCTTTTCTATGATTTGGAGGCACCTTTCTGTTGCTTTTGATTCACAAATCCAAAGTATCGCTTCTTCTGTTTGAATTTCTCCTCAATCTTGGCAGCATACCGGTATGCCGTACCAAGAGAGGAGATGTCGAGGAATTCCATTTCCTCCCGAATGTATATATGAAAACAACTATGATACTTTAGCACCAAATGTTTCTCTGAATCTTTGATACCCAACTTTGTGCGTAGGGTATGGAACAGATTTGCCAGCTCATGCACATCTTGATCCCTTTGTTGCAGCAGCGTGGTCCATTGTATGTACTTTTCCTCATAGCTCTCCACGGGATATTATTGTTCCTTGATGGCCTCCTGGAAAGAATTCCAAGTGGTTATGGTTGAGAATAGAGAGGGTTTTATCTTGTAATTTTTCTCACAGTAGGTTTCCCACCAGTCCTTAACATGGGGGGTAGCTTTGAGGAGTGCAAAACTAATCTTCTCCCAGTCAGAAAATTCATGAACCGAGAAATATCCTTCTAATAGATTCAACCATTTATCTAAAAAATCTGCATCTATTTGACCCTCAAATATGGGAATGTAAAAGCTTATTTGTACCTTAAAGGGAGTCATGCCTCCAGAGTGGCTGCTGGATGCAGATTTATCGCTGATGGGCAGTCATTGAAGGATCTGGGCAAAGTTATCCATCATCGCGTTCCTTTGTTTTTTGAGGGCCTCCTCAAGCAATATTTTGATAGGATCTCCTGCTCCCTCATATTTCGTTTCATCCCCCATGGGCGGTCATCAGGTTTTGTGAGGCTGATCTTGCAAAGTTTCAACAAGATCGAGCCCTAACTCCTTATACCCCGACCTCTTTGGGGACATGCAAAGAAGGATTGAGAAAAAGAAGACCGCTCTGATACGACTGATCCAGATTTATGTAGGAATGCAATAGAATACACATATAACCATAAACACAAAGATGCAACAGAAATAAAATTTCATTTCATTAATATCAAAGACCTAAAATTTGCTTAGAGACAGAATGGAAATAAACTAGCTAGGGCGTTGGTAGCTTATCTCTGAGAAGAGATGTGGTGGCTACAGGCCTCTGAACTATATTCCAATGAGGCTTGAGGGTCTATTTATTACTTAGAAACAATGGAAAACCATAAATATCCAAAACCCTAACCCTAGGAGATGAAGCACCAAAACTTTGGGCCCCGTTTGGGTAAGTTGGTGTTTCAACTTCTCAGGGACATAACTTTGGCATATGATCTCTGTTTGACGCGCACGATACCTCGTTAGGAAGATTTATCCGAGGACTAAAAATTTTGATGTGAAAAAATTCAACACATGTGCCGATGTTGCTCCTAGGTTTCCCAAAAAACGTCGTGTAGGGCCTCAAAATGGCTCCAGAAGTTCAGGACCCGAAAAAATGCTGAAAATAGTAAGTTGTGCCGAAACTGAAAAAATGAAAGAGACAAAGGTGGAGCCCCAAGTGGAATAGGCGAGTGGCCACCAATATCCACCTATATCATTCCTCCCCCCTTAGGAAGCAATGGTCCCCATTGTGTTGAGTTCCTTCATGAGACGAGGAAACTTCTACTGAACTTGATCCTTGGTGAACTACTTGCCTTAGTGCAGGAGTTGGCCAAATTTGACAACCCAATACAATTGGATCTTTTGTTGGTGAGTTTTCTTGATTTCCATGTCCATGATACAATTTGTGGTGGCTTTTTCCATGCAGTTTTGGTTTAACTCTGTTGGTGTGAGTTGTTCTGCTATGTCAGAGTTGTCCAACATAGGCAGGAAGTAGGGACGAAGGCGGTCCACATTGAATACTGGGTGCATACCAAGGAATGGTGGAATATTGAGCTCGAAGGAATTGTTCCCTACAGCCTTGGTGATGGTGTACATACCATATCAGAGCGGGTGAAGCTTGCGGTGGGGTCCATGGAGGCGCTCCTTTTGCAAATGTAGCCACACTTTGTTGCCCACTTGGAAGTTGTGTGGCACCCGATGTTGATCATGTCATTGCTTGTACTTAGCATTGGATCTGTCCAATATGTCATGAACCTATTGGCAGATGTGCTGAATGCACTCGATGAAGCTGTTGAATTTGTTAGCTTCAGATTGGACATGAGCCGAATCGACTTGAGTAGGTGCAAATGGCATGGTTACGTCAATGGGACATAGTGGCTAGTATCCCAAGCCCACCTGAAAGGGGCTGTGGCTGGTTGAGCTATCGAGAGCCGGGTTATAACTGTGTTGTACATAGGGGAGGTTCTCATCCCATGTGTATGGATGGTTTGAATTGTACATTGGCAGAATGTGTACAATCATCCTATTGACGACCTCTGTCTGGCCATCAGTTTGGAGATGGAAAGCTATGGAAATGGGGAGCTTGGTGTCCAACATTGACTAGAGGCTAGAAAAAAATGTGTTGAGGAACCTACAGTATTGATCTAAGATGATAGAATGTGGGATCCCAAAGTGCACCCACACTCATTCAAAGAAGAGTTTAACAGTGGCTTTTGATGTGATATTCTTCTTGCAGACTGCCATAATAGCCATCTTGGAGAATATTTCGACAACCACGAAAACATAGTCATCTCCATACTTAGTAGAAGGAAGGCTCGACATGTAATCCATGGATATGGATTCCCAAGGTCGACTAGGGGTAGGTAGCAAAGCATAGAGGCCTTGCTTCTTGATGGTCGGTTTAGAAATGGTGCAAGTAGTGCAGGATCTGATGTACTTCTCGATATCCTGTCTAAGGTTCGGCCAATAGAAATACTTCTGAAGTAATGCCACTATTTTCTCGACCCCGAAATGCCTAATGAATCTACTGTAGTGTGTTTCCCATATCATCTTGGCACGCTCGCTTGAAGGAAAACAAAGGTGTCCCAGGTGACATAACAATGCATCTTGAAGGTGAAAATTTGGAACTTGCGTACCCCCCAAGAGTGCCTTGTTTGTGTGGCCAAATTCTAGATCGCTCTTGTAGAGAAGCAGCCAATCAGAAGTCTCGTGCTCACAAGAATTGAGAACAGTGGTTAGCGCCATGATCGGTGGTCGACTAAGGTAGTCTGCAACATTATTGGTGCTACCCTTCTTGTACTTGATGTTCAAATGAAATTGTTGCAGATACGTGGACCACTTATGATGGTGATCGTTCTGCAACTTCCCTTGTGTCTGTATGAATTGCAGGGGTCGGTGGTTTTTTTGGATGATTGTTTCCTTCCCTAAAATGTAATGCTTCTATTTTCAATAAGCCTGCACAATGGAATACATTTCTTTCGCATAAGTGGGATACTTGCGGACTGTGTCGAACAATGTCTCACTATGATATGCCACTGGATGCCCCCGTTGAGTAAGAACTACCCCGATAACATAGTCAGAGGCATATGTATGGATCTTAAATGGTTGTTGCAAGTTTGGTAATGTTAGCACTGGGGCAGAACAGAGGCGATGTTTCAATTATACGAACACCTTTTGTTGATATTCCGACCAAAGGAATTTTTCTTTCGCTCCTCCCTTGGTGACTTGACTCAAGGGCCAAGTGATATGAGAGAATCCCAACACGAACCTGCAGTAGAAATTAGAAAGACCCAGAAAGCTGTGAAGCTCTATTAGAGTGGTTGGGTCTGGCCAATCCCGAATGACTTGGATCTTGGTTGGATCCACATGCACTCCCCTTTCATCGATAATGTATCCCATATATTAAACCTGGGTCATGAAAAAAGTTCACTTCTCCAAATTGGCACAGAGCTTATGTTGCCGTAGTGTTTGGAGGACTTATCGGATGTGGTGGAGGTGCTCTTCTCAAGTGTGGCTGAAGATCAGAATGTCATCCAAGTACACCACTACAAATGAGTTGGTGAATGGCCGCAAGATGTCGTCCATCAACATTATGAAGGTTGCGGGAGCATTCATAAACCCAAAAGGCATGACCAGGCATTTGAAAAGGCCTTCCTTGGCTTTGAAGGCAGTTTTCCAAACATCAGTGGGTTCGATTGGTACCTGGTGATACCCAGACTTCAAGTCGATCTTGCTGAAATATTTCACCCCTTTGAGTTGTTCCAGAAGGTCATCAATAGATGGGATCAGGTACCTATTCCGGACAGTGATTTTTTTCAGCGCCCGATAGTCAATAAAGAGTCTCTAAGTCCCTTCCTTCTTCTATATCATCACGATCGGGCTCCCACGGGGAGATGAAATCGGTCGGATGTGACCTTTCTGTAGCAGCCCTGAATCTTCATCTTGATTTCATCATTCTCCAAAACAGAGCGCCGATAGATCCATCCACTAGGTAACGACGCACCTAGGGTTAGATCAATGGGGTGCTTGACTTGACAGTGTAGAGGCACCCCTGTGGATGAGGTGAAGATGTCCCCGTACTCCTCCACAACCTTGTCCATTTGTTTTTTTCGTTCAGAGGAGTGCTTTCTGGAGGTCATGGCCACAATATTCTTCTTGCCCTAGGGGCAGATCACTAGGAAAATAATTTTCCTGGTTTTGGAAATGAGCTTACTGCATTGTTTTTAGTAACCAAAGAGATAGCGGCAGGCGGTGGTACCTCTGGTATCCTGTAAAAATTATTTCCCAAAGTAACAATAACAGTGCAAGTTCGAGACTCATACAAAAAATTTCGCTTCCACAAGTATGGTTTGCCTAATAATACATGAAAAACATCAAGAGGAACAATGTCACATAATACCTCATTCGTGAAGGGCTTGATGCTGTAGGGAAGGCGGCACTGCTAGCTGAAGCAGAGATCCCATCCTTGGTGAAGCCACCTGATGGTGCATGGTTGTGTGTATGTTGTGGTCGACAAGCCAAACTACTTCATGGAATTTGCTAAAATGAGGTTCTTTTGGTTCCCATTGTCGACAATTGTGTTGTGAGTGGAGCTCTTATGGAACTCACACCACTTTCCCGTGCCCTTCTTTGGCCTCGTGGTGCTGTTCTTTGCTTGCGGCTTTGGCAGGTTGTCTTGGGCCACCATGCCTTGGCTTTGTCCTTTGTTCCATGGTTTGGGGGCACCTTTCCCTTAATTTTGATTTGCAGATCCAAAGTCTCGCTTCTTCTGTTTGAATTTCTGCTCAATCTTGGTAGCATAGCGGTATGTTGTACCAAGCGAGGAGATGTCGAGGAACTTCATTTCCTCCTGAATGTATATCTGCAGACAACTGCGATACTTTAGCACCAAATGTTTCTTTGAATATTTGATACCCAACTTTGTGCACAGGGTATGGAACAGATTCGTCATCTCATGCACATCTTGATCCCTTTGTTGTCGTAGCGTGGTCCATTGTATGTACTCTTCCTCATAGCTCCCAACGGGATAGTATTGTTCCTTGATGGCGTCTCGGAAATAATTCCATGTGGGTACGGCTGAAAACAGAGAGGGTTTTTTCTTGCCTTTTTTATCACAGTAGGTTTCCCACCAGTCCTTGACATGGGGGGTAGCTTTGAGAAGTGCAAAAATAATCTTCTCCCGGTTGAAAAATTCATGAACCGAGAAATATACTTATAATAGATTCAACCATCTATCTATGGCATCTACATCTATTTGACCCTCAAACATGGGAATGTCAAAGTTTACTTGTACCTTAATGAGAGTCGCGCCCCCAGAGTGGCTGCTAGATGCAAATGTGCCACTGGTGGGTAATCGTTGAAGGATCTGGGCAAAGTTATCCATCATCGTGTTCCTTTGTTTTTTGAGGGCCTCCTTGAACAATATTTTGATAGGATCTCCTACTCCCTCAGCTTTATTTTTGTCCCCCATGGGCGGCCATCGGGGTTTGTGAGGCTGATCTTGCAAAGGTTCAACTAGATCGAGCCCTAACTCCTTATACCCCGACCTCGTTGGGGACGTGAAAATAAGGATCGAGAAAAAGCAGACCACTCTGAAACCACTGATCTGAATTTATGTAGGAATGAAACATAATACACATATAACCATAAACACAAATATGCAGTGGAAATAACACTTCATTTCGTTACTATCAAAGAACTGAAATTTGCTTACAGACAAAATGGAAATAAACTAGTTAGGGCGCTGGTAGCTTATCTCTTAGAAGATATGTGGTGGCTACAGGCCTCTGAACTGTGTTCCAATGACGATTGAGGGCCTATTTATTATTTAGAAACAATGGAAATTCCTAAACATCCAAAACCCTAACCCTAGGAGATGAAGTGCCAAAACTATGGGCCCTGTTTGGGTAAGTTGGCGTTTCAACTTCCCGGGGATGTAACTTTGGCATACGATCTCCGTTTGATGCACACCATACCTCGTTAGAATTATCTGTTTGAGGAAAAAAACTTTTGATGTGAAAAAAATTGATCCATGGAACCATGTTGCTCCCGATTTTCCCAAAAAACGTCATTTAGGGCCTCAAAACGGCTCATAAAATTCAGGACTTGAAAAACTGCTAAAAATAGTAAGTTGTGTCGAAACTGAAAAACTGAAAGAGACCATGGTGGGGACCCAAGTGGAATAGGCGAGTGGCCACCAATATCCACTTGGATCATTATGCGAGATTTCATTAGCTTGTTATGCTGAAGGAAAACCCATTTTGAGTGAGAGTTCCTATAGGGAGAACATCTCGTGGAGAGACCCACCACTCTTGTTGAGGGTATTTGTCCTTTTTATGACAAAGAAAATTCCATGTACATTTTCACCATTAGCAACAATTAATGAAACGATCTCCACTCTCTTAACATTGGGCCCAGAGACGTAACCCACATTGGGTGAAATCCGTTATCAATGTGTTGCGTTCTTGATTTTCTGATCATCGTTATGTTTCCTCTTGTTTAAGCATGCACATGTGGTTGTTTTATGGTATTTTAAATGAAATTATGATGACATCACAGAAGTAAAATGGATTGGTTGATTTTGATAGCTGAATAAATATGGATCAAGTTTGGTATCAGAGCAGTCTTCTCACTAATGTGAATTGCGCGTATAAAATATTGAACGTACAACAATGGAGGATGACAAAGAAATGTACAAGACCTTCATAAGGATGTCCAAAATGGTGGAAATAATGTATGAAGCTTATGAGAAGAGAATAGAGGAACGGGAAAAATAAGGATCATAGAACGATGCTCTATCCACAAATTCCAGTGAACATTCATCACCTTCATCGTCTTCTCATCATTCGAATGAGGAGATCAACCAGAGACTTCAAGCAGAGAATGCTGAATTGAAGAGGCTTCTACGAGAAGAGAAAGAGGAGAAGTATAGATTGTAGCTTCATTTGCGAGCCGTGGAATAGGCCTTTGAAGAATTGAAGCGCAATGACCAGAGACTTCAAACATAGAATGTTGAATTAAGGAGGCTTCTACAAGAAGAGAAACAGGAGAAGCAAAGACTGCAGCTTCAGCTACAAGCCACTTAAGAGGCCATGGAGTAGTTGAAGCGCAAAATACATTAGAGAAGCCCTCGTCACCTGTTTCAAAATCTACAGTTGAGGTAAATAATGTTGATCGTTCTTCAGTTTCATCTTCATATGATGTTATTTCTGTTGGAAATGTGGAGGTACCCATTATAGGAACTAGCATGAGACTCCTTACCAAGATGGGGTATAAAGGAGGAGGACTTGGTGTTAATGGCCAAGGCATGAATCAATTATTGGAGGTCGTGCAAATACCTCTATTTGTAGGTTTGCGATACAACGAAGGAGAGTGCTCAAAGGTGTGAGAAGCTTCCAAGACATTTTTAAAACCATCGAGGAAAGAGAATGATGGGAAAACATCACCATCATCCCATGGCAGTGAAAATTGCAGAGGAAGAGCTGAGGCAAGCTCTCATTGCCATAATTGCACCAGATATAGCCAGGAAAGTTATAACAAGTATTAGTATTCTAGATGTCATTTTGATTAAAAGCATGTTGCTAATGATGAACATAAATCACGGCATAAAAAACATGTAGTTTTTTCGGTTTACATAACCATGTGGTTACTAAGTACTAGAAGAGAATGGAAGTACGAAATAGGATGAGGAATTAAAGGCCTTCTCTATGCCAGGGAAGGAGGCAGGTTAAGCAGGTATGGAGGAAGAAGACTTATTGCAGTCAATGCAACAAAGGTGGTCATGAAAGAGCCACATGTTGGAGGCTCCATCCAGAGCAGCATCTCAAGGACAAAGCGCCCGTGCATAAACCAGATGGTGAAGGTGTTCAACCATCAAATCGCCCACATAGATGTTGGTGCACTTTGTTGAGTAAGATATGGTTTTACTAGACATGATAGCTTGTCATGGTCTCACTTTGTAAATCATGCGTTGTAACATAATGTAAAAGTGATGAACTGTTTTCCATCATTTGTTAAGCAACGATGATATTTTCGCCTTGTATTGATAGTCGAGGTATTGTTTCCATTTTGATGTAAAATTGACCAGAGAGCATGTGTTATAAAATCGTTGTAAGTATGGGATGCTTGGGTCATTATTGGTCAGGTAGTTTGAAAAATATTGTACTACAGGTTTGCAAAGGATGCAGGTGTCGGCTCATTGCTTATGGCTTCGAAGAACAAAGGTGAAGGAGAAGGAAGGGTGACCTGTCAAGACACTTGTGGTGCAGAAAATGTACACGATAGTTGCATATTATGTTCATGATTTTGGAGGACCAAAAAATTTTCAATGGGGAGGAATGATCCAAGTGGCTACATACATGCTCAAAGGTTAAAGAGGGCTTATAATAGATAAAAAATAAAAGTGGTAATATGGAAGCAAAACCAGAACCAGATCGTAGTGCTTGTCGCCCTGATTCCAACAGTGTGAATGACACTCAAATCTAAGCTTGTATGGTCGAGTTATTAACGTTCAAGGTCTGAGTCAAACTTGGCCCAGTGGCAAGGTTAAGGAGGCTACAAATTGACCAGGACCGATGTACAGAATCCAAATTTTGAGAACAAGTGAATTTGTCGAATGGTTAAAAAGTCTAGTGACCCGTATTTTTCGATGGATTAAAAAGGAACATATTTGGTTAAAAAAACAAAATATATATAAAATAGGGGAGGCGGGCTACCACCCCTGGCATCATTACATTATAAAACAATTTTAAAAAAGATTTGGTCTCTAGGCGGTCAAACCCTGTCGACCCCAAACACCATCAAACTAACGGCTATATTAACCACACACCCCACATATATTACAAAAAATTATTGTGGGGCAGGCCACCCCCAACGGACCTGCCCACCAGTCAACATTGTTAACAAGCCGCACAACAAACCAACAATTTTTACCATGTTTAAACCACCAACGGGGTGATGCTCTAACCACCATCCATTTTTTTACGATGTTCAACAAAGATGCACCAAGGTGGGGGGTTGGCGAGGTTGGAACCCTGACCTCACCGCCACTATTACAAGCCTTTCACCAATAGACCAAATGGTATGCTCGGTAAACTTCATCGGATCCCAAATACATAAACTCAAAATTCTCATTTGCATGGGGAGAGCATCGAGCTAAGGCCGAACAAAGGAAAAACTTGGAGGTCAAGTTCAGGGAGCGCCCAGCAGAACCATGTGCCTAAAGATGGAACCGTGACCAGGGCGAAACTTTTCCCAGGCAGTGAAGTGGAACCCTAAACATGGGTGTTGAAAGATTCCCTGTGAGATAAATTTTCACTGTGACAGAATGTTATCAAGTTTATAGAATTTTTTCTCAAAATTTCACAGGGGGCATGATGGTGAAGTCAGATTCGCCATCTGAGTAGCAGAATTGCAGGTGCCCCGCAACAAAGAATCTTTGAAGAATCTAAAAGATTCCCTTAGAGGATGAATTTTTCCAATGTCAGAATGTGGCCAACTTTATACTCATTTTTCTCATAATTTCACAAGGATCGTGATGGCGATATCATATTTATTATCTGAGTAGCAGATATCCAGTCAACTAGTGGAGAGGAATCTTTATGCAATCATTAGGAATCTAAAAGATTCTCGAAGGCCCAGATTTTGACATGTCATAATTGGACAAGTTGAATATTGATTTTACACCACTCATCACTAGGAATTCAGTGGTGCAGTCCATTTCAGTAGCCGAGCTTTTCATTTTTCGGGCATCTTCGAAAGTGGAGGTACATGATGCAGTTATGTGATGCTTCCTTTTGTTTTGCTGAGATGATGTATTATTGCTGAGATCTTTGTGTAAAACTATGTTGAGGGATACTTTTTGCCACATTATTTGAGATTTCATTAGCTTGTCATGCTGAAGGAAAACCCATTTTGAGTGAGAGTTCATGTAGGGAGAACATCTCGTGGAGAGACCCGCCACTCTTGTTGAGGGTATTTGTCCTTGTTATGAAAAATAACATGCCATGTACATCATCAGCATTAGAAAAAATTAATGAATAGACCTCCATTCTCTTGACATTAGGCCCAAAGATGTGACCCACACTGGGTGAACTCTGTTATCAATGTGTTGTGCTCTTGATTTTCTTATCGTCATTATGTTTCCTCTTGTTTAAGTATGCACATGTGGGCATTTTATGCTCTTTTAAATGAAATTTTGATGAAATCACATAAGTGAAAGGTCTTGGTTAATTCCGGTAGATGAATAAATCTAGATTAGCTGGGTAGAAAAAGTAAGATTTGATAACAGTGAGGGATATTATCCATTCCGACCATAGCAATGACATATACCTTCTTGAATTTGGTTTGTAATGTTAATGAGGCAGCATGCAAATTTTTGAGGCTTGAGGAGCTGATCTCTATTATTTGGTTTTTTCATTGGCATAATTTTCCATGCTTCTTAATGTTCTATGGTAATCCTGGGCACACGGTGTTGAGCAGTGGTTCACAATGGTGTTGGCAGCCTCCATGGATGATTTTCAGTTTTTAGACCAGGATTTCGCCTAACAATATATGTTTCTTGCCTATTTTTAATGTATTTTTCTCAGGTTATTTTAATCATTATTAGCTCTTGGTTTGCGGGTTCAACGACATGAATTTGTCTTTGAGCTTTCCTTCTCGTTATTCTGCCCATATTCTTGATAGTTTTGTAATTAATACAATGGTCCGCTCGTCCCCTGGCGCTAGCACAACAAAAAACAGAGGGTGATGGTGGGGTAGGAATAATGGAACCCAGAGTGGCAGAGGGTCTTCCTCAGCTTGAACACTGAGGAGAAGTGGTAGTAGGAAAGATGCATAGACAATCCAAGAAGCAGTTTAGGCTTACAATGTTGGCACCCCAACCCAAGTGAAACAATTTATTTCGTCATGGGAATCATGGATCAACCAACGAGCTGAAGATGAATTGTTGTTGGAGGATTGGCGAGTTCTCACCCTGAACCTGGTTCATACCCATGGTAGAACCACCCAATACAGGAAAACTAGATATCTCTACTGGCTCATGAAGAATCTTATTGCTAAAGCCATCTTGTCTTCGTCGGTTAATTATGGAAAATTAGACCCTGGCCTTTAAGACATTCAGAAGGAATTGCAGTTGATTCAATTCCAAAATTAACAATAGAATATCCTCCATTTTGTGCCTCCCTCAGTCATAATTACCTGGTTCTAGTACAAAGGACCCCTCCCCCATGGGGTCCTCCGATGAAGATTAGTGTTTAGTCATGTTATGGCTTTTTTCGGTTAGCTGTATCTTGTATATGTCAGATAGAAAAAATTATTGTAGTTATGTAGATGTAGATGAAACTGGCTTTTTGACATTTAGGCCTATAAGGCCATGTTTGAAAAACTTAAAGTTTTAAGATTTTGGATAGGTTATAATGTGTTTCGGTGGCCAACAGATCTGGTTTCCCATTGGGAAGGTTGAAGCCACTAAACATCTTTAATGGTTGTAACCTACTTTTCAATGAATGAATGAAGATGACCTACAAAGATTACAATATATATATATATATATATATATATATATATATATATATATATATATATATATATATATATATATATATATATATATATATATATTTGGGTTGGTAGTGATTTAAAACAACAGTACCTTGTGTTTATATTGTAATAGGCCTTGAAATTATTCCCTAGCATATCAAGGTAGATATAAGAATATAAAAACTATGAAATAATAATTTTTTACATAGTGTTAAAGCCAAGTTGGGGAAATGGTTTCATAAACATGATAGAGTAACATAACCATTTTTTGGTTCAAGAATTTATTTAGTAATTAAATTTGAATTGAGATTATTGTTGCTAACCATTAATGACCTTCCTTCATCCCTTGGCATTCCTCACTTGTTGTTCGTTGGTACAAGTGCATTCATATTTCACTTAAGAGTGTGTATGCACTATTACGAATGTGTATGCATTCCTAAAGCATGTGCACACTTTTGTCACCCGTGTGTGTGTTTGTGTAGAAACCTAAAAGTGACATTGTTTCTGACTTTCATGCTAACTCTATAAAATGGAATCATCTCTCTCTAACCTGCACCCTAAATCTCTAAAATGGAATTCTCTCTCTCTCTCTCTCTCTCTCTCTCTCCCCCCCTTTCTCTACACCATCCTCCATCTCCCTTCCCCTCTTTATGTATCCCTCCCGCCCTCCCTATGTTAATCTCTCCTTCAAAACAACCTTCATTGTCTCTATCTACGTCCATCACTCTCCCTTATTTCTCTACCACACTCTTTATCTCACTATCCCCCATCACTCTTTTAATTTCACTCAATCATTCACTATCTCCTCATATCGAACCCCTCTTTCTCTCACAATTCCAACTCTTATCTCTATATCCCTTCCTCTTTCATTCTCTTTCCTCCCCTCACTCACTCACTCTCTCTCTCTCTCTCTCTCTCTCTCTCTAACCTCTTTCACCCCCTTCCCCCCTTTACCTTCCTCTCTTTCCCTATCCATATCTCCCTTCCTCAGTCCCTCCTTCACAACAATCCCTCTCTAGATATATGTCTCTCCCTAACGCTCTCTTGTTCTCTCTCTCCAACCCTCACTCCCTCCTCTCTCTTTCTCTCACCCCTTCCCCCTATCTCCCTTTATCTCTCTCTCATTCTCTCTCTATTCTTCCCTCTCTCTCTCCTCTCTAACCATGCATCTATATCCATTCCCCTCTTCTTCTCTCTCTCTCACTTCCCCCCTTTCTCTCTTTCACTCCCTCCCACTCCCTCTCCCTTCCCCCCACCCTCTGCTCTATGTGTTCATATGTTGGTTTTCCTTATTTATTTCACTCAATATCTCTCCTTTTCCCACCTCTCCCCAAATCTCTCCCCATATATCTCTACTTTACTCTTAAGTTTGTTGGGTGTGTGTTATATTCTTTTTGCAACTAGAAGTAGGGACAACAAGGGGGTTAGAAGGGGGGCACAGCCCCCTCCTGGACATGGTCTGGGGCAGTGGCCCGAGAATTTTTTTTGGACCCTATATTAGGTGGGCAGACTCGCCTATGGTTTTTTGCATGGATTTTCACATGGTTTTGGGAACGATGGTTTTCTACTCATGGTATTTTGTAGATCCAGTCAAGGGAACTACGATTATGTTATAATCGAGGGTTAATGGATTGGGGTTTATGAATGATTCAACATGTATATATATGTGTTGTAACATTGAAAGTAATATAATAAAAAATCAAGTTGGTAGTATCGATTTGGGATCTAGGGGAAAATCTCTGTGTATATTTGTTTTATGTTTTATGCTCTCGTTATTGCTTATTTTCTATTTTTAAGAATTCGATTGCAGATAATTTATGTACAAGGTTAAAACCTACATTTGGTATTAGAGTTTTTTTGGCTTCAAAGGACGTCGTTGCTACTGAGGGGTTTTTTTCTCAGGCCTATGGTAGACCCTGTTCAGTGGGAGATCTGCAGGATCGATTCTTGCGGTGAAAGAAGATGGCGAGCAGTGGAAAGATAGAGATCAAGAAATTTGATGGTCAGAGTTTTGAGTTGTGGAAGCTCAAGATGGAGGATCTACAGGTGGATAAAGATATAGGTACTAAACAAACAACAATGTCAAATGAAGACTGGTTGAAGCTGGATCATTAGGAAAGTAAAAAAATATGGTTATGTATCTCAGATTTTGTATTTTTGTATGTATTTGGGGAAGCTACCATGAAGGATTTTTGGGACAAGTTAGGGACTCTGTACCAATCTAAGTCTCTGGTGAGTAAATTGTTCCTGTGGAAAAGCTGTATAACCTGAGGATGAAGGATGGAGACTTGGTGATAGAGAATATGAATGCCTTCAATACTGTGGTAATTCAGTTGTCATTTGTTGATATTAAAATCTCAGATGAAGATAAGTGCGTCAATTTGTTGTGTTCTCTACCAGATTGGTGGGATAGTCTAGTTGTTGCAATAGGTAGCAATACAACTACCTTGAATTTTGATGAAATAGTCTCAGCCTTGTTGTCGGAGGAAATGATACATAAAAACATGGAGGGAAAAAATGGAGATGCCTTGTCTGTATGAGGATGGTCCCAGAATAGAAACAAAAACAAGTTCTCGAGTAGGAGATCTAAATCTAGAGGGATATCTAAATCTCCAGGAAAGTCTGTAAAGGTGTGTTGGAAATGCAGAAAGGTGTGTTGGCCAGAATCGTCAGACGTGGATGTTAGGTCCCTATATTACTAGTGTAGTACCTTATTGTTATTAGTGTAGGCCCCTTATTGTTATTGTTGTACCCCTGTAGTCCCCATATTGTTATTATTGTGCCCCATAAAATCCCACTATTGTTATTGTTGTGCCCTTACATTATTATTGTTAGGTCAGCTAGGATTATATTGTGACCCCATGGACTCCTATATATTGAAAGGAGGTTTCTTCATTTGTATCATCCAAGAATTTTTCATTTATGTAATGTAAAGGAGGTTTCCCCATTGAAGTGGTTGATTTCTAAGGCGTTGATCTCTATTTTCTTCTATTTTGGGAGCTGATTTCATAACATTTGGTATCAGAGCTTTGGATTTTAGGGTTTCACTGCTTCAAATAGGTCATCATGGAATGTTTTCTATAATTTTTTCTACGAAGGTTCAGAAGCTAAAAAAAAAACCATTTACGAATAAATCCCGAGGAACGTTGTGTAAAAATTTCAGATCTAGGTTCAAAATATTTTTGGAGATATGATTTGTGGAACTTAGGGATTTTGCAGGCTCTCGAATTTCATCTCAAAGAGGTGACCTTAGGAAAATCAACATAACCGTCTCTCTGAGCATCGGATTGGGATTATGTAAAAAGTGGTTGAAATTACATAGACTGTAGTTTCCAATGTCTCTATTTCACGTGGCACATTGTATAAGTTTTCTCTACTGAACCAGTCCATAATTAGGTCATTTTGGGAGATTGGGCATAACTTTGTCTTGAAGAATCCAAATTAGGTCACACTTGTGGCATTGGAAAGAATATTAAGAGGGCTACTAAAGGAACGAAGATAAAATCTTGGGGATCTAAAATTATAGAGATACACCAGTTTCAATATCGAGCTCCTCAAAAGCAAGAAAAAGGTGTGTATTTGTTTTTCAAATTTCATAAGTTTTGTTTGAAAAATCAGTTTGAAGTGATTCCAAGGGTTTATTGAAGCATAGATATCAATATTTGGTTCTAAAATGACCTTATAAAAGAATTCAAAATCCATTAAGCCTTCAGAAGGCTCTACTATGACTCATGAAGAGGAAGAAGTGCAACATGATATATCAAAATTACAAGAACAAGTGCAACAACTTTTGCTCTCGCAAAGAGTAACAAAAAATGAAATGGAAGTTTTGAAGAAAGACGTGGAAGATAAGATGGATGGCTTGAAGAAAGGCATGGAAGCTAAGATGGCTGGTTTGAAGAATGACATGGAAGTAATGTTGGATGGCATGGAAGCTAAGATGGATGACATGGAAGCTAACATGGAAGACATGAAGAATGATCTAAAAGCAGACATGGAAGGTTTGAAGGAAGGTTTGAAAAAGTTGATACATGAAATGATTCCTAATGGCGAAAAGGTAGTAGAGGAAACAAATGATGATAACAAAATAAATTTTAATCGTGATTTCATAAACTCTAATGTTGGATTGAAGACTCATCATATTCCAAAGATCGATATGAGGAATTTTGATGGAAAGGATCCTGAAACATGGATACTACAGATGGATCAATATTTTGATCTCCATAATGTGAAAGACACAAAAAAGGTACACATTGCAACCTTATATTTAGAAAAAAAATACATTTGTATGGTATCGATGGCTTTTCTCTCATAAAAAAATTGTCACTTGGTCAAATTTTATGGAGGAAACGATAGCAAATTATGAGGATACAAAGAGAAACACCTTCTATAGCCAATTGATAAATCTCAAACAAAAGGGTTCAATGGTGGAGTACACTAAGGACTTCCAAAAATTGAATATAAGGGTAACTGATATTCCATAGGAACACATGATTGATGTCTTCATAGGGACGTTAAAGGATAACATCCAACATGAGGTTTGCCTTTGGGAACCTGATTCATTGGAGAAGGCATTCATGTTGGCAAGAAAACTTGAAAGTAAAATTATGGCAACAAGGACGCCTACCACTCACATCTATAAAGATGGAAGTGTTGCTACTCCTGGATTTCTACAACCTACAAGGTTTGTTACAGGTCGATTTAGGCATCATCCTAGAACACATATCAGTATTCATTAGGGTCTATTTTTGAGATTCAAGAAGAAGATCCTAGTGAAAATCAAGCACCTACACTAAGATGGAGCCTCAGGTTATTTTTAGGTGGAAGTCTATTTTTAGAATGGATGAGAAAATTCTATTTATAGATCATGTCTATTTATAGATGGTGAGAAAATTCTATTTATAGATGATGATCTATTTTTAGATGTATGTGCGAGTTCTATTTATAGATCGCATGTCTATTTATAGATGCATGTCGACTATTATTATCCCTTAATAATAGTTGGACAATAAATATTAATATATTCTCATGGAGCACTTAGAATCAATTAACTGAAGTGGAAAACCAGTTAGCTGAAGGAATTTTGAGTTCAAAGGTTGGTTGGTGGGACATGCAAGTGGACTTAGTTGTAATTGAGTGATTCGAAGTTGTAACAGAGTTGGATGTGTAGTTATGTGAGTTGTAAAGTAGTTTAACTCAGTTGTGCTAGTTGTAATTGAAGACACACTAGTGATATATCACTTAATTAATTAATAATTAATTCACAATCAGTGGTCTCACATGCAACCGAATATTTACTACTGTTAACTACATGCATGTTAGATCCAGTGGAGACCCAGTTGAGATGTAGGTGAAAGGGACACTTGACTATCAATTGTACTATATTGGGTTGCACTCAAGAAAGCCAAACACACATTGATATGCTCACGAGGATTGCGCAATCAAGGAGGGCATGATTGCATCAAATTGGTCTTTTTAATAATCTTGGATTGCACAGTGGAGGCAGGCTGTTGTGAGGAAAAAATTTGGCTAAGACATTTGCCAATTTCTTCAAGACAGTGTGAGACGATTGTATATTGTACTAAGAGCTCTTGGATTAGAGTTTTGTATGATATTCTTTCATGATCCATGATATATACATGGTATATGATAGTGGGGTTTTTAGCTTTATGCTTTCCCGGTAAAAACATCTGTGTTATGTGTGATTGATCTTTCTCCTTGATATTGCAATTGGTGATTGTGTTTTAAATTCCGCAAGATTTTTGTAGAAGTGATTCTATATTTAACAGTGGAATATAATTGTTAGATCAGGAGAATCCAGGAAATACATAATTTGTATTAAAATTTCTACATGGTATCAGAGCACAGAAGATTGCAATTTTGAAGCAGGAGTTGATTTTGTTGGTGGAAACAATTCGAATTTACCTGCAAGAATTTCTTGGTGCTACAGTTGAGTAAACATCGAAATGGCTTTCAATGGCTTGTGGCTAGAGTATGCATCGAGGGTAGCTCGAACTAAATTTCCTGGAAGGACATGATGGAGGCGGTACTCAAAGATAATGGCTTGAAGGAATTCATCGACAGTGATGTTCCTAAGCCCACTTCAACGAATGTTGCATTACTTGATGCATGGAAAAAGAAAGTGGCAAAGGCAAGAAGGACTATGTCGGAAGGTGTACAAGACCACATTGTCTCAAGCCTTCATGGGAAATCCACTCCATATGCTATGTGGAAGGCTTTGATGGATCTTTTCCAAAGTAGTAATGACCATAGGAAATTGGCACTGAAGGATAAACTCAAAAATATCAAGATGGAAAAGGGTGAAAATATTCTAAAGTATCTCACAAAGTTTGTCCAATGTCGGGATGAACTGGGGAGTGTGGGAATCATTGTTGCTGATGATGATTTGGTGAGCTTGGCTCTCTTGGGACTTCCTATGTTGTGAAACCAGCTCCAAAAATAGAAGAAAAGAGATATCAACGCCTTAGAAATAAGCCACTTCGAGTGGGCAACCTCCAATACATTACATGAATGAAAAATTATTGGACGATACAAATGAAAAAACCTCCTTTCTATATATAGGAGTCCATGGGGCCACAATGTAATCCTAGCCGACCTAACAATAATAATTTAAGGGCACAATAATAACAATATGGGGGTTACAGGGGTACAATAATAACAATAAGGGGGTTACAATAACAATAATAAGGGACTATACTAGTAATATAGGGACCTAACATGCCCCTCCCCTTCAAAAAGTGTTGCCCTCAACGCTTGAGTAGCTCTGGGTGTTTTTTTATAAAATTCTCATCCTCCCATGTAGAATCTTCAGTGGGTAAGTTCTTCCACTTGATGAGATACTCTCAAATTGATTGATTTCGTAGCTGTCGAGTTCTTATTTCCGTGACTGCTTCAGGTTCCAATATGATTTTTCCTTCCTCATCAAGTTTGGGCAATATTGTTTGAACTGGAAGATTTTCACCTATAACCTTCTTTAAGCATGAAACTTGGAAAATTGGATGCACTCATGAAGAAGCAGGAAGCTCCAATTTGTATGCCATAGTACTAATCTTTTGCAACACCTTGTAAGGATCATAGTACTTTGGTGATAATTTATTATCCTTCTTAGCTTGCTTGAGAGACATTTGTTTGTATGGTTGTCGCCGTAAAAATACCCAGTCTCCTACATCAAAACTTCTCTCGCTGCGATGTTGATCTGCCTGTTGTTTCATTTGATTTTGTGCCAAATTAAGGTTATCTTTTAAGAGTTGGAGAACTTCTTGTTGATGCTCGATGTGATCTTCCACTACTTGAACCTTCGAATTTTCTCTTAAAGATGATGTGATGGACGGTGGTTGATATCCATAAAGTGCCATAAATGGGGTCATTTTTTCTACAGTATGGAAGGAAGTGTTATACCACCATTTAGCTAGAGGTAACCACTTGACCCATTGTGTTTTTTTATCAGATACAAAACAACGAAGATATCCTTCCAAACATTTATTTACTATCTCAGTTTGACCATCGGATTGAGGATGATAAGATGAGCTATGAGCCAATTGAGTGCCCAAACAAGAAAATAACTTTGTCCAAAAATTTCCAGTAAAAATGGGATCTCTATCGCTCACAATAACCTTTGGGTTTCCATGTAGCTTTTGAATTGTTTCCATAAATGTAGTAGCAACTGTACTAGCTTTAAATGGATGAGATAATGCACAAAAGTGTGCATACTTGGTAATTCTATCAAATACCACCATGATGACACTCTTTCCTTCGGACTTAGGTAAACCTGTGATAAAATCCATTGAAATCTCCTCTCAGCGTTGGCTTGGAATGGACAAAGGTTGTAGAAGACCCGGGGTCTTAATTGTCTCAACTTTATTCTGCTGGCTAACCAAACATTCCACCAAAAACTTTTGAATATCAAATTTAAGGCCATCCCAAAAAAATTCTTTCTTCACCCTGTGGTAAGTTTTTAAAAATCCTGAGTGTCCTCCTAAAGAAGAAGAGTGCAATTCCAAAAGAATATTTTGTTTTAGTTGGGAATTCTTACAAAGATATAAGCGATCTTTGTATCATAAGGAATCATTTTTCCAACTAAATGTATCAGATGCACTAGGATCTTGCTGCAACTTTTGAATGAGTGTCCACACTTCTTCGTCCTTCTTCCATTCATCCCTTGCTTCGGTTATCCAATCTGGTTAGATAATAGAAATGACATAAAGAAATGCTTCCACCTCTTCATTCTTTCTTGAGAGTGCATCTGCAACAACATTTAGCTTCTCTTTTTTGTAGATTATTTCAAATTCATAACCCAACATCTTTGTGACCCATTTTTGTTGCTCTTTTGAAGATAGTCTTTGTTCCAAAAAGTGTTTAAGACTATCATGATCGGTTTTTACCTTGAAGTGTCTTCCCATTAGGTAAGGTCGCCATTTCTTTAGTGCATGCAATATTGCTAACATTTCCTTCTCATAAATAGCTTTCTGTAAATACTTTCCTTTGATTGGACGACTTTCAAAAGCAATGGGTCTTTCTTCTTGCATTAAGACAACACCAATTCCATTTCCTGAGGCATGACATTCCACAATAAAGGTTTTTGTGAAGTCTGGCGTAGCTAAGACTGATGCTAGGCACATTGCCTCTTTAAGATGTTCAAAGGCCTTAGTTGTGTCAAGAGTCCATGAAAATGCATCTTTCTTCAATAATGTTGTTAGAGGTGTTGCTATTCTCCCATAATTTTTAACAAACTTGCGATAATACCCTGTTAACCCGAGAAATCCTCGCAACTACTTAATGGTTGTGGGGACTTTCCATTCATTAATGACTTTAATTTTGTTAGGGTCTACCTTAACACCCTCGTGAGATACAATATGACCCAGATATTCCACCTCTTATACTCCAAAGAAACATTTGGATATTTTTTCATACAATTGTTTCTCCAATAATAGTTTGAGCACCCTATCAACATGTTGAACATGATCCTTCCAGGACCTGCTGTAGATTAGTATATCATCAAAAAATACTAGCACAAATTTTCTAAGGAAGGGTTTGAAAATGGAATTCATCAATCCTTGAAATGTAGAAGGTGCATTGGTAAGGCCAAAAGGCATGACCAAAAATTCATAATGACTCTCATGAGTTCGAAATGTTGTTTTCGGAATATCTTCAGTCTTCATTCTAATTTGATGATATCCTGAACGAAGATCCAACTTGGTAAAATAAATTTCTCCATGTAATTCATCCAATAATTCATCAATCACAGGAATGGGAAATTTATCTTTAATGGTGAGCTTATTGAGCTCCCTGTAATCTGAACACATGCGCCATGATCCATCCTTCTTGTGTACCAATAATACAAGAGCAGAGAAAGAACTTTGACTAGGTTGAATTATACCAACCTCTAACATTTCTGCAATCATACATTCAATTTCGCTCTTCTGGACATAAGGATATCTATAAGGCCCGATGTTTGGAGGAAAAATTCCAGGAATCAAATGAATAGCATGATCATGATCACGAATAGGTGGGAGTCCTTTGTGAGTTTCAAACACCTTGGAATGATTTTCCAAGACTTTTTGGAGATCTGCAGAAATAGATGATTTTGATGTTGGAACTTCTAGTGAGCATAATTGTGCAATTACGCCTCATTGTTCTTTCTTTAGAAGCCTTGTCATGACATTAGAGCTTATTATATTTCTCGGCTTCCCTGCAATACCTCGTAATTCAACTTCCTTACCTTCTGAAAAAAAATTTCAAGAAAAGTTCTTGAAAATTAAAAGCTATCGTCCCCAAAGATTGTAACCATTGTACTCCTAGTACCACATCAACACCTCCCATAGGAATCGAAAGCATTGGACTATTCAATACATATTCCCCCATGGTTAGCTTTATATTATGGCATTTTCCAGAGAAATTTATAGTTCCTCCATTTGCAACCATCACTTGACATTCTGGTGCTGGGTATAGGAAACAATTCAATTCCTTGGCTACCTTACAATGAATAAAATTATGGGTACTACCTGAATCAATCAACACTATTACCTTTTTCTTCTTGATATGTCCTTCTATCTTAAGATTTTGAGGAGTGGTAATTCCTACCAATGCATTACATGATATGGTCGGACTCATTTCTTCCTCTTCTAGGGTTGGTTCCTAGTGTGTACCCTCTTCTTTTGAAAATTCTTGTTCATTTTCTTCTTCCTCTTCACAATATATGTAAAATAATTTATTCTTAGCACACTTATGACCTTTAGTGTATTTTTTATCACAACTATAGCAAAGCCCTTTTGCTCTTTTTTCTTCCAATTGTTGTGGTGTCAACCTTGTAGGTTGTGGAAATCTAGGAGTAGCAACATTTCCCTCTTTATAGAAGTGAGTGGTAGGATTCCTTGTCGCCATAATTTTACATTCAATTTTTCTTGGCAACCTGAATGCCTTCTCCAATGAATTAGGTTCCAAAACACGAACTTCATGTTGGTTGTTATCCTTTAAAGTACCTATGAAGAGATCAATCCTGTGTTCCTCTGAAATATCAGTTACCTTTATATTCAATTTTTGGAAGTCCTCAATGTGCTCCCCCACTGAACACTTTTTTTTGAGATTTATCAATTGGCTAAAGAAGGTGTTGCTCTTTGTATCCTCATAATGTGCTATCATTTCCTTCGTAAAAATTTACCAAGTGACAATTTTTTTACGGGAGCAAAGCCATCGATACCATACAAATGCATTTTGTTCTAAATGTAAAGTTACGATGCGTACCTTTTGTGTGTTTTGCACATTATTGAGATCAAAATATTGCTCCATATGTAGTATCCATGTTATATGATCCTTTCCATCAAATTTCATCATATCCATTTTTGGAATATGGTGGTTCTTCCCTCCAATAGTAGAGTTTATGAAATCACGATTAACATTTATTTTTTTCTCATCATGAGTTTCCTCTACTATCTTTTCACCATTAGGAAACATCTCTTGTATCAACTTTTTCAAACCTTCGATGTCTACTTTTAGATCCTTCTTCATGCTTTCCATGTTGTCTTTCATTTTTTCATCGATCTTAGCTTCCATGTCATCCATCTTAGCTTCCATGCCATCCATCTTAGCTTCCAAACTATTCATCTTAGCTTCCACGCCTTTCTTCAAACCATCCATCTTAGTTTCCACGCCTTTCTTCAAAAATTCCATTTCATTTTTTGTTGTTCTTTGCGAGAGCGAAATTTGTTGCACTTACTCTTGTAATTTTGATATGTCATGTTGCCATTCTTCATCTTCATGAGTCATAGTAGAGCCTTATAAAGGCTTAATGGGTGTTGAATTATTTTTAGGGGCCATTTCATAATCCAATATTGATATCTATTCTACAATATGCCCTTGGAATCAATTCAACTTGATTCTTCAAACAAGACTTATGCAATTCGGAAAACAAAATACACACCTTTTACTTGCATTTGAGGTGCTCGATATTGAAATTGAATTATCTCTATAATTGAGGATCCTCAATATCTAAAATTCAGCCTTGTAGTAGCCCTCTGAAGCTTCTTTCAAATGCCACAGGTTTGATCTGATTTGGATTCTTCAAGGCAAAGTTATGTCCAATCTCCCACAATGACCCAATTTTGGACTGGTTCAGTAGAGAGAACTTGTATGAATTGCCACGTGTCACTGTTTCCTCCTTTGGCTCTGAAATTGATAGAACGAAAACTATAGTCCATGTAATTGTGGCCACTTTTTATGGCATTCCAATTCTATGCTCAAAGAGAGAGCTATGAAGATTTTCCCACGATCACCTCTTTGAGATGAAATTCAGAAGCCTCAAAAAGCCCTAACTTCCATAGATCATATCTCCAAAAATGTTGTGAACCTATATCTGAAATTTTACAAAAATGTTCCTCGGGATTTAGGCTTCACACTATAAAAATTTTAGCATCTGAACCTTCGTAGAAACAAAGTTATTACGCAAATACCACGATGACCTGTTTAGGTTAAATTCAGGAGCCTACAAAATGACCTAACTTGCACAGATCATATCTCCGAAAATATTGCGAACCAAGCTATGAAATTTTGCGATGATGTGCCTCAGTATTTTGGCTTCGCACTCTAAAAATTTCAGATTCTGAACCTTCGTTGAAAAAAAGTTATAGCAAAAATTCCACGCTGACCTGTTTGGAGTAGCGAAACCCTAGAATATCAAAGCTCTGACACCAAATGTTGTGAAACCAGCTCCAAAAATAGAAGAAAAGAGATATCAACGCCTTAGAAATAAGCCACTTTGAAGCCACTCTGAATACATTACATAGATGAACAATTCTTGGATAATTACAAATTACAAAACCTCCTTTCTATATGTAGGAGTCCATGGGGCCACTGATATAATCTGGTAGGCCTGATGTAATCCTAGCCGACCTAACAATAATAATTTAAGGGCACAATAATAACAATATGGGGGTTATAGGGGTACAATAATAACAATAAGGGGGTTACACTAACAATAATAAGGGACTATACTATTAATATAGGGACCTAACATCCTAAGAGTTGGCACAGTTATGAAGATTCTGCAACGGACGGGAAAAATTTCCGGATTGGGAATGACTGTGGTTGGATGTAGTGCAGGAGGAGTTCAGGAGGAACACCAGAGATGGCTCTTCATCAAATCATGATGATGAAGAGGATTGTGCTTTGGCTGTCAAGGCAAGGAAAGGGAAGGGGAAGAAATTCCATTCAAAATCCGAGTCTAAAGGCAAGAAGCTGGATTTGTCCAAGGTGAAGTGGTTTCACTGTCACGAACATGGGCATCTTGCCACTAACTGCCCACCGAAGAAGAAGAACAAGAAGGTTGCTGGAGCTACATCTTGTGAGGCCCTTGCCTTGAAATTTGAACTTGATTTCTCTTTGATCGCACGCATGGTGTCAAGTTCATTGGGATCGGTGTGGTATCTGGATAATGGTGCTTCCTTCCACATGACGGGAGACAAGGAGCTTTTCACTGACTTGGAGGAGAAAGATCTCCCAATGCATATAGATATGGGCGACGATGGAGGATATAGTGCGACCGGAATTGGTACCATTACCTTTGAGAGGGAGTTAGGTAAACCATTTCAATTGAAAGATGTTATCCATGTTCCAGGTCTGAATAAAAAATTGGTCTCTGTCGCAATGTTGGAGGATAGAGGCTATGGCATTGTTTTTAGCAATGGCAAAGCTTTCCTGCGACATAAAACAATGGGTCAAGACAAGAGGATAGGGATTAGAGCTAAGAATGTCTACAAGATGGAGGTAGATGGCTGCGCTGCCATGATGGACAAGGCAGAAAAACTGGTGAGCCAGGATGAGGGCGAATTATGGCACAAGCAATAGGGCCATCTTCATCATGGAGCCTTGAAAGTCATGCAACAAATATATACTGGACTTCCAATGGGAACACTTGCTCAGTTAGATTAGTGCAAGGGTTGCACCATGGGGAAGTATGTAAAGTCCACCTTTCATGAAAAGGAGAATCGTCCTTTGGTGATCCTAGAGAGAGTTCACACAGACGTGTGTAGACCATTCTCGGTTGCTTCAACAGAAAAACACATGTATTGTGTTATTTTTTTTGATGACTTTTCTCGTAAATTATGGATCTTCTTCATGCAAAAGAAGGATCAAACATTCTCAAAGTTCTGTGAGTTTAAGGCATTGGTGGAGAAAGACTTGGGGAAGCAAGTGAAGGTTCTGAGGAGCCATAATGGTGGAGAATACATCTCTAACGAATTCAAATACTTCTGCAGCGAAGAAGGAATTCGAAGATAACTCATAGTGCCTCATTAACCCACAGAAAAATTGGATCGCGGAGAGGAAGAACAGAACGATTGTGGGTGCAGCACGAGAAATGTTGCATGATCAGGGCCTATCAATGAATTTTTGGGTGGAATCATGCAACACTATGGTTTATGTGCAAAACCATTGTCCTCATAGAGTACTTGGCATGAGTACACCTTAAGAAGCTTTCACTGGTAAGAAACCAGATGTTTCTCACTTTAAGATTTTTGGCTCATCTGTTTATGTGCATGTGACCAAGAATGCCAGGAAGAAGCCAGAGCTGAGTGCTGAAGTTGGGATATTAGTGGGGTACACAGAAACACCCCATAATTATCATGTGTATTTTCCTAACAGTAAGATGATTGTTTGTAATGTTTCAAAATTTTCCGACAATAATTTGGAACATTAATTTTTGCTGATTTCACTTAGGAGGAGAATAAATGGGTAAGGAGGCCCATGCATAATGATATTCTCAATAAAATCCCTCATAGTATGAAAGGGGATCATCTTTGGAGCTGGTTTTCACACCCTCATGTGTGAACAAGGTTATTTGCAAAGAGGCTTGGTTAAGTTTGACCAAGTCAACAGTGTTGGGCCAAGAGGTGGAGCACACTTAGAGAAGCAGTGCAGTATGAATGAGGAGAGGGTTATTTGGTGGAGGAAACCCTAATAGGAGTGGGACCCATGGAGAGGGGATTTCACTTGTTTAAAAGGAGGACAAGGCAACCATTGTTTCTCATGCTTGTATTATTCATCTCATTGTCTAGTCAAATAATTGGAGCATTCTTTGCTGCTTAGCAAGAATTGCCAGAGGAATTCCTATTTAGGATTCCTTCTCCTTCTTGAGAGGTCTCTTGAGGGATTTTTCTTCATTTTCCTCACATCTAGGCTTGAGGCC
>CM076582.1:1015174843-1015299191 GCA_034641835.2 Pinus albicaulis | reverse complement strand
CAAAATCAAATCATCTACATAAAATACAATGATCAGCAACTTACCCTCCACCACAATCTGGTATAGGTTCAGATCCGCCTCACTCTTGGAGAATCCAAGTCTGGTGAAATAACTGTCTATCCGTGTGTACCAAGCACGAGGTGCTTGTTTCAACCCATACAATGCTCTCTTGAGAGTCTGCACACATGCGACTCACTGCTGAAGATCTCGAAACCTTTGGGCTGCTCTATGTACACCTCCTCCTCACTGACTCCGTTGAGGAACGCAGTCTTCACATCCATCTGATGAGTGTGCCACCCCATATACACTGAGAGAGCCAGTATCGTTCGTATGGAAGAATACCTTGCGACAGGTGCAAAGGTCTCCTCATAATCGATCCCCTTAATCTGTGAAAAGCCTCGGGCAACAAATCTTGCCTTGTACTTCTCCACACTCCCGTCAGATGCCTGCTTCACTTTGTAGATCCATCTCGAACCCACCACTGATTTCCCCTCCGGCCTTGGGACAATCTCCCATGCACTGTTTCTGACAATCGAATCATACTCTTCCACCATGGCATCTACCCATGCGGGGTCCTCCATAGCTTCCTCGAAAGAGGATGGCTCTGTCACGATACACTTGCTCATAAGAGCCATGTATCCAGTATACCGGTCAGGTGACTGTCTCTGTCTGCACTATGATGTAGGTGCTCCTACAACCTTCTTTGCATCTTGAGCTAGTCGCTCAGCTTCTGTAGTGCGCTTCCGCCCTCTGATGGTTGGCGCTGCATGAGTGGTCTCTTCCAATCCATGAACCTCCTCTTGTGGCTGATCCACATCCTGAGGCTCATCCTTAGGAACTAATAGCTCCTCATCTACATGCAAGTGTGGCTCCCTCTCAAGCGAACACTTCATGGCTTTCTCCTCATGAAATTTGATATCCCGTTGCACAACAGTCTTGCGACTGTCTGGAAAATACACACGATAGTTGTGGGGTGTATCAGTGTACCCCACAAATATCCCAACCTCTGCGGTCGGATCCATCTTCTTCCTGGCATCCTTCGTCACATGCATGTAGACAGGTGAACCAAAAATCCTCAAATGGGAAATATCAGGCCTCTTACCAGAAAATGCCTCCTCCAGTGTACCCATGCCAAGTATCTTGTGAGGACAACGGTTCTGCACATATATTGCAGTATTGCATGCCTCCTCCCACAAGTGAAGGGGTAGGCCCTGATCATGCAACATCGCACGTGCAGCACCCATGATCGTTCTGTTCTTCCGCTCAGCAACCCCATTCTGCTGTGGGTTATGAGGTGCTATGAGATCTCTCTGAATTCCTTCTGCGCTACAAAATTCCTTGAATTCGGCAGAGATGAATTCACCACCATTGTCACTCCTAAGAGCCTTCACATGCTTCCCCGATTCCTTCTCAACCAACGCCTTGAACTCACAGAACTTTGAGTATGTCTCGCTCTTCTTCTGCATGAAGAAGATCCAGCACTTCTGAGAAAAATCATCAACAAAGATCACATAGTACCTGTGCTTTGCTGTCGAAGCTACTGAGAAAGGTCCACACACGTCACAGAATTCTCTCAAGGACTGCCGTGGCGTGACTATCCTTCTCAGAAAGGTGGCTTTCACAAATTTTCCCAAGGTACACCCCTGCACCGATATGATCGCGCAAGAGCTCTCAGTAGTCGTAGAAATCACAAGATCTTCAAAGCTCCATGGTGAAGGTGGCCCAATCTCCGTACCCAACCTCGCCATCATCCCGCCCACCACTCCTTCTCATTTGCCTGCCATTGCTACACTAACATACTGCAATGATAGTGTTTTTGACTCTAACTTATCTTCCTAGGTTTCTCCAATGGTTTTATCATACAGGAAAGTTTTTCCTCGCCGAAGACAACATCATATCCCTTGTCTTATAACATCGCCACAGAGATAATATTCTCTTCAATCCTGGAACATGCATCACTTCCTTCAATATGAAGGGTTTACCAGACTCCCTCTCAAAGGAAATGGTACTGATACTGGTCGCACTGTATCTACCATCATCGCCCATCTCGATGTGCACTCCAAGAACTTTCTCATCCAGATCTAAAAACAAATCTTGATCTCCAGTCATGTGAAAAGACGCACCACTATCCAAGAACCAAACTGAACCCATCACACTTGATACCAAGCATGCGATTAGCAAAAATCCAGCTCAAACTGCGAGGCTAAGGCTTCTCCCACTGTAGATCCAGAAGCATGCTTATTTTTCTTCTTCTGCGGACAATTTGTGGAATAATGTCCGTGCTGGTGACAATGAAAGCACTTTACCTTGGACATGTCCTGCTTTTTTCCTTTCGAACTGGAATGAGAAGATTTCTTGCTCTTCCCCTTCTTTGCTTTGGCAGCCAAAATGCAATTTTCTTCATCAGTAAGCCTTGAGCAAGATCCGCCCTCGGTACTCCACCTTATCTCCTCTGCATGAGATCCGACCAAAGTCGGCCTCTTTCCTGCACTTCTTCCACTCATTGACAGTCCTGACAGAATGCCACCTTCGAGACCAAGGAGAGCTTTCAAGTCCACCAAGTCTCATCTACAATACCACCACACTTCCCAAATAACTTCGCATTGGGTGAACTTTTGTGGAGGTGGCTTGTATATGCATCACGCTTTTCTCCATCTTTATGTTTCTCTGAATATCCTTGACAACTTCTCGGTCGCTTCCTTAAGCTTTTGGAATAACGACAACGTCACATCAAGTATGCAAAGTATGGAGAAGCTTTACTATGCAGGCTGGATACAATGTGATCCTTCACGCCCTCCAACAAAATCCTTCGACATTTTGCTGTCTTCTTTTGCCAAGCCTCAACTTGAGCAGCATCAGTAGGCTTTGGGACTTCAGCATCTATGAACTCCTTCAGCCCATTGTCATCTAACACCGCCTCCATCCTATCCTTCCATGCAACATAATTAGAGCTTCCCTCAAGGGCATACTCCAATCGCAATCCGTTGAAAGACATTTTGATTTCGACACCAAGAAAACACTGCTGCAAATTCGAATTCCACCAGCTCAAAACTCAACCGCTTCTGATCTGTGAGAACAAATTATTTCTAGCACAAAGATCGACTGTAAGGGGCATTTACTGGATATATCACCTTTCAAAGAAAGGATGGATCCAAAGGCTACCTGGCCCGCTTACAGACTCTGTCTACCGAAATAATTGTAATCACTGTAATAGATCCGATGATCAATTTCGCTCCGATACCATGTAGAAATTTGAATAATAGCTGAATTATTCACAGAGATTATCCTGATTACACACTATTTAAGCTTCATGCATAATACATAACCTCTTCTACAATTGATCATCAATTTGCGGAAATAGAAGCAGTCGCATGCGCACATTAAAACATAATCAAGCACACATAGAACACAGTATGTAATGGGGAAAGTTTACAGCTGAAAACCCCTAAATTTCTGTATATTATAATGATAGAGAACATGTAACAATACATAGCACAAAGCTCCTCACAGCTCTCAGCACTATCTCACATGCTACACACAAACTAGCTCAGATATAGAACAAGTCACAAGTTCAAATCTCCTCCACAAGTCTGCCTGCCTCTACTGCGCAATCCAAGATGCATAATGATGAGATCCAAGTTCGAATCCCACTGACTTGTACTGTGCAATCCTCATTGGAAATCTCAATCAATGTGTGTGCAAATCTCATGCACAACCATAGTCACAACTGATAGTAGACTCACCCTTTCACCCACCTCTAACACTAGTCTCCACTAAACTGTCCATGCATTGCAGTTAACTGATGTATTCTTTAGTTGATTTATGAGTTAATAGTTAATGAATTAATTAATAATTAATTCACACCACTCATCACTAGTGTATTTTTCAGTTAGACTAAATAAAACTAGTTCAACTAAGTTAAACCGAACAAAACTCCACCAACTGTCTCATCAACTCCACCAAACTTTGCCACATGAGTTCTAACTGAAGTCAACCATGCAATAGCTCAACTAACCCTTAGGAAAAGCGTATTTCCTTCTGTCAGCTGCATGTGCCACATCCAAGCATCAAACTGAATTGCTCCAAGAGGATAAGATAATGTTTATAGTCCAAATATTATTAAGGGCTAATAATATTTGACTGTTCTATTTTTAGACTGGCAGTCTAAAAATAGATTCCGCCCAATGTCTAAAAATAGAGGTCCATCTATTTTTACCAACTTGACCAATCATCCATAAATAGCATCCTGCAACTCATAGACATTGATCCATATGTCTAAAAATAGACATAGTCTAAAAATAGACTTTGCGCCAAAAATAGCCTGCGGGCCCACTTAGTGAAGGCGACTTCTTTTCACTAAGCTCCATCATCTTGTTGCATTTTCAACACTTTAAACATATACTATCAAAGTTCATACAAAATACATACAGAACACTTGAACTAGTGAGTCCTTTGGAAAATCTGGAACCTTTTGTTAGCGTTGCCTTTCTGTTTTTATAACTTCTGATTCCTATGCTTGAGAAGATATTTTGGAAAAATATCTTCCCTGTGTTCTTGTATGCTGTTGCAGGTCTAAATCAAAATAGAAATGATGATGAGGTAAAACTGCCTCTCATCATCTTACAACGCAGGCCTAAAGTCATTTCTAACTGAGATGTAAACAATTTACTACTCTAAAAGTAAAAGCTGTAGGAGTGAAATAAGGATTTCACCCGAAATGACAAAATGAACAGAACATAAGGTAAAAAGCCACACAGGCCCATTCATGAGTTATCATTGATGTTTGATGAGGCAGAGCCATTTATGTTGCTGGCTAAGACAATACCATTAGTCCTGGGATGAACTGGCCTTCTGTGCTGGAGACTGCGGTACTGCTAGTAATGGATGAGTTGGCCTTCTGCACTAGAGGTTCCTGTAGAGTGGCCAGTGGTCACGATATATTGATTTGGACGTGAAATTGACCTTCTGCATCTTTTTATCTACTTCCTGGGCATGGAGGATCGTCATCCTCATCCTTAAGCCACTGTGATTAGTTATGAGATGGCCTGTATACATTAAAAGGCCATCAATACCTGTACATACAACAAACAAATTAAATAAATCCTGCGATGAGGGGTTTGACTGCTTCAGATGGCTTGGGTAAAGGCGGAGGAGCAGTGCGGTGGTAGGGAATGCAGTGGGAGCGTTTCCATGGCGAAAACAGAGTTTAAATCTGATTTAGCGCAAAGCTTACACAAAAGGCAGTTTTGCGGAAAACCAGAGTGGTTTTCGCATAGGCGGAAGGCGGTAAGCGGTAATGAGAGAAATGAACACGATACGGTTAGCTAGGCGACGCGTGTCCTTACAAAACCACCCATTTCGTGTGGAAACAGCACTATCAGGTTTTTTGATGAAATTAACGCGAAAAGGAATGCAGACCATCTAATCATAGCAATCTAGATCAACAGCAGAGGAAGAATGCAATGGGCGAACTTGCGTGGTCGGGTGGGACCAGCAATGACGTTAGCAATTTTGTTAGGTAGTGGGATGATCAGTTTCGGGGCTATAGAAACGAGAGTGATGTGGGCCATTGGATGAGGAAGATCAACGGCCCAGATCAGAGCGAGGAATGCAATAATGGATGGGTGATCAGGAAATTTGCGAAGGAGCGAGGACCGTTGGATCATGATGGAGGTCAATGGTGGAGATCAACTGTGGGGGCACTTGGAGGTATGGACAGGTCTGTGGGACGGGTGCCTCCGCAGTGAATATGGACTGTTGGATGAAATCTTCCGTAGTCAACGGAGTCAACTACGAGGGCACTGAAGAGTACGGGCCACTTTGGTCGAGTGCCCCCGCAGTGAACCTGCGCCGTAGATCTGGGTCGATCGGACGGTGGAGATTAAATGCAAAGGGAGAAAGGATGTGTGGGAGGAATAAAGGTGGGAGTACTGTGAGCCGTTAGATGAGGGGAAATGGACGACTGTGATTGAATCGTAGCTCTGGGTCGATCGGACGGTGGAGATTAAACGCAAAGGGAGAAAGGATGTGTGGGAGGAATAAAGGTGGGAGTACTGTGAGCCGTTAGATGAGGGGAAATGGACGACTGTGATTGAATCGGGGCCACGCACATTGGGAATCCAGACACACGGGAGGAGGAAACGTGAAGGGAGTGATTGCGATATGTCGAGGGAGCGAGAGCCATTGGATTAGGGATGAGATCAATAGTGGAGATATATTAGAGGAAAGCGAGCGGGGTGAAAAGCAAAGGTGTGCTGACCATTGGATCAGGAGGATTAACGGTTGGGATTCCATCGTGGGGGAACGACAAATGGAGTCGAGGGGGGCCTGATAGCTGTTGGATTGATTGCGATCAACGACTCAAATTATATCGGCGTTTCGCACATCGGCGGAAAAATGTAAAAGGGACATGGAATTTGCGATGTGCGATGTGTGATGGATGGGCACAACGCGATAAGCAATGACCGTCTGTTGTGTAACCAGCTCCAAAAAGAGAAGAAAAGAGATATAAACGCCTTAGAAATGAGCCACTTCGAGGGGGAAACCTCCAATACATTACATAAATGAACAATTCTTGGATGATACAATTCACAAAATCTCCTTTTCATATAGGAGTCCATGGGGCCATAATGTAATCCTAGTGGGCCACAATGTAATCCTAGCCGACCTAACAATAATAATTTAAGGGCACAATAATAACAAAATGGGGGTTACAAGGGTACAATAATAATAATAAGGGGTTTGCACTAACAATAATAAGGGGCTACACTATTAATATAGGGACTTAACATGCCCCTCTCCTTCAAACAAGTGTTGTCCTCAACGCTTGATTATTTCCTGATGCTTCTGTATAAAATTCTCATCGTTCCATGTGGAATCTTCTACAGGAAAGTTCTTCCACTTGCTGAGATACTTTGAAATTGATTGTGCTTTTCAATTTCTTATTTCTGTGACTGCTTCAGAACTTCTTTCGATGTGATATTGATCTTCCAGTTGTTTCATTTGATTTTGCACCAAAGTTAGGTTATCCTTTGAGAGTTGGAGAACTTGTTGTTGATGCTCATTGTGATATTCCACTACTTTATCATCCATAATAGATTTTATTTGATCCTTCAAACCATCCAAATTAGCCTCCATTTTTGCTTTTAAACCATCTATGTCATCTTCGGTTGCTCTTCGTAAGATCGAAATTCGTTGCACGTGGTACCGTAATTTTGATATCTCATATTGCAATTCTTCCTCCTCATGCGTCATAG
Organism: Pinus albicaulis; assembly: GCA_034641835.2. Lineage (NCBI taxonomy): Eukaryota > Viridiplantae > Streptophyta > Pinopsida > Pinales > Pinaceae > Pinus > Pinus albicaulis. Next base: position 1,015,291,935 of record CM076582.1, on the reverse strand, counting down.
TATAGCTTTCTGAGGGCTTAATGGGTATGGAATTATTTTTTGGAGGCATAATAGAACCCATTACTGACAAAAATTCTTCAATATTCCCTTGGAATCAATTCAACTTGATTCTTCAAACAAGACTTATGCAATTCGGAAAAAACAATACACACCTTTTTCTTGCTTTGATGAGCTCGATATTAAAATTGAATTATCTTTGTAATTGAAAATATTCGATATCTGAAATTCAGCCCTGTAGTAGCCCTCTGAAGCTTCTTTCAAATTCCACAGGTCTGACCTGATTTGGATTCTCCAAGACAAAGTTGTGTCCAATCTCCCACAATGACCTAATTAAAAGTTTGGTTCGATGGGGCGACTTGTACGACTTGCCATGTGTCACTGTTTCATCCTTTGTCTCTGAAATTGATAGCCAAGAAACTGAAGTCTGTGTAATTGAGACCACTTTTTACGGCACTCCAATCCAATACTCAGAGAGAGAGTTATTGAGCTTTTCCCACGATCACCTCTTTGAGATGCAATTCAGGAGCCTGAAAAAACACTACCTTCCACAGATCATATCTCCAAAAATATTGCGACCCAAGCTCTGAAATTTTTTGAAGAATTTCCTCAGGATTTCAGCTTCTCACCATACGAATTTCAGATTCTGAAACTTCGTAGAAAAACAGTTATAGCGCAAATTCCACGATGACCTGTTTAGGAGCCTGAAAAAATACCTAACTTCCACAGATCATATCTCCGAAAATATTGTGAACCAGGCTCTGAAATTTTTAGAAAATCTTCCTCAGGATTTCGGCTTCGCACCCTAAACATTTCAGCTTTTGAAACTTCGTAGAAAAAAATTTATAGCCCAAATTCCACAATGACCTGTTTGGAGCAGCGAAACCCTAGAATCCAAAGCTCTGATACCAAATGTTGGTAACCAGCTCCAAAAAGAGAAGAAAAGAGATATAAACGCCTTAGAAATGAGGCACTTCGAGGGGGAAACCTCCAATACATTACATAAATGAACAATTCTTGGATGATACAATTCACAAAACCTCCTTTCTATATATAGGAGTCCATGGGGCCATAATGTAATCCTAGTGGGCCCAATGTAATCCTAGCCGACCTAACAATAATAATTTAAGGGCACAATAATAACAAAATGGGGGTTACAAGGGTACAATAATAACAATAAGGGGTTTTCACTAATAATAATAAGGGGCTACACTATTAATATAGGGAATTAACACCGTCGAATTTGCGGGAGGAGATCAACGGTCAGGATCGCGTCAGGATTTTGCACATCGGCGGAAAAGGAATTCAATGAATAAGGAAGGTTAGGGTGGCGATGAGTGATGCAATGGCCGACCGGCGGAAACAGAATGCACGATGGCCATTGGATCAATGGAGATCAACGGTTAGGATCCCTTCGGAGGATCGGCTATCGACGAAACAGAAAACATGGAAGCGAGAACTTAGAAAGAGCGACGTGCGATCGCCGATGGGCTTCGCGCTCAGTCACAGGGCCCGGTCTCATAGTGGAAAAGGGGCTCAGGCTTAAGCAAAAGGGGCTTAAAGGCCTGATGTGTTAGAATGAGAACTTTTAAAGCTAAAAGGCGGATTTTAAGCCCTTTCAAAGGTTCCAATAGGTGAAAAAGGGGCTATGACAGTCTATACAGTCCTTGCTGTATTTTCTTTGCAGAATGAAGCTCCTTATCATTAGCCTTCCCAGCCCTGTGAAGGATGTCATAACAACAGTATCCATGGAGGCACTGAGTAGCCCAAGTGTCCACTTTTGTTACTAACCCCAACACTGAGTGTAGGTGTCATATAAACACAATTAGGAATGAGATATGGACTAGTAGGGGTATGAGAGGTGGGCATAACCCCTGGCTGATAGCGGGGGACTTGGATGTTAATCAGGTCTTGGTATGATGGTGTGTGATCTGCAATGTGGTCTAGCGTGTTGGACATCATCCTATTTGCCTAAAACTGGCTTGGACCATAGTTTTCCCTACTTGTCACCCCTCCTCCTTTTTCCAACACTTGTTGAACCTTTCTTTCCTCCCTCTATTACCTTGCCAATTATTTTTGATGTTCCTTATCTTCCCTTATGTTTTGTCTTTCCAATGTTTCATTTTCTTGAGCATCTGCTGCTACAATTCTTATAGCTCTCTTTTCCTTGGCCAACTCCTTCTTTCTCTTTTTAGATTCCTGAATTTCATTTTATTTTTTTTACGTTTAGAATCAAACACTAAATTCATATAATATTCAGATGTGAGCAACTATGAACTCCTCCCCAAACAAAGACAATATGATGTTGAGTGCCTTGACGAGGCCTTCACTCTCTCTACTGGTAGCTTTAGGAATGCACTAAGTATTCTTTGCTTTGTTGTCCCATGCTCCTCATAACCCGACACTTGGATTTCAACCTCCATGACAATTGATTGGCCCCCATTGTTGTATTTTTCAGGCACTTCATGCTGAATAGGATCCTCTTCCAGTGATCCATTTTCCACAAAATAATGAATAAGTTTGTTGTTCAACTCCGATGGTTGTGAAGGAATGTTCATGCTTTCCTCATTGGTGGCTGACACATTATGTGTGTTGATATTCATCATGGCCTTTGCCAACCATGATGGTGGACTTACTTGGGTTAGCATGCTCATTTTTCATTATTTAATCCCATTGCATCATCATTTGAAATCAAGTTTTCCTTTTCATTCGCTTGATAAACCATTAGGGGAATTTTGAGGTCTAAAATTGGAATCGTAAGGAAATTATAATGTAATAGTGGAAATAATAAAATAATATTAGATTACAACATCAAATTTTAGGGGAGAAGAAGAAAAAACTAATTTTTAAACTCATATTTTCAACTTAGCTCCCTATGATTTTACTCAAATGTCGAGCAGGAACACTTGTTGGATGCATAATTTGATTACTCATCCAAGAAGTACCCATGTTACATACTTTCAATGGACCCTGCTACACGAAAAATGACAAATACATGAGAAAACATGATTGCAATCATGATTTTTCATATATTTCTAATTTTTCGTGTAGCAGGGTCCATCGAAAGTATCCAACATGGGTACTCCTTGGACGAAGAATTAGATTTTGCATCCAAAGGGTACTCCCACTTGAAATTTGAGTAAAACATTAGAGAAATAAGTTGATAATATGAGTTCAAAAAATAGTTTTATTATTTTTTATATTTTTACTTTTTTACTCCTAAAATGGTGAATCACCCCCATGGTTGACATCATCATCTTGAATCCTATTGGTTCTTATAAATTTTATTTTAGTTGTACATTTTTCTTAGGAGGCTCATTTTAGAACTCAAAATTCCCTTAATGTTCCTCATATGGAATATCACATGCAAAATTGGAAAGTGGTTCAGTGGGTGTGACTGAATCCATGATATTGACAGTTGGTTCATGATTGAACTATGTCTCACTCACATGTTGATCATCATCACCATAGAAGTGCCCTTTAGAAAGGGACATTATACCTTCAGTAGCAGCAACATATTCTTGGACATCAACATGTCCTTGTAAGTTCTCTGCTTCTTGACCTTCCACATAAAATTATTGGCTACAACCAATATCATGCATAAGAGCATCAACATTAAGTGGCCATATACCAGTCCTCCTAAATATAGCCTTGATATTAGAAGGTGTGAGAGCCCTTTTAAATGTGTTACTTGCAAGCTCGACTAGCTCAAACCTCTTTACTTCCACCCTGGATTCTTTTCCATCCACGAAGCTCACTTGACCCTTAAATAGTTCTTGAAAGTCCCAAACATGCTGACATTAAGGGGTTGCAATCTGTGAGTGGTATGAGCCAGCAATGTTAACAAGTCAATGCCCAAATTGTTGGCCTCCTCAATTGTTTGCACATCCATGTGGCTTCCATGGCCATCTAAAACCAATAGGTGTTTGTTTTCAGTTGAGACAACACCTGGTATAGATGCAACAAAGTGAAAAAGCCAATCTAGGATTAGTTCCTTTGTCATCCATGCATGGGGATGTGCAGCCATGCATGCACCTAGTTGACAATTATGTATATAGTTTTTTAGTTGAGTTTTACCTTTGAATAGATAAAATATTGGGATTGAAGAAGCAATTGCATTGACACAACAAAGAATATTGATCCAATCCCTTCCCTTAGGAAAAATCTTAGGCACATTTCTGCTCCCTCTCTTGGAAAATACCCATATACCACAATTCCTTCCTGCTTATAAGCCTGTTTCATCACAGTTCCATATATGGTCTAGGGCATATGAGTGTTTCTCATATGCAGCACAAAGAGTGTTAAATAACTTGGACACAATTGCAGGATGTAGATTTAAAGCCCTGTCTCTGTCAAGGCCCTCGGTTGTATGTAGAACAAGGTTTGAATGCCTTTTTTTAAACCCATTCCACCACGATTTACTGGAAAACCCATCTTTGAAGGGGTTTGGCCTCCCTTGAAAAATTTAAGCTACTGTGGAATTAAGATGTATAAGCCTTAATCCATTTCCAAATTGGGCCATCTCCTTACAACACTCAACCACCTCGTCCTCCTCGTCTTCAGTCATAACTGTAACAAGCCCTCAACGCATTGTATTAGTCAACACATTTATCCAATAATGTCTGTTAGAGGAAAAAATACCATGTTTTTTTGTAGACGCATGGATTGAATATCCCTTAAACTTGATGTCATCAATTGCAATTAGAATGTCTTGATTTGTCCAGCCTCTGATGGTACTGATTTTCTTTTTTGAACTTGAACCTTGCACTGTGGTTGAAGGTGGCTCTGTGGATGATGGTGGGATAGCATGATTTGTCACCATAGTGTCCTTTTCAATGAAAATGTTGGGAGTATTGGGAGCATTCACATCACCCTCTCCTATCCTCATCTGATGAAATGGATCGTAGTTGGGCCCCCCTCGTCCCTTGCCTCCTTCTGTTCCTTGTATGATCTTCAATAGAAACTCTTGGTTTGGCAGCAACAACCTGCAGATTTACCATGAAATTTTGATTTAAAAAGATGTTGATTTTTCTCAGTAGATCACCAATCATTCATGAACTTGAATTTTCTTAATGAAAATAAGGCTCATTGCATGGAATTCGATTTGGATTTTTAAGGTATGCAAGCATGAAAGGCCTGATCCAAAAACAAAATTATTGATCTTGACATTGACCCAACTGGACCTGCTAATCTAACCAAACAACAATCCCAGCTCATTGCTCAATATACCCTAATTGCTACAGGATGGAAGAACCAAAACCCACTAAGCCTCTAGTTAATTACATGTGCAGAACGTGTGCAGATAAGTATAGAATTAATAATATCATGTGAAAACTTTATTAGAAAACAAGATAATTAATTGTCCTTTGTAATCAATGAGCAACTACAATCAATGCTTTATCTATATATTGTAACTTCAATCTCTGATCTGAAACTCATAGTTGGAAGATTTTCACACATAAAATTTCATATTACAAGAGGCTTGGAATAATTAAATTCACACAAAGAAACAAGAAAGATAAAAAGACATAGTGAGCCATCACACATAAAATTTCTTTCTAAATTTCTCTTACATGGTTGTGGGATTTATTTAATTGATTTATCTAGGTTGTGAGGATTTTCTAAGGTCTACTGCATGTTATTGATGATTGGAGTGTATTTTTCCAACCACTTGTAAGCTTACTTCTCCTCAACAGTGACCTATTGCACAATGTCAAAAAAGGTCAGGTTTGAAGCATTTCTATTATAGTAGTATGATATTAAATTCCAGGGGTCAAATTTAAGGTTATAGTAGCATTGGAATTGGTTACTAAGCTGGAAGGTGTGGTTATTTTCATCTTGAGAATGATTTAATGGTTGATCTCATCATTTAATTGACTGATATATACTTTCTAGTAAGCTATAACATTCCATGTTTCATTGACAATGGTGTATTGAAGGACTAGTACTTTCTTGAGTTAGCATATTGGTATTGTTCTTGGCTTTTCTCCTTAACCTAATCAAGGATATGATAGCCTTCTTGGATACTAACTACCTCATTGCATATTCTTATTGCCCAGTGGTCCTCTAGAGTCTATGGATGCTATATTTTATAGATATGTAATCACAAAGGTTACTGAGTGTTTTATCCTTGAATATTTCTCAACCAATCTTGTTGATAATGGACATATATCATTGTTATAGCAGTCTGATATTAAATTAAAAAGGTCGGATTTGAGGTTATAGTGGCATTGAAATTGGTTACTATACGTGGGTATGGTTATTTGCATCTGAGAATGATTTAAGTGGTCCTCTAGAGTCTCTAGATGCTATCTTTATATATCTGTAATCCAACCTTAAAGAAAGTTCATATCTAATAGATAGACTGACACAAGGTTATTAGACTCTGAATGGATTAGGGTTCGAACAAACACATTATATTGAGTAATGAGCCTGAACGAATGGTAGTTACATCGGTCCCATATCGCCAAGGAAGGAATAGCTCATTTGACATAAGGAGAGCAAGGTGGGTTCAAATACAATATCTTAAGCCTTAAAGCACATCTTGAGGCCAAAAGAAATAAATGATTTTATGTTGCATCTCATTTGTCTAATTCCTTATAGTTATTCTCTTGCAATCTTGTAGTTATCTCGTCTTAATTTGATAATCTAATAATTAAAAGAGAATTTCTAATAAGCATATACGAGTGATAAATAAACTTTGGTATGTTATTCATTTAAAAATGCTTCTCTAATCAAATCTTGTGATCTGTATAACATGTGATATTGGCTATAATGATTTTAATTTACCCTTGTTTTTCAACTAAAATAATGATAAAATAATCAATATGGTAACATTATTCAACAAAAAAAAACATGTATGTCTCCAACAACTGATGAATAGAATGAATGTAACACTGTGCACACACTTTGTTTGTATGTCTCAAACAACTGATGAATAGAATGGATGTAACATTGTCTGAACACTTTGATTGTATGTCTTTAGCAGCTCATGAATAAAATGAATGTTTCAAATGAAAATTAGTAAGGGTTTATGTTTTATAGTTTTTTTTATCTATAATTTTGATTGGTAGGGAATATTGGGATGGATTGCCATCTCCCAAATTCAAATGCATGTTCTAGATTGATTTGTACATGATCCAATGGATGATAAACTTTCATGGTTGATCCTTCTGCTTTCCTAAGTTTAATTCCTTAATTGAAAGGGTTGGTGTGTTTAATACTTGAATTGAAAGGGTTGGTGTCATTTATTGCATCCTCTGAACTAATTCCTAAATTGAATGGTGTCATCAATGGTCTTCAATAGGTTGAATGGTTAAACACTCATGTAGATATGGTTGATACTCATTTTTCCTATTCTTGTGCAGGTATTACCCAACAATGGGATGTGTTGCTCTAGTGGAAATCAGTGTGTGATTGTTTGATGGGATAGGTGTACTCTTCGATAGAAGTCAATGGAATGTTTTGTAGTGCATTTTGGCTTAATTGGTAATTCAAAGCTAGAGGTAGTTGGGATAGTATCTCTTATCAAATTGTGATGTTTGGTCCAATCAATATATGGGCCCATTTTGGACATAATTTAAAAACTTAAATAACTTAATATAAACTATTTATATGCATCTTTTTAATGGTTTATGATGATTTTTTAATAAATGTGTGAGACCAATACTATAACTAACAACAATAAAAACCTCTCTATTTTCTTAAATAAATTAAAATATCTAAAAATAATAATTTATAATTAAAATTTTAATTTATAACTTTTCACAATTTCTGCATCACATTACAAAACTCAACTCACATATTTTCTTAAACAAATCTATTTTATTTTATTTAGATATGGTAAAAATATGTTTTCCCTCGTTATTATTTGGAAATGGAACTTTCTGTTTTTAATCTACTCATCTTTTTGAAAAAACTCAACTCACATATTTTCTAAAACAAATCTATTTTATTTTATTTTATTTACATATAGTAAAAATATGTTTTCTTTTCTCTTATTAATCTATTTTATTTGGATATGGAAAATTCTGTTTTTAATTTACTTATTTTTTTGAAAATTTAATCGTTGATATTTTTTTTAAATTAATTGTGAAATGGTAAAATTATATTTTAGTCAAAAATTTTATTTTGATAAAAAAAAGTCAAAATTTTTATTTTGATAAAAAAATAGATTTAAGGTGTAATCTTAATTTCTGTTATTTAAACTATTTTTTAATTGTATATATGGATTTAGCACCATAAAAAACTCTAAAACATTTAAATTGTATAAAATTATTTATCAAACTTGTGTTTTCAATAAATTCTTACCAAATTTTAAATAAATTAAACCAGAAAAATCAATTCAAAAAACCTTAAAAAAATCACACTAAAACATAACTGACACTCTAACGATAACGGGCATGTCATATACTATGCATAAATTCACAAATCAGATAACCGACACGGTAACAGATCAACTGAGGACTATGCAAATGAGGCTAGGAAAGTTTCTTATCATCGCAAGTTCTCCGGTGTAGGGTTTATATAGATTAGAGAAGAGGGAAAAAATGAGGCTAGATGGGATATTGTGTTTATTAATTCTTAATATTATACTAAAAATAAAATAAATGATATTAAATAAATTTCATAAAATAGTTATAGAAAATAATTTGATTTATTAGTAAAATAGTTATAGAAAATAAATTAACTTATTATTAATTAATTATAGAAAACTTTTGTATTAATAATATTAACGATATTTTATTAATAATAAATTATTAGATTGTTTTTTATTATTAAAAATTGTTTACTATATTTTATTATTTATTAAATTTAAAATCAGTATTTAATTGGTTTTTTTTTTACTTCGTTTTTTTTGAGCAAGTTGAGGCTATCAAGCGTATAATATAATAATGTAATTTGTTGTTTTGTTTATATAAATGAATATAGAGGCACTATCAAATTTACAAAAAAAAAACATTTATTTTCTATTTCTCTTAAATATTTTAATGTTGTATATAATAAATAACAAATGTGAGTTATAAATAAAATATTTTAATGTGAATTAAAATTGATGTATACTTAAAAATATATTTAAAAAAACCATTTCAATGTGCGTTGATCTGTGTTGGTTATAGCTAACATTGTTTTTTTATTTACATAATATTTTATTTATATTTTTATTTTAAGAGCTACACATGTCAAACTTCAAATTGAAGAAAACAATACCCATAACTTAAAGGTTCAAAAATAGACTCAAATGACGTAAAGACTATCCAAAAAAGTGATAAAAGCAAATTCCCATACTCTCATTGTCTATTACTTGGGCAAGAATTACATCTCCCAACATAGAGCAACTAAATATGATGAAAAAAAGAGAAGTTTGGCTCCACCATTATATTGTATAGAACTAACTTGATTCTGAATGCATTTGCATTGTAGGTTTTTTTTAGTGTGACTACTTTTGATTATCCTTGCAACACATGACACACTGAGGTGTTGGGTATGAAGGCTAGCAACTAGGATTATTACCATGATAATTTATAACTCCCCTAGGACTGAAATACTACCATGAAGATAATGGAAAGCCACCATTACACATTGCTCCTCACCTAAATCCAGGGCATGCCAGTAAATCAATTTTTTTAAAAAGAAAATCGATATGACAATGATTCCACAGCTGCAAATTCCCAACATTGATTACACTAATGAAATTGAATAGCTAAGTAAGTAGGCACTTTGATTCATCAAACCGAAATGTGTTCTGTGAGGAAATGGCACGAGAGTATAAAGGAAATGTGAAGATATTTAAATGAAATTATTTACGAAAGATTCCCCCGATTATACATCTACTCGCACTGTAGCAAGTCAAAGCTTTTAAATTTTGGTTGTTGCAAAATCATTATGCACCACAGGCTCCAATTGGGGACAATGTCTAACTTGTAAGACACTGAAAACAACAGACCAAGTGTATTCTTTTGTTGGGTGTTCGAGTAAAAATTTGTAAAAATGTTTGCAATTACATCTGAGATTTATGAAGTATGAAATCTCTTTGAAACTTTTATTTGCTGAATATTTAATGCTTATTCATAGAGTGAAAAACTAAAATTTGAAGCTGAAAATTAAAAGCTCACCAAGTGAGCTTATTTATATACACCCACTAATTTGTTTAAGTATAAGAAAATTTCCATAGTCTCCATGTGAGTAATTTCATGAAAGATTGAATCTCTCTTGCGCAACCAATAAATAAATCTGCAAAGAATATGACACAGGCCACAAAAACTTCTTTAGACGTTCACAGTTACAAACACATACAAGTGATATGCCGAAATATGTATTCTTTGGAAACTTTGAAAAACAAGATCCCATATATATATTATTGGATCTTCAAAAGTTTTTATTTTTATTTTTTATTTTTTTTTAATTTTAACATAAAATATATGTCTGCCTTAGCACGAACTCCAAATCATCGAATGAACATTCGTTTGTTTGGCTTTCATTTTCTACTTGCAAGAATTCAAGCTTGAATGAACAAGTAGAAAATTTTTCTTCAATCTAATGGCATTCTCTCTTCAATGAAAATCTTTGACACAAATTTAAATCCAAAAAAAGTTGGTTGTCATTATAAAAATATAAGCTTTTCTGCTCTAATATATCTATAGCAACATGTTATGGAACAACAATGTCTTCTTCAACAAAAATAACATCTTGATTGTAACCATAAAAAAATTACCCAAATTTTTATTAGGTTGATGGCAAGGCTGACTTGATTAGGGCATTTATTTTTGGGAGGAATAGTAATGAAAATATCATTTTTCTCGTTGGATTTAGGGGACGAAATCAACCCAAGATCAATAATGTAGGAAGAATATAATTATTTTTTCAATGGAGAATATACAGTCTGGAATTTTAGGTTATCAGAAAAAAAGACGCTGGAAATAATATTTTTGATACATGGAGGAAAATACATGATAGAGTTGATAAAATAGAATATAAACTGTTGGAATCACGATTATCGTTAGATCAAAACTCGCAGGCGTTAGACCCCGCTACGATCGCCAGAGTTAGGATCCACAAGAGGCGGTTAGTCCATGTCGCGAAACACACAGGGAGCGTTGAACTCAATGTCCAACAATCTCCCCCCCAACGCAAGTCGGGTGAGTTTCGAACTCGAGACTTGTCGCTCTGATACCACTTGTTGGAATCACGATTGCTGTTAGACCAAAATCCGCAGGTGTTAGTCTCCGCTACAATCGCCAGAGTTAGGATTCACGAGAGGCAGTTAGTCCATGTCACGAAACACATGGGGAGCGTTGAACCCAATGTCCAACATAAACTCCTTAAAAAACCTTAACTTCTGATACCTATATTTCCATACAACTTTCTCATTTCCTTGTGCAATCTTTTCCAGTGAAATCTCCAAATGAACAATTAATAGCTAATAAGCTAAATCTTGTTCTCCGTCAAGAAATAAATCTTCATACCTAGGAAAAAATGTCTTCATTCCTTTGATCCCACAACAAAGCCAATTAATTTTGTACCCTAGAGACAACGTCTAGTGGTAAGATGTAAGTACCGAAGACATTCATTGAAATTGATGAAAATTTTAAGAGACTGTTTATATTTCAAAAACCTATTGTTTAAAATCATAATGGACCAACCCATAAGGATTGCAATGCTTTAAATTACAGAGACAAATAGAGGAAAAAGAGAAGGAACAACATTTAATATCTCACGTAGTTAGGAATCTTAGCTTTAAACCAATAGAACAAATGACGAAAGAGACATGACATATGAATGAATTTATGGAATGGTGGAGTGCCCATTAAGAGATTCAAATAAAACACATGAGTACCATTTGCAAGGAAAATTCATAATCCCGACTTAAAAAACTCTGCTGTTATATACCAGCAAAATAAAAACATAAATGAAATTATAAATTCATGAAAGAGAAAACGACACTGCAATTTACCAATGTTGGAATCAAACTGGAATCTCAAATTAATATATTTTTTTGAGAGATTTCAACATTACATTTTTGTCCAATTCGTAGCTCCCAAATCCTTACAAATTGTTTCTTTGAGAATTTTATTCTCCCCCAAATTAAGTTACATAACTGATTTAAAAACGATTACAAAACTATTCATTTTTTAGAGAACTTATAATATTAATAGAAATTAAAAAACTAATAATTACATATTATATATATAATATTAAAAATAAAGTTTTCCTATTTACAAAATAAAGTCTTGCCCGTTTAAAAAACATATGTACTATCAAATTGCATTCTTAGCTTTAACATTGCCATAAAAATATAAAACCAAATTTAAAACAACAATTGGTCACGCATGCCCAACGTTCATCATACACACATCATGAAACGACTCAAGGTTTTGCAGGAAACTAGGAATAGTTTTACGACGAGTTTCTTTGGTGGTTTGTGGTATTGTGGGGGCATGGAAAATTTAAGGGGTTAATATTCACAAATGAACTAATTTTCTATGTTTAAAAAAAAAAATTGCTAATTTTCATTTTTCCTAAAAATGATTCACCCAAATTCTATAGGATGAAATTATTTTACCTTAGAAATCACAAAAAAATTATACAATATATAATACCATAAGAAATTTGAATCTTTTTATAGAAATATAACCAAGCATTTTATAGTTGTGTATTAGGGACTAGTAAGATTCACAAAAGTTTCTAAACTTTATGATAAATTTCCACCCTTAAAATTTTCCTAGTGGGGGGTACATGTCAGAATGAATTTTGGCCATAGATTTTTAGATGAGTGGTTTTTCTATTCAACCCATTCTGATGGGTGTGTATCGTTTAAACTTTGATTTCATAAAACCGTCATAAATTTATTGATTTGGGTACAAGATGTTCTAGATCGTGGATCACTTTAATACTTGCAGAAGGTGTAAGAGCGATGGAACTTTGATTCTCATATTGTAATATCACAGGATCACTTTATTCTTTGTTAACATCGTCGTGTACTATTTTCAATCAGAGTATGCTCGTTCTGCGACTTCGGCAATCTATAAGCAATGTGCTCTTCTCCTGCTTTTTTCCATCAACTTCATCTCTTACTCTAGCCTGGAGATCTAGAAGACACAACTTCTTCTCTTCTATATATAGCTGTAACAAGATTAGGTCTAATTTTTTTCTATCTAGTTTTATCGTAAAAAATTGCTCTATCTTTTTCAAACTCTTGGTCCATTTTTTATGAGAACATCCATTCCCTCCTTAAACAAAATATCCTATAGACAACGAAGTTGCACTATTTCCAGTATGCAAAGTTGTTGAAAATATATATTTTTAACTTCTTTCGAAATGGAAGAAAGTAAAAAAGAAGACCATGGTCCACAAAAGAGTGTGAGTTCTACATCACTTTTCCCAAGATGTTGTTGATTTTTGGTAGCATCGGATGTGCTCTAAGTCACAAAATTTTCAGGGAGGATTAGGCACATGTGTTCCAAACAACCTAGAAAGAATTTTGGGAAATTCCACCCAGATCATGTTTTATGAAAATAATTAATTATTTTTAATGGGACCCTAAGTCTAAACTTAGGAAATTAAAATAATTAAAGGATATTAATTAAAACATAGTGTGAATTTTCTAGAGAAGACGAAGATCAACTCAAATTAATCTTATTTGTTGATTAACGATTTAATCTCGACCGTTGAAGTCTCAACTAGAAGATCATAAGAAGGACTTGATGGATCATTTGGAAGACACATCAAGACAGAGAAATAATCCAAAAATCAAAATTCTTTAGTGAGCAGTGCTCAGGGAGAAGATCGATCAATAGGATTCTTGCAGAGAGGGGCAGGGATAATTGTCGATTAGAGATTTTTCTGAGTTGAGAATATACTATAGAGAATATAGAGATCAGTACGCAGAGAGGCAGCATATAAACTACACAGAGCCTGCATAGGGCCAAAAAAGGCAGCGCAATAGTCTTGAGGAGATCTGTGATTCAGCTGAGGATTAGTCAGATCCAGTGCCGGAGAGCCGGGGTGTGAGGCCCGAAAGGGCCAGAAGACTAGATCTAGCCAGCAGAATATCCTCCTAGTAGAGGTGACATAGTCCCCACGCAGAATGATGCAGAGACTGCGTAGAGGCAGCGTAGGGCTCATCAACTCAGAGTTTGGTTAGTTCAGGTTTCTAGTGTTAGTGTGAGGTGAAATCACAAGATTTTTTTCAATCAGATTCTCTGTGTGGACGGCCAACAAGGAATCCCATGTTGTATTTAGAATTACTACATTATAAATAAACTCTTAGTTGTTGCACCAGTTTTTTGGCATTGGGTTTTCCAAGGACATTATTCCAAAAATAACGCTGTCATGTGTCTATGATTTACTCTTGCTCAGATCTTCTTTCCGCACTTTATTTTTCTACAGATTAATTTTGTGAACTCTATAGTGTATGGGATTTCGATATTTACCGTAGAACATAGTAAATAATTTGTTCAAAGAATTAAAAAATAGAATAATTCTCATCAGTTGATGCAGCAGGATTCCTAATATAGGAATTTTCACACTGTATCAAAGTTTGTATAGCATAGCAGGAGGAGAAATAGAGAAAATCTAGTAGATCCAACGTTGAAGAAGAAGTTGAGGATCAAAGAGTTGCGTAAGCAGCAAATCGATCTCCCCAGAGATTTTGCAATCCAAGCCAAGAGGGCTAGATCTAAAATGAAATATCTTTCTCAGTTAGCCGATAGAGAGGTATTATTTTCTAGTTTGTATTTTTTCAGAGGCAGAGGGAGAAGAGTAGTAGATTCAGTGCATATCAGTAGCTGGAGGGACACAGTTTTTGTGAAGCAGTGACTTCTAGTGCAGAAAGGGTCACAAGGGAGTATTTCAAGACACATTTGGGGGAATTTTCTTCCTCATGGAATTCCTAACTGAGGAATTATAATTCTCGATAGCTGAGCAGCAATATTGAGTGGAAGATCTACTATCTCCAACAGGGAATGCGTAGTCGAGGCCAATAATCGCGCAAAGGAGAGAGAGAGAGTTAGTTCGAAATTTTTTAGTCAACATAAATGGCAGCAAGCAGGCTGAGAGATCAAGATCGGTTGGTGAGATCCTCTAACTATGTGATCTAGCAGGAAAGGATCATATGCATGTTAGATGAACAAGATCTCAAAGCCTTCATTGATGGTGTGGTAGCTAAACCTGTGGATGCATATCCATTCAAGGAATTCAAGAAAGATATGGAAAAGGAAAAGCGCTTGATCCTCTATAGAGTGAGGGATCATGTGGTATGTCACATCGCAACCAAAGGGACAACTAGAGAGATGTGGCAGGTCTTGGAGACGCTATATCAGGGACCTTCTGAGTAGCGGAAGTTTTTCTTGGAGGATAATTTGTGTTCTACATGGATGCAAAAGGGTGAGCGCATTGATATGCTCCTATATAGACTTCAAAAGAATTGAGATCAACTGACACTTGTAGGAGTTGCACCTCGGGCCACCAAGATGATCATATTTTCCCTAAACTCAGTTTCAGATGAGTGCTAGGTCTTTGTCTAGAGCATCCTTGGCAGAGAAAGACTTTCATATTGGGAAATGATGTGGGCTTCTCTTCAACAGAAAGATATGATGCGAGACATGATCAAGTGTAAACTTGAGAGAAACAACTGTAGTGGGTTGAAGCTAGAGGAGGAGGAGAATGCAACCCATGCATCAAATGGGAAGCAGGAGCATCGAAGATGTAAGAAGGATGTCTCGATGGTTAAGTGCTTCTGGTGTGGCGAGATGGGACATTGTGACTCACAATGTCCTCTCAAGAAGAAGGAGAAAGATGAGAAGCATGATCTGCAGGCTGCAACTGCCCGGATTGAAGAAGATGAGTTTTCTATTATTTCCCATATATCTCCTGGGAGAATTGGGATGATCTAGAGTTTTAGATTGAAAGAAATGCAGTTGGGAAGGGTTCTTGAGGAGTCCACCTCTCGGTTCATCACCTTGCTACGGGAGCCCAAAGATGAAGTAGAGAGATGGACGAGTTTTAGCTGGTGTAGAGGAGTGAAAAAGTGACAACGCAGTGGCTAGAGAGCGCCAGAGACTGAGTAGTGCATATCAAAGCTGGAAATAGTGCAAGGAGGCACAATGCAGAGTTAGCAGCAATGCAAAGGCTTCATAGGGTCAGCGTAGAAACTAGCAACAGCCAGATCTTCAGTACCGAGATGCATCACATTGAACACTTTGTTCAGTAATGGATGTTTTTCAGTTGCTGTGTACTAGTATTTGGCAGCAGAAGCACGAATGCAACAACGCAGTGTTGGTGGGCAACAGTGTCAGACATCAACGACACAGAGAGAGATGTCACAGAATTAGGGCAGTACTTCAACTTGATGTATTTCTAGAGAACATTCCTCACTAAGAGGGAGTGTTGATTTGTGGTAGCATCAGATGTGCTATAAGTCTCAAAATTTGCAAGAAGCCTTATGCACATGTATTCCAAAGAACCTAGAAAGAATTTTGGGAAATTCCACTCAGATCATGTTTTGTGAAAATAATTAATTATTTTTAATGGGACCCTAATTCTAAACTTAGGAAATTAAAATAATCAAAGGATATTAATAAAAATAGAGTGTGAATCTTCTAGAGAAGATGAAGATCAAGTCAAGTTAATCTCAACCGTTGATTAATGATTTAATCTCGGTCGTTGAAGTCTCAACGAGAAGATTATAAGGAGGACTTGATGGATCATTTGGAAGGCACATTGAAATGGAGAAAGAATCCAGAGATCAAATTTTTTTAGTGAGTAGTGCTCATGGATAAGATCGATCAACGGGATTCTTGTAGAGTGGGGCAGGGATAATTGTCAGTTGGAGATTTTCCTGAGTGGGGAATACACTGTAGAGAAGATAGAGAGAAGTACGAAGAGAGACAATGTAACAACTATGTAGATCCTACACAGAGCCAGTAGAGGCAGCGCAACAGTCTTGAGGAGACCCATGATTCAACTGACGATTAGTCAGATCCAATGCCAGAGAGATGGGGTGTGAGACTCGAAGGGGCTAGAAGATCAGGTCCAACCAGTAGAAGAACCAGCTAGCAGAGGTAATGTAGTCCCCACGCAGAGTGACACAAAGACTGCATATAGGAAGCATGGTGCCCATCAGATTAGAGTTTGGTCAGTTTGGGTTTCTAGTGTCAGTGTGAGGTAAAATCACAAGCTTTTTATCAGTCAGATTCTTTGTGTGGATGGCCAGCAAGGTATCCCTGATTGTATTTAGGATTATTGCATAATAAATAAACCCTCTGTTGTTGCATCGGTTTTCCCGCATTGGGTTTTTCCAGGGACATTAGTCCAAAAATAACGGTGTCACGTGTCTATGATTTACTCTTGCTCAAAAAATGTTTTCGCACTTTATTTTTTCGCAGTTTAATTTTGTGAAGGTTGTAGTGTATGGGTTTTCAATATTTACCATTGAACACAGTAAATAATTTGCTCAAATAATTAACAAATAGAATATTTCTCATCAATTGTTACAGTAGGATTCCAGATCTAGGAATTTTCACATATGTCACTCATTGGTATTGGTCCCAATAATCAACTATCTACAACCTTCTTCAAACTTAAGGACTTGCTATAAAAAAGCAACCCAACACTAACAATTTTCCAAAACAAAAGGTCCACCCTTCTCATCAGTAGACACCATTTCATCCTTTTCTACTGCAGCCAATCTTCGAACAATGTTGTATCCAGATTTTAAAGATCTTTCAATGTAACAACATTACCAACAAAGAATCTCTTTGGATCTATAGTGGGTAATCTTCGAACAAGCAAAGTCCCACCCCGACCTCAGAAAATCATTAGGGGAATTTTGAGGTCTAAAATAGGCCTTGTAAGAAAATAGTACAACCAAAATAAAATTTATAAGAACCAATAGTATTCAATACGATGATGTGAAGCATGAGGGATTATTCACCATTTTTGGAGTAAAAAAGTAAAAAGATTATAAAATTATAAAATTATAAAACTACCTTTTCAACTCATATTTAAACTTATCTCCCTAAGGTTTTACTCAAATTTCGAGCGATATTACTCATTGGATGCAAAATTTCATTCCTTACCCAAGGAGTACCCATGTTGCATACTTTCAAATGACCCTGCTACACGAAAAATAAGAAATACATGGAAAAACGTGATTGCAATAATAATTTTCATGTATTTCTCATTTTTCATGCAGTAGAGTCCGCTGAAAGTATGGAAAATGGGTACTCCTTGGATGAGAAATCAAAATTTTCATCCCACGAGTGTTGTTGCTCGAAATTTAAGTAAACCCATGAGGAGATAAGTTGAAAATATGAGTTGAAAAAATAGTTTTTTTCTTTTTTCCCTCTAAAATTTGATGATGTAATATAATCTTATTTTATTATTTCCACTATTATTTTATAATTTCCTTAGAAGGCTCATTTTAGACTTCAAAATTTCCCTAATGCATACATTTTTGTTCACATGCTTATCTGTAATTGGCCTATTTGGTAGTTCTTCAAGCTGGCGGCAATTGAGTAATCTATCTTGCTGACAATATGACGAAGCCATATATAGAGGAAAGCCATTTTTAGTTTTTTGGTAGTACTCCTCCTCAAGGATGCATCACGGCCTGAAAATGGAAATGAAAGCTAATTATAGATGGTCCACCAATACAAGGTTGGAGTTGATGCACTCAAATTCTGAGAAAAAAAACATCAATAACTTTTAGATATACTCCATCGACATCAACTCCCTCATTTAAATGCAAAACAAGTGATTGATCCCATCAAAGTCCAATTCTCATATTAACAAGGCATGCTCACTTTTCTTCTTTTTAAAAACAATTGTTTGGAACAAATAAAGAATTTCCTTGTAATCTTGTAGTCAAAATAATTTCGGGACATTTGTTTCTTATTGACTTCCTTAAAATTACTCTTCACTTATATTCATTTATAAGGCATTTGATATCTAGTCTGACTGCAATGGTATTTTTCATCACTCTTCTCAGAATAAGAAAAGGGGATGCAGGGCCCTGCGGAAGAGCATTTGAAAGTGACATTGTCCCTTTTATTTAATGTATCCTTTCAAGGCTGTAACATTCTGCTATTGGTGGCCATATCTATGTTATAAGCACAATAGAATTGTTAGAAGATTCAAATTATCCACAATTTCCATCCTAAGATTGGTGATCAATTTATTCCTACACACATATAGATAACAAGGACCATAAACACATCATTTTAGTTTGCATCTATGTCCACCATACATATATTTTAGTTTGCATAATTTTTTAAATATGATAAACCCATATTTTTATAATATCCCTATAAACTGCATTTATGTTGACATTCACAATGGAAAATATTATTTTTATCATGTTTAAAGAAATGGTTGAAAACAATAACCGTTATGATTTAATTGGAAAATAATTTGAATCAAATGAAGAAAATGATAACTCATTGAGATAAAGAAAGTTTTACATGTTCTTTAAATTCATTAGTAAACTGGAAAAACAACTTTCATTTTCATGTAACTCGATTTTTCATTACGTGAAGTCTCGAAGCATTGGTCATCACAACTTTGGTGAGGAACATTGTGACTCTAACGAAAGGTATTCCTAAACACGAAGTATGCACTTGGGACTTTATGGTAAGATAAGTAACCATGAATTATTGGAAATAAATAAGTAACCACGACTCTTGAAAGTTTTTTTGTGTAGAGGATGTAATTATTTCACTGGAAGGTTCTGCATGGTTTCTATGAAATAATTTTCTAAAAATACGTATGAGAAATTTACATAAAGAAACCATGTTGTTTTATTAAAAAAATATATTGCAAGGATGTTGTTTTTCTTACATAAAGAAACCATGTTGTTTTATTAGAAAAATATATTGTAGGGATGTTTTCCTTGAAAAGATAATGCACCCAAAAAACTTTAAGAAGTCATACTACTTTTCATAAAGAATGCATGTGAAATTTTCATCGTAAAAGATAAAGAAACCATATTACTTTCTTGAAAAGAAAATGCATGGTAAAATACAAAGAAATCACATTACT
Source organism: Pinus albicaulis (assembly GCA_034641835.2). NCBI lineage: Eukaryota > Viridiplantae > Streptophyta > Pinopsida > Pinales > Pinaceae > Pinus > Pinus albicaulis. The sequence continues at coordinate 1,015,271,901 of CM076582.1, read as the reverse complement.
TTACTGAAAGAAAAATTGCATTGTAAAAGATAAGTTAGGGATGTTGTTTTCTTGGAAATAAAACACAAGTGAAACTGCACACACAAAATATTAAGAAAATTATGATAGTTTTCATGAAAAGAATGTATGTAAACTTTTCTTATGAAAAGATAAAGAAAATAAGTTATATCATTAAAGAAAATATTTCTAGGAAATTATGAAAGAAAAATATATTATTAATTTCTTTGGAGATATTAGTATGATTCCTATAGACTCTTAATAGGAATACTTGCACAATAATAATATCCATTATATTGGAATTCTTGAAATAAGTTTCTATGTTAATTCTTGAAAAGAAAATATTAATTGAATGCATCATTGTATTAGATTTCCAAGTGAAATGTCTTTGCATACATTATTAGATTCTTGGAAACTTGGAGAAGTTGATTAGATTAATTTTCTTGGAAGGGTTTTCATGAATCTGTATGCATATATTACCCATGTTGTTTATTTAAATACTGCAAGGTTTTGAGTGTAGAAAGACTTGCATAGGATTTTTGTGCATGAATGGATGAAAAATAAATATTGTTTTCTTAAAAGATGCATATGAACCTTGTTCATACAAAAACAAGAATGCATGATCGTTTCTTAAAAATAATATGTGCATTGAAGTAAGGATCATTGTGTTAGAAAAAAAAACTCATGTTGCATGCACAAACGGGTAGTCATTGTGATAAAGAAAATATGTTTTTGTGTGTATATAAAGAAAGTTATCATGTTAATTTTCTTGAAAAGATTGTCAGGCTAGCTGAATTGTGTTAATTTATTGATTTAGCGGCATAAAAGGTTAAGTTAACCTTATTATTGTTGTCTGAGTGTTATGCATAAAAGATGGTTATCTAGGGTAATTTCTTGAAAAGGGAAGCATGAGAAACTTGCATGTAGAAAGATAGAAAAATGAGGCTATATTAACTTCATTTCGAAAAAGAAGTATGTATTTGTTTACATCAAAATAATAGTTGAGGATGGTAGAATTCTAGAGAAATGAATATGTGTTACTTAAATTAAAGAAGGGTTATTATGATAAGCTCTTGCATGCACAAAAAAAAGTCATTAAGTTATAAAGATGTGTTCTTCACATGGATAGAAAAACTATTGAGTTATATTTCTTTAGAAAATTTATATGTGATTACTTTTATGCTATCATAACTATTATGTTAGTTTCTTTTGGAATAATATGATGTATAGGCATGCAAGATTTGTATTAGCTCTTGTTGGAAAAAATATTCATTTTTATTTGGGAAATGATAACATGTTGTATTAGCCTACATTGGAAAATATTATGTGGGAAAGAAGATGAATTACATGCATAAAAACCATAGTAATATGTTGGTTTCCTTGGAATATATATATATATATATATATATATATATATAATGTTAGTATAGTCTTTGGAAGAAGACATGTGTTTGTATGCTTTATTGCAGTATTTTTATGAAAAAAACATGTTTTTGCATGCCCTATTATGCGAGATTTCCTCGAAAATGAAACATGTGTTTGCATGCTCTATTGTGTTAAGCATTATTTTGGGAATATTCTTTTGGAAAGTATATGCATTTTCATACATAGGAACAACAATCGTTGTGTTAGCTTTCTTTATGTATTTTCATGCACCAAAAGTAATGGTTGAAGGGCTAGTTCTTTTGATAAAGTTTATGTAATTCGCATGCACGAAGATCATAACTGATGTGTTAGTTTCCTTTAAAGGAATTTTTGGACAATTGTAGTGATTTGTCTTGCAAGAATATGTGCGTATGTTGGGGGAATATTAGTTAATGTGGTATTTGTTAATAGAAATGAATTGATGGTTATACGCTTATAACTAATGCATATGCAATGTTGTTAAAGGAAGCATGTCACGATATTTTGTTTTCATTTCATGAATTTACATGAATAGATGGTGAAACACCACTAATATAGATTTATAGATTTGTTTGATTAATACTTGATTTATTCATGATATCAACGGTTTTAGACAATAGCATTTATAGGAAAATGTTGTGACATATAAAGATGGATTAACTCATCATTATGGTAGGTAATAAGTTAGTGGTCTATGTAGATTGAAGGAATGTCGATTGCAGGATAATCCACAGATGACAAGAATTAGGCCGTAAAGACACAATGTTCAAGGGTTTGTGGGTAAATGATGTTATGATGATTGTAATAGTTTATAAAAATTTATGTTGTTTTTTAGATGATATTCTTTGTAATATTTTATGACAATGGTCAAGGAATGGACTCCTTTATGGCCATTGAATGAGACATGAGCATGCTCATGAGCGCTTAATAATAAAATTAAATGTTTCTTGGTTTTCACCCTATAGGGTTTATTGGGTATATAAGTGTGTAACGATGTGGTTGTCTATTGTGCTATTTCTATGATGTCGATTCCTTGCATGATGTGACACTTATATTATTAAGAATATGATTAACTAACTGAGTTAAAGGAATCATAGAATTTATGCAATATTGCATCAAAAAAATTATGTTAATATGTTACAACAATGGTTGTTAATGGTTATATAATTTACTATTCCCTTACTAAAGTTACTCTATTTAATGATGGTTAACAATGAATTTGAAATGTTAATTTAGATAGTTACATGTCAATAAATTGTATAATTTTTTTCTAAATCCATACATTCTCATGAAATATTATGTTATTCATATATTTTAATTACCATCATTTTTTAAAATATAATAAACCAATATTTCAAAAGTCACATTTTGGAATAATTTTTTCAAACTTTGACCCACTTGCCTATGGATTATTTGTTTTTTGGAAATACAACATTGAATAGAAACACATATGAGAGAATGAGGCTTTTTTCAGTAAATTGGGATACTTTGGTTAATATAATGTTTTATTTTTTTGGATGCAGGGGCATTAGGCTAAAAAAAATTCCATGTAGTTTTATAAACTTAGGAGTTTCAAGTCTTCAAAGGGGTTAAATTTTATGTAATGAATTTAGTGGGTTTTAATTATTTTTAATTAAATGTGGAGAGAATTGTAACTGCTCTCAACTGATTAGTTGGGCATATGAAGAGATGAGAGATTTGAAAATATTGCAGAGTAGGAATGAGTTGGAATCCGTTTCCACAAATCTAGGGATTTAGTCTAGAGTTAGAAATCTGAAATTTTAAGAGTTTTGTTGAGCTGTTAGAGGAGCTTAATCGATTCATTATTTTCTTGTATAAATGTAAGCCTAAAAGGCATTAAGTAGATAGGTGCAGAGTAGTGAGGGTAGAAGTAGGACTGTGGACAAACAGAGTTTCTGTTTGTAAGCCTATGGGCATTTTTAGAAGGGCCATCGATTGAAGATCAAGCCAGTAACAATTGTAATTTGGTTTAGATGTATATATGAAGAATCTGTTTACTGAGATATATGTGCATCGATTTATTGAACTCCGTGATAGTGTTTAGATGATGCCCTGTTTTAAATGAGAAATCGATATGATTGTTGTAGATGGGTCTGAATTGAATTGAATGGATATATGTATGCATCTGGATAGATTGAATAAATGTGCAATTGGATAAGTTCAATCAACGATGACTGAAAGGATCATTGATGCAAAAGAGAAACTGAATTTAAATTCAGAATTTGGAAGTGATACTACAGGGTTGAATCCGATTTGGGATTCATTTGAATTCTGTTATATAGAAATCATGGAGTGAAATCTTGAATCGAAGGAAACCGTAATTTGATTGTGGAATTGTAGGAATGGAATCATGATTCCATCCAAAAACCAAGTTAAAGGGTCGATGAATTGCAGCGTTGGAGAAGGAACAGTTGTTAGTGCAATCGAAGAAGTTAAAATCAAGAGCAAAGAAAGGGATATAGTGAGAGGAACCACGATGACTCTAAATTGAAGGGCATATTCTGGTGTAAAACGGCGCAGAGATGATTGGCAGCCTCGACATATACACAGTTACCAGTAGATATGAGAAAGCACATCAAAATAAAGGTGGAGTAATTAAGACAGTATCGGTAGCACGAAAATGTTTGATGGTTTGAATGTTTTCTTTACCAAGCATACATAACTTAGATCAAAATAGCGAGAGTTGGTAATGGGAACCAATGCAATGAGAAATTGCATAAAGTTAAATTGTCTTGAACGTATGCAAAGATTTAGATGCGTGGATGCAAAGGGATTTAAACCTGCTCGAGAGACAGAGTGAAGGCAACGAAGTTTGACAGTTGGAACCATGAAGATGAAGAGCGGAACCGAAAACTGAATAGCGAGGGTGGTTTAGAGCCAAAAACCAGCGGTCTCGCAAAGTTTCAAAGCTGGTAAGCGGATTTCGCTTTTAGAACGTTATATGGCTCAGAGATAGACACGTGGTGACAATGGTATTTAAAACCACGAATTTCGCAAAATATTTGTGTGCTAAAGTTCGGCGGTTAAAAAATGCGATTCTCGTTGGATGTGTCGATCAAAGGATCGAACGGTGGTCACATCACTAAGTTGCGTATGGATTAATGGCAAGGTAATTTAATGACATGTTGTGGGCCCGAAGATTTCATTTCAAATGTAAGTGCTGGTGAATGTGGTAATCAAAGGTTATTGTAATGGTTCTTAGCATTTAAATGGAGGATATAATATATTGGACGCGAAATAATAAAACCGTGAACAAACATGTGAATGGTAAGCCATGGACACATTTTATATTGAGCTCAAATGTTGGGTTGAAGGGGTCGAACTCTCATAAGGTAAATGGAAGCTTATAATTGGGTTTATTTAAAATCTGAATAGTTGATTTAAAAATCATAAGATGAGGCATTCCAATGGTTTTATAATCATTGTTTAAAAAATTAAAGCTTCTGCATATAGAAAAAATATGGGTTATGTTGTATGGTCTTCATAAATCATAAAAGATTTTATTTCAATATCCCAAATCTGTGATTTGAGATATAGAAGCTCCCTGTATTATTTAAGATTGCCCAAATTTTGAAATTGAGGACCATTTTGGGGTTTTAAATGGAAGTGCATGTTTATACACATCTTGAAGAGTGTTAATGTGGGTTTGGCATGGAAGCCTGCCATCAAGTGGTATAAGAGCTGGAATAGCTCTTTTTGAAAGTTCAAGTTTTTGTTGAAAGCATGTGTAATGAAATAAGATCAGATTTTTGAAACTGATAAAGATTGCAACATATAGAGATGCAGTGCAGGTGAGAGGAACAGCAAGATCAATCAGGGATCTTGGAAGGTGAGTGATGAGCATTATTTAACTCTGGTTTGAAGAATTGTTTGCAGAATTCAGATTGCAGGAAATTGAAGAAATCTCAACAAAAGCAGATCACAACTTTGAGAGTAGTGATGAAAGAGTCCAAAAGAGGATTCTAAAGTGAGGAAGAAAGTGTGGAAGAACCTTGAGGAGATTCAACAGAGGTTGAATGAGTTCTAAGAGTTGCAGAGTGAAGCCTAGAGAGAGCAGAAGAGAGTGCTCAGAAGGTTCCAGCAGATAGGGGACCAGTACTCGCCAAAAGACCAGATCCGGAGGAAATGATGGGTGAGGTAAGTGGTAGCAGGAGAGCTTGTTGTTGTAGAGGCTTGGTGTAGCTTATAAGTGAGGAACTCATGGAGGAGAAGATGACTTCCAAAAGTCATAGAAGATATCGCAGAGGTTCTGAAAGAGGCCACAACAGAAAAGAGGAAGAAGATGCCAGGACAATTGGCATGAGGAAGAAATTGACTGATGTAGAATATTGGAAAGAGGTAGCTGAGATCAGAGAACAATTTAATAAACTGGAAATGATGATAGAGGAAGGCCAGAGAGTTGGTTGGCTCATGAAGAAGAAAGTAAAGTGGCAGAGGCTACAACAGAGGATAAACCAGTGAATGAACATGCAGTTTGCAGAAAATATGAGAAAGCTTGAACAAAGGATGGATGTACAGTTGAGATGTGCAGAACTTAGAGCAGTTGAGTTGAGAAAATAAGTTTCTGTTTGTGAAGCAGAATAGAGTACAGGTGAAGAATACATATCTATGAAGGATCTTATGAACCATGATGAAGACTTAAGACAACAAGAAGTTTGTCTTGCTGAAGAGAAAATCATTGATGATTTCTTGAGTTATTGGATAAGTCCAAATCATCTGGATGATGTAAAGCCTTGTATTTTTGTAACTGATAATTGGGAGGTGGTTACAGGTTTTGCAGAGGAGGATGAGAAATCTTGTGAAGTTGTCACAAGTATGAAGAAGTATCTCTCAGAAGATGAATACTCTGAAGTAAAATGCAATGTTGGAGAATGTCTCTGGACAGAAGGAAGCAGTGATACATTTATGATGGAAACTGTTGCAACACAGGAAGAAATTCTTGCGAATGAAGAAGGAGAGGATCAGTTTGAAGAATTGATATGTGGAACACCAGTTGAGGCTGTTGAAGCTTGTGGTTTACAAACTGAAAGTTTGTGTATGAATGCAGGGATAGTAATTGATGATGAAATACTTCAGCAATACCACAAAGAAATTTCATTGCTGGAATATTTGTTGGAGAATTCACAGTATGAAAGGGAGATTGCGAAAGGCAGAATTCATCACAGTAAATAGGAAAACATCATGGAGACAGATGGTGTGAATGAAAGACTTGTTGACAGTCTTGGGAATTCTTTAGAGAATTCTTTGGGAAAAGTGAATCAACATACTGATGTGCTGATAGATAAGGGAGGAATTTCAGGACAACATACTGAAATGCTGGCAGAGGAAAGAAACGCACTGAGGCCTTATGATTTTTGTTTTAACAATTGTTTTATGAATGTAGATTTTGTTGATGCTGAAGAAAAATTGACACCATTAGACATTCAAAGAAAGGAGGAGGAAAATTCTGTGGAAGACTTTAATCCATGGAATGAAGAAATTGGATTGCTAGAGATTATGTTGAATAAACAGGATTCAATGTAGGAAGGAGAACCTCAATTTAAAAATTGGGGATTGCAGAATGCGAAGATGCAAGGGAATGAAGACAGTGAATATTTTCTGAGTCTTTAAAAAGACTTAGGACTGCAGAAGGAAGAATTGGTGACTAGATCATCAATTGAGACCATTGGGTCTTGTAGTGTTGAATTTGACAATTTGACTATAATTTTAGGTGTAATAGAAGACAATCCATCTCTTAGAGTTGTCTTGGATGAAGATGAACTGTTGCAGAAGAAGGAAGGTGAGGAAATCATGTCTCATGTGAAGGAACTTGTTTTTACTGATAATGACAAGGAAGGGTTGGCTTGTCTGAATAGCCAAGAGAAGACTGGAGGGCAGACTTTTGGAACTGCTACAGTGGTGGAGAATCAGAATTTTATTCTGATAGAGGATGAAAACACAATACTTGAAGAACTTGAATTGATTGCCAGAATCAATCAAGAAGGTGGAAGACAATTACTGAAGATTGTCAAGGAAGAAGAAGAAGATGCTGAATTTAAATGGCAGCATATTGATGATGTGAAACAAGTCCAAGGGAATTGGCTGAAATTTTTGTTGAGAACATTTGAACAAGAGGAAGAAATTGCAGACACTAGAGTAAATTCACCTGAAGTTGTGGGAGGAGCATATACTAGTGATGAACAAAAGAATGTTGCAAATGGAGATATCTTAAGAGATATCCAGGAAGTTTGGGAAGCAGCAACATGCGGGGTGACATCTGCAGGAGTTAGAACAATGTTAGCAACATTTCTTGCAAAAGAGGCAACATTGACAGCAATGTTTAAGACAACATTTGCAACAACATTGGCAGCGGTAGCAAGAGTAGCAGCTGAAGCAACATCCATGAGGGAAACATTTATAGCAACAATTGAAAAGATAGCCACAAGGGCAGTAGCAAAATTCTTGAAGACAGTAACAACAACAGTACTAGCAGCAACAGAAATTGAAGGCAGCAGTGGGCAAAGTAAATTCTAGACAAAAGAAAGGCTGGACAGAGAAATTGGAAATATCAGGAGATTGATGATGAAGATGCCTAAGAAGCAGCAGACAACAGCAAGAAAGCAGAGAAATTTTAGCAAAGGAAAAACAAGATAAGAATGTGAAAGCATAGCTGGAGGCAAGTTGCAGAACAAAGTATGAAAACCTGGAAGTGTGCAGTTGAAGAATAATGCAGCTGATGGACATCAACAAAGCAAAGTATGGGATCCAAGAGGCAGAGTTTTAAGAGCACATGATCAGGAGATCATGATTCATTTTGACCTTGGGAGTCTGATGCAGGGGCATTAGGCTAAAGCAAATTCCATGTAGTTTTATAGACTTAGGAGTTTCAAGTCTTCAAAGGGGTTATATTTTATGTAATGAATTTAGTGGGTTTAATTAATTTTAATTAAATGTGGAGAGAATTGTAACTGCTCTCGACTGATTAGTTGGGCATATGAAGAGATGAGAGATTCGAAAAGACTTCAGAGTAGGAATGAGTTGGAATCCGTTTCCACAAATCTAGGGATTTAGTCTAGAGTTAGAAATATGGAATTTTAAGAGTTTTGTTGAGCTGTTAGAGGAGCTGAATCGATTCATTATTTTCTTGTATAAATGTAAGCCTAAAAGGAATTAAGCAGATAGGTGCAGAGTAGTGAGGGTAGAAGTAGGACTGTGGACAAACAGAGTTTCTGTTTGTAAGCCTACGGGAATTTTTAGAAGGGTCATCGATTGAAGATCAGGCCAATAAAAATTGTAATTTGGTTTAGATGTATATATGAAGAATCTGTTTACTGAGATATATGTGCATCGATTTATTGAACTCTGTGATAGGGTTTAGATGATGCCTTGTTTTAAATGAGAAATCAATATGATTGTTGTAGACAGGTCTGAATTGAATTGAATGAATATATGTATGCATCTGGATAGATTGAATAAATGTGTAATTGGATAAGTTCAATAAACAATCACTGAAAGGATCGTTGATGCAAGAGAGAAACTGAATTTAAATTCATAATTTGGAAGTGATACTACAGGGTTGAATCCGATTTGGGATTCGTTTGAATTCTGTTATATAGAAATCATGGAGTGAAATCTTGAACCGAAGGAAACCGTAATTTGATTGTGGAATTGCAGGAATGGAATCATGATTCCATCCAAAAACCAAGTTAAAGGGTCGATGAATTGCAGCGTTGGAGAAGGAATAGTTGTTAACATAATTGAAGAAGTTAAAATCGAGAGCAAAGAAAGGGATACAGTGAGAGGAACCACGATGACTCTGAATTGAAGGGCATATTCTGGTGTAAACCGGCACAAACATGATTGGCAACCTTGACATATACACAGTTACCAGTAGAGATGAGAAAGCACATCAAAATAAAGGTGGAGTAATTAAGACAGAACCGGTAGCATGAAACCGTTTGATGGTTCGAATGTTTTCTTTACCAAGCATACAGAACTTAGATCGAAATAGCGAGAGTTGGTAATGGGAACCAATTGCATAAAGTTAAATTGTCTTGAACATATGTAGAAATTTAGATGTGTGGACGTAGAGGGATTTAAACTTGCTCGAGAGACAGAGTGAAGGCAACAAATTTTGACAGTTGGAACCATGAAGATGAAGAGCGAAACCGGCAACTGACTAGTGAGGTTGGTTTAGAGCCAAAAACTAGCGGTCTCGCAAAGTTTCAAAGCTGGTAAGCGGATTTCACTTTTAGAACGTGATATGGCTCAGTGATAGACACGTGGTGACAGTGGTATTTAAAACCACGAATTTCGCAAAATATTTGCGTGCTAAAGTTTGACGGTTAAAAAATGCGACTCCCGTTGGATGTGTCGATCAAAGGATCGAACGGTGGTCGCATCACTAAGTTGCGTATGGATTAATGGCAAGGTAAGTTAATGACATGCTGTGGGCCCGAAGATTTCATTTTAAATATAAGTGCTGGTGAATGCGGTAATCAAAGGTTGTTGTAATGGTTCTTAACATATGAATGGAGGATATAATATATTGGACGCGAAATAATAAAACCATGAACAAACATGTGAATGGTAAGCCGTGGACACGTTTTATATTGAGCTCAAATGTTGGGTTGAAGGGGTCGAACTCTCATAAGGTAAAGGGAAGCTTATAATTGGGTTTATTTAAAATCCCAATAGTTGATTTAAAAATCATAAGGTGGGGTATTCCAATGGTTTTATAATCATTGTTTAAAAAAGTAAAGCTTCCGCATATAGATAAAATCTGGGTTATGTTGTATGGTCTTCATAAATCATAAGAGATTTTATTTCAATATCCCAAATCTGTGATTTGAGATATAGAAGCTCCCTATATTATTTAAGATTGCCCAGATTTTGAAATTGAGGACCATTTTGGGGTTTTAAATGGAAGTGCATGTTTATACACAGCTTGAAGAGTGTTAATGTGGGTTTGGCATGGAAGCCCGTCATCAATTTTTAATGGTGATTTGAGGATAATATTTTTGGGAGACAGTAATGTTACATAATTGGATATTTTTGGAAATGAAGGATTGTAAATTGGGATACTTTGGTTATATAATGTTTTATTTTTTATAATGGTGTTTTGAGGATAAGATTTTTGGGAGACGTTAATGTTACATCAATTGGATATTTTTGGAAATAAAGGATTGAATATAAACACATATGAGAGGATGACATGTTTTTTTTTTCAGTAAATTGAGATACTTTGGTTATATAATGTTTATTTATTTATAATGGTGATTTGAGGATAAGGTTTTTGGGAGACAATAACGTTACATCAATTGGATTTCTTAGCTGAATTGGTAGGCTTCAGTTATATTATTTTTTTTAAATGATGATTTAAGGATAAGAGTTTTAGAAGATAGTAATGTTACATCAATTGGCATTTTCTAGCTATATAATTTGTATTTCTAGTGACGACTTGATTTTAAGAATTTTTTTTTTCTAGTTATCTAATTTGTTTTTTTAGTGCCAACTTGACTTTAAGTTTTTTTTTTTCATTAAGTGTAATTTTAAATATTGAAATGAATTTAATATTTTGAATTCTTTTTAAAAACATATAAATTTTTAGATTCAACACTTTTAAATTATGATGGTTCAAATTTTAATGTTGTAATTTACATGTTATAAGTTTTGAATTTGTTTAAATTTTAATAAAAAATTGTTAAAATTATAAATTTAATATTTAAATTTTTAGTAATTTAAATACTTTATAATTTTTTTATAAAAAATGAATTTCTGAATTTCCAATTCAAAAATTACAAAATATTATTATAGATGATATTATTATTATCATCTCAATTTCGAACCCAAAAACTACAAAACATAGAAAAATTGTCCATGGACGATATTATTATTATTATCCCAATTTCCAATTCAAAAATTACAAAACAGAAAAATTGCCTCATAAAAGATATTATTATTATTATCTCACTCTAACTCAAAAACTACAAAATATAGAAAAATTGTCCATGAATGATATTATTATTATTATTATTTAGATTTCACTGCTAAATGTATAAGGCATACCTAACCTAAAACCTTTAGTTTTAAACTAGTGAAATCTTATAAGAAAATTAAACCCATATACGGAGAGAGGCTTCGTTTTCATTGTACCAAGTTTGTCGTGAAGTTCTTCAACGACGTGGACATGCAACTACGGAGATAAGCCCGTGTCGTAGCACGGGAGTATGGCGTAGCAATATCATCAGAATTTGGTGTTCCTGACCCGTTAATGGCGGTCCGCGAGTCATCGCAGTCTTCTGGTAAGTAACCTGTGCAATCCTTACGACGCGCGTTCGTTGACTATATCGCTTCCTTGTTTTGGATGACGGGTTTCGCAGCTTCTTCCGAGAAGTTTCACGATCTTTTATGGCCAAATTTGAGGGAAAAAAAAACACAACAAAGATAAAAAGTATTGATCGCTCCCGCCCTCTCTAAATGATGTTTTTTAACATATAACGTATTTCCACCTGCATCTAAAGCTCAGGTTCCCCTGCAGCCTGCTATTTCCACTGAAAAGAGTGCTTTGTTTTTCGATTTGCAGCTGAAAATTCTGAATCCGCTTGGAGGACAATTGTGATTTCACTGTAGTAAAAACATGGGAGCGTATTTCCAAGTCTATACAAATAATAAGAGACTCCAAATCTTTTGGTGGACTGGGTAAGTGGAAATTCCAGAGTGAAAACTTTACTTTTTGTTTCATTATTAAATAGAAAAGAGAGGTAAGAACCCACTTCTTATCTGTTTTCTTCCAGTATGGATTCAGGGAACTTAACTTCAACGCTGGCCAGCTATCAAAAGAAGCACTAAAGATATAGGAAGGTATGATCGAAGCACTAAAGATGAAGATAATATGTGTATTTTCTCTCTTGATATATTCCTATTTATGTGAATAGAAGAAATATTTAGTAAGCACTTTTCCTTTTCTCTGTGATTTAAATACAGTTTTGTATGAAGAAGTGAGGAGACTTACAAATCTGACCATAAAAACTGATGAGATAAAAGGAAAAAACAGTTTCTGTATTTCTGCTTAGACAACAAGCATTCATTAATTTCTTGAAAGTGTTAGATATAGCCATGTATATATATTTTTTGTTCTTTTGGAATATATATATGAATGAGGATGAGGATGAGGTTAGCTTTTGGGTAACCACTTCACGCATTTGACAAGGAAAGGAGTCGGACTAGTTCACGGAAACTATATAGCCGGTGGCTATGTTCTTTCTGTTAGATGTTTTAGGATTTGTTCCTAATTTGTGGGTTAAAATTGTTTTCTTGTTTCATTATTAAATAGAGAAGGGAGGTAATGATGTAGGAGTATTCAGGGGTATTTTGAAAAGGAAATTTCCAAAATTCTCGTATAAAAGTTTAGCATTTATAAAAAATGGAAAAAATTTTAGGATTTCGAAATTATGTAAAATCTCTAGAAAAATATGGTATTTAGGATTGGATTACTTTTGGAAATATGGAAGGTGTTATAAAAATCTAGCTTTGTTGAGTTTAAATCTCTAGGATTTCGAAATTATGTAAAATCTGTAGAAAACCATGGTATTTAGGATAGGATTACTTTTGGAAATATGGAAGGTGTCATAAAAATCTAGCTTTGTTGAGTTTTCCCGTACACAAGTCCAATAGATCTTAACTTAGTGGATCCGAACCCACCAGGTTCATTGAATGTGATTTGTATATATTAATCATGAAATGTATAATGATAAAAAAGGGTGGGAGTCTGAGAGAGGTGTGGAGTATGAGTTAATGGCCATTGATATTCAAGTCAATATTATATCGCAAATATTTTGGTCTTTAATGAATTATAGCTGAGTTTTAAGTATAATTGTTGTGTGGGTTTTTAGAATTGTGGATAAAAATTTGCACGGAGTTGCAACTTGTATCATTTTTTGATATCAGAGCTAGTTAGATCTTCAGAGAAGAGAGTTAGAGATGACTATACTCTTTGAGATTGAAATAAAGGACATTGGAGTTGGGTAGCAGAAGAAGGTTGGCGGATTCCAGCATTAGAGTATTTATATTTCTGAATTGATTTGTGGAGAGGAATTGATGTTTGCAGGTAGCAACTGAAGGAGAGTGATAGTGGATCATAACTTGAAAGCATGACAAAGAGAACAAGTGAAGAAAGAATTGTTGTTGAAGAACCTTGTAGTAGAGGAAGCAAGGAACAATTAGAATTTCTCAAAAGAAGTAAAGAGTACGTGTAATAGCCAAAGGAGTAGAAGAGTGCTCAAGAAGGTTCAAAGGACAGAACCAAAGAAAATACCAAAAGGTGAAGCTAGTGAAGAAAGTTTGATGAGGTATTGAGTAGCAAGAAGATGAGGCTTGCTACAGAGGAGAGGCTTGATTGGAGTTCATTGTTGAGCATGGAGGAGCTCACAAAGTTAGAGAAAATGATGACCACATAGGGTCATTACAAAGGTTTAGGTGAAAGCCACAAGAGAAGGAAAGAAGATGTCAAGGAAAATGACATAAAGAGGAAGTTGAGTGATGAGGAATTTGATAGGGAACTCACTAAGATTAAAGTAGAATTGAATGTACTTAATGAACGACTACAGAAACATGATGAAGACAATAAATGCAAATGGATTTTTAAGAAGAAAGTTAAATGGCCAGTTAAAGAATTTTGTGTAAGAAATTTGTGGAAGAAGATGAGGCACATGATAAGAACTTGGTTGAAAGAAGGGGAACTCAAGGCAGTTGAGTATGGGGCAGAAAAATGCACTATTGTGACCCAAATAAAGGGTCATTGCTTGGAGAGAATGAGGACGAAGCAGTGGATGAGATCTAAGATTCTCATATTTTTAAAACTGATTAATTTTTTGTGGATGCGGGTATGGAAGATGGTGGACAGTTACCTACAACTATCACAAAATTAGAGGAGGAGAGGAATGCAAATTTTGTTACCAGTAATGAAGGTGAAGGAGGAAAATCTCTTACTTTGTTCTAAGCGAGGATGAAGAGAAACACTTAAATGAAATGCTTGTGAAAGGAAGTACAAAGGGGAATAATGAACATGAAGTTGTTATTAGGGAGATAGAATCTATGTTATTTCCTGAAGATGAAATTTAGCCTTGTGTACAACATTCAAAACAATTTTTTAGATATTTTGAGGAAGAGATGACATTTTTGGAAAGATGGTTGGCAAGAGATGAAGGTTGCATAGAGGTGGTAAAGTTAGTTGTTTTGGAGAAAAAATTTAGTGTTTCATATAGCAGTATCATGCCTGAAAAGAAGATGCAATCAATAGAAGTTGACAACAAACTTCAGTAAAGAAACAAATTTGACAAAGAAATTGATGAGTTGTGGAAACTTATGAAGCAAAATTCCAAGAGAATGTAAGGAAAGGAGAAGAAAACATTCAGTCAGAGAATGAAGTCACCTGAGCCAAATTATGTTAGCAAATTAAATGGACAATAACAAAATAAAGTATGAGACATAGGAAGAATGAGTAAAGGAATTTTTTTTCCTTGAAAATCATCAATTACGATTTCATTACGGGAATTTTGAGGTCTAAAATGGGCCTTCTAAGGAAATTATAAACTAATAGTGGAATTGATAAAATAAGATTAGATTACATCATCAAATTTTAGAGGGAAAAAAGAAAAAACTACTTTTTCAACTCGTATTTTCAACTTATCTCCCTATGGGTTTGCTCAAACTTCGAGCGACAACACACATTGGATGTAGAATTTGATTCCTAATCCAAGAAGTACCCATGTTGCATACTTCTGATGGACCCTCCTACATGAAAAATTAGAAATACATGAAAAACGTGCTTGCAATCATGTTTTTTCATGTATTTCTCATTTTTTGTGTGGTGGGGTCTATCTAAAGTATGCAACATGGGTACTCCTTGGATGAGGAATTAAATTTTGCATCCAATGAAAACTCCCACTCAAAAAAATTAGGGAGATAAGTTGAAAATACGAGTTGAAAAAATAGTTTTATTATTTTTTTATTTTTTAATCTTTTGACCTTTTTACTTAAAAAATAGTGAATCATCCCCCATGATTGACATTATCATCTTGAATCATATTGGTTCTTATAAAGTTTATTTTTGTTGTACATTTTCCTTAGGAGGCCCATTTTAGACCTCAAAATTCCCCTAATGAAACTTTGGATCCTGGAGGAGTTGTTACATTGTTACAGAAAAGTGACAGACCTCATAGACAAGAGTCTACCTTAGGTGTCTGATGCAGGAGCATCTAGGGGTATCCTCAAAAATGAAATTTCCAAATTGCTACACACAAGTCTAGAATTTATAAAAGTTGGAAAAATCTCTAGGATTTCTAAATTATGTAAAATTGATAGAAAAGCATGGTATTTAGGATAGGAGTAGTTTTGGAAATATGGAGAGGTGTGGAGTATGAGTAAATGGCCATTGATATTCAAGAAAATATAATATTGTAAATATTTTTTTCTTTAATGAATTATAGTTGAGTTTTAAATATAATTGTTGTGTGGGTTTTTAGAATTGTGGATCATAATTTGCATGCAGTTGCAACTTGCATCATAGAAGAACCCAATTATTGCCTCTTTTTTGCTAATATGTATTGAGGGAACTAAACTGCAAGGCTGACTAGCTATCAGACGAAGCACTAAGGATATGGGAAAGTCTAATGGAGGTGTTTGTAATAGATGAAGATAATATAATCACTGTACTATCCTCTCTCTTAATGTATTTTTGATTGTGTTAATAGAGAAAATATTTAGTAAATATTGTGACTTAAGTCCATTTTTTTAATGAGCAAGTGCGAAAAGACTTGAAGTCTGAATATGAAGGCTCATGACTACAGTGAAACTGTTTCTGTATTTGTGCTTAAAGAGAAAGCATCATTAATTGCATGAGTGTGTTGGATATAGCATTGCATATATATTTTTGGTTTTAATTTGAAATCTATATATATGTGTGTTGGGGGAAGCTTTTGGGTGACCAAAAATTAACCGCGCACTTTGACGAGGGAATGAATATGACGCCTTTTTTTCTTTTCTCAAACCAATACATGGTATTATGACTTTGGAAAACTCCTGGAAAACTCATGGTATTACATCGGCTCATATATAAAACTTCTGGTGTTCGACTTCATGTAATGACATTTCCAACATTGATATAAAAATATGTGTTAAACCCATGCATTATAGGTTCAGAAGAATAATAGTTCAAAATGAAAATATTTAAAACAATGAGTCTAGAGCTACCAAGCATGCTATTGGTTCATAGATCTAGTTGGTCCATGTTTATTGACAGTCAAAATACATCTACAAAATTTTTTTCATATACACATATTTTACATTTTTTTTAAATTTGCAATACATAAACTCTTTTTTATATAAACATATTTGATATTTTAAAAAAGTTTGCACTAATCTATATCAACTTAAATCATTTACAAAAAACACTCCAGTAATTAGGTTTCATACATCTCCCTCATATTAAATGATTTACACAAAACACTCAAGGAATTAGGTTTTATATATCTCCCTCATATTAAGTAAATAAACTTGAATGATTTACACAAAACACTCAAGGAATTAGGTTTTATATATATCCCTCATATCAAGTAACATGCAATTGGAATGTTAAGATGGTAAGATATTTTCGTTTAAACTTTTATTTGGCCATTCATACTATATAATTGAATTTATAAAGCCCAAATTTTTGCAATTAATTTGTATGTATTAAATAGAAATAGGATTAAAAAATTGCATTTTAAGGGATTTGACCTCTCTTGGTATTTAGTAGATATAAATATAACATGTCCATGTGCATCAAAATTCTATATCATTATTATTATGTATATTATGTATTTTAAATGTGTTTTATTGTTAAAAATTTACTAAATATCATTTATAATTGAAACAACGTTATCAAGAAGGCCACCTTAAAAGTTGCCTGAATAATAAAGTGAATAGTAATGAGTTAATATTGTTCAATGATGAATAATGTTAATAGTAAGAAAGTAATAAGATGTATAACCCACTAATAGAAAACATATTGATTTACTCAATCTATCCTCAGTAGTGATTTACTCAAACTATTTCTTTTTCTTTCCAATAGTAATGGTTTCTTTCTCTAATATGAATCCTCATGGCTTCACGAGAAAAAGTACCCGACTCATGACATTGATAAAATATGGCCACCATAAAGAATATTTATATAGACTTAGTAAATATCATCCATTGAGAACTCTAACACCTAGGGATGTAATTGAGATTTCAAGGGATTACTTTATCCTTTGGGTTTTGACTTGATCAAATTGGAATTTCGAGCTCGTGTGAACTTTTGATTTGAAGTTAGAGAAGTGAGACCTTTTTTTCCCATGTATCCAAGCACCCCACCTTCCATCCCACAGGCAAGGGTTATATATTCTTTAGGACTTAAGGTCATTCAACAACATAACTTGAAGCCATTACAAAAGCATACTTGTTACAAGCTCAACATTTCACTTGTTGGAATTGAACCTAGATGCAGAGGATAATAATCATTTTTACAACTACCAAAGATAAACCTAATTGAAAAGAGAGAAGTGGGACTTAACCTTTCAAATAAAATTCTCTCCATTCGGACCTCTATAGTTGGATATGTGGGAATTATGCAACTTTTTGCTTCATAATTCAAATTCTAATAGATTGTGATTTGGAGGCTTTTATAAGACTCCTTTAATTCTTTGTAATATCTTGAGACTAGTATTTAATTGATTAATTGTTCATTGTCTTACAACTAAATTCCTTTGCTAAGTGTAATGATTTAACTACAATTATATCTAATCAATTATTTTAGAATTCTATGAGAATATTTTTCATGTAGTCTTTATCCCCTATGTAAACATGGAAATTAATGCATATGATAGTATAATAAGATTTATGCACTCCAAAAACAATAAAATAAATGTGGTAAACATCTTAGTAAAAAAATGATCAAATTTATGTGTTATACACCATATTTCCTATACATGGTGAGAGTATTCAAAAGGAAAATTATCATAGAGAGGCTAAGCACAATAAATTTTAGAGTTATCCCATTAGATCTGGCACAAAAAATTATGGCTTAAAAATGCCCACTTCTTATGTAATACCCCTACTAGTTTATGATGTAAATATATGTACCTTGATATTAGGCTAGTGATTCAGAGTCATTTTGCAAGCCTACATTCTATGTATACATGTTTTATATTTTTGGGCTACCATGGCCAGACATATATGTTGGTTTTGGTTATGTGGCAAGAATGAAAAGATTGTAAATATGACGTAACTAATGTATATATTTTTATAAAAAATAATATAAAATAGGTTGGTTACAAAGCCCACTCCATCGGAAAGAGTACAGGGGGTGTGCAAGTCCATGGTCATAAAAGGAAATAATTTTGGATGGAAGGTGGTGATGATAGGGACACCCAGGGTCCACATGGCTTTGATGTGCCCCATGGTAGAGAGAGGCCATGCAGTTATGGGAAGTTACTATGAAAAAGAATTATTAAACATAAAAGGAATAATTATGCACAAGTAAATAACATGTACAGTGTTATGAAACCAACTCACAAAATATAAGAAAAAATAGATCAACGACTTAGAAATCAACCTCTTCGAGGGGGAAACCTCCTTAAATTACATCAATGAAAAATTCTTAGATGATACAAATGACAAAACCTACTTTCTATATATAGGAGTCTAAGGGGTCACAATATAATCAGAGCCTACATAACAATAATAATGTAAGGGCACAACAATAACAATAGTGGGCTTCTATGGGGCACAATAATAACAATATGGGGACTATATGGGCACAACAATAACAATAAGGGGGATACACTAACAATAAAAATAATGGGCTACACTATTATTATAATGACCTAACATGCCTCTCTCCTTCAAAAAAGTGTTTTCCTCAATGCTTGAGTAGTTCTAGATGCTTATGTATAAAATTCTCATCCTCCTATGTGGAATCTTCGGGGGTAACTTCTTCCACTTGATGAGATAATCTGAAATTGATCTATTTCGTAGTTGTCGAGTTCTTGTTTCCATGAGCTTCAAGTTCCAATATGATTTGTCTTCCTTTTCAAGTTCTGGAAATATTGTTTGAATTGGGATTTTGTCACCTATAACCTTATTTAAGCATAAAACACGGAAAATTGGGTGCGCTCGGTAAGATGTTGGAAGCTCCAATTTGTATGTCATAATACCAATATTATGCAACACCTTGTAAGGACAATAGTACTTTGGCGATAATTTATAATCCTTCTTATCTTGTTTGAGGGACATTTGTTTGTATAGTTGTAGCCGTAAAAATACCCAGTTGCCTACATCAAAGGTTCTTTCGCTCTGATGTTGATATGCCTGTTGTTTCATTCGATTTTGTGCCAAAGTTAGGTTATACTTTAAGAGTTGGAGAAATTTTTGTTTGTGCTTGGTGTAATCTTCCACTACTTGAACCTTATATTTTTCTCTTAAAGATGATGTGATGGACGGTGGATGATATCCATAAAGTGTCATAAATGGGTTGATTTTTGCTGCAGTGTGGAAGGAAGTATTATACAATCATTCAACCCGAAGTAACCACTTGAACCATTGTGTTTTTTTGTCAGATGCAAAGCAATGAACATATCCTTCCAAAAATTTGTTCACTATCTCAGTCACGGGGGATTCAATCAATAAACCTCTAATATATCACGTGTGACCATAACATATTAAACAATACCCTTAATTTGAGTACATATTGGTAAATACCCCTAAAAATCACATTATTTAACCCCCTACTAATATAAACCCAATACACCTTCCCAATTTTAAAAGCCCCTACTTTCACTATATATTGTAGGTATCCATTTTTTTGTTAACATTTTTTATACAACTTTATATTTTTTCATTAACTTTGAGCTCCATTTTTTATACCTGCCAATATAAAAACCCTTTATCCCCTATATATCCCCCAATATATAATGTCATTTTTTCCTCATTATATATCCCCCAATATGAACCCACATGCTATGGTATTGCTCCCGCAATGAAGCCCCTGTGATCTTAATTACCATCATATTGAGGATGATAAGATGAGCTATGAGCTAATTGAGTACCGAGACAAGAAAATAATTTCGTCCAAAAATTTCTAGTGAAAATGGAATCTCTGTCGTTTACAATAATCTTTGGGTTTCCATGTAGATTTTGAATTGGTTCCATTAAATGTAGTAGCAACTATACTAGCTTTAAATGGCTGAGATAATGCATAAAAGTGTGGATACATGGTAAGTCTATCAACTACCTCCATGATGACTCTCTTTCCTTCAGGCTAGCGTAAACCTGTGATAAAATCCATTGAAACCTCCTCCCAACATTGAATTGGAATGGATGAAGGTTGTAGAACTTTATTTTGTTGGCAGACCAAAAATTCCGCCACAAAATTTTGAATATCAGATTTAAGGCCATCCCAAAAAATTCTTTCTTGACCTTCTGGTAAGTTTTTAAAAATCCTGAGTGTCCTCCTAAGGGAGAGGTGTGCAATTCCAAAAGAACATTTTGTTTTAGTTTGGAATTATTACAAATATATAAACAATATTTGTACCATAATGAATAAATTTTCCAACTAAATGTATCAGATGTACTGGGATCTTGTTGCAACTTTTAAATGAGTGTCCACACTTCTTCATAATTATTGCATTCCTCCCTTGCTTCAATTATACAATCTGGTTGGATAATAGAAATCGCACAAAGCAATGCTTCCACATCCTCATCCTTTCTTGAGAGTGTGTATGCAACAACATTTTTATTCCCTTTTTTGTAGATGATTTCAAAGTCATAACCCAACATCTTTGTGACCCATTTTTGTTGCTCTTCTAAATATAGTCTTTGTTACAAAATGTATTTAAGATTATCATGATCTGTTTTTACCTTGAAGTGTCTTCCCATTAGGTAAGGTCGCCATTTCTTTAGTGCTGTTGAAGATTGCAACAAGAAACAGTGAAGGAGGCATCCTGAAACATTATTCCTGATCCTAGTTGGAAAGTAATCACCTAAACTAGGTGGGGGCCACATAGGTGATTTTTGTCGCAAAGTCTATTTTTAGACTATGTCTATTTTTAGACATGTCGATCATATTCTATGAGTTGTAGGATGCTATTTGTGGATGGTTAGTCAAGTTGGAAAAATATATGGACTTCTATTTTTAGACATACTGGGCAGAATCTATTTTTAGAATGCCAGTCTAAAAATAGATATGTCGAATATTATTAGCTCTTAATATTATTTGGACTATAAACATTATCTTATTCTCTTGGAGCACTTCATTTAAGTGCCTGAAATGTAGCACAAAGTGACGAAGGAATTACGCTATTCCTGGGGTTATGTGGAGCTATTGCATGGATACTTGAGTTAGAACTCATGTGGCAGAGTTTGGTGGAGTTGATGAGACAGTTGGTGGAGTTGTGTTTGGTTTAACTTAGTTGAACTAGTTGTATTTAGTCTAACTGATAAATACACTAGTGATGAGTGGTGTGAATTAATTATTAATTAATTCACTAATTATTAACTCATAAATCAACTAAAGAATACATCGGTTAACTGCAATGCATGGACAGTTCAGTGGAGACCAGTGTTAGAGGTGGGTGAAAGGGTGAGTCTACTATCAGTTGTGACTATAAGTGATGCCTGATTTGCATCCAACACTCGTAGAGATGCCTATAAAAACTGCGTGAGAGTGCGGGGTAATTCATTCTCATTAAAAGGCATTCTTCAGCAAGGATTGCGCAGTAGAGGCAGGCTAAAGGCTGGCAAAGATCGGTGCATGGGATTTGCAAGATCGGGCCTGATTAGTGTGTAGAAAGTGGAGATTATACTGAGAGCTTGTGAGGAGCTTTGTATGATGATTGTTACATTATCTCTATGACATATATAATATACATATAGTTGGGGGTTTTCAGGTTTAAGCTTTCCCATTACATACTGTGTTCATATGTGTGAATTTTTATGGTTTTAATGTGTGCATGCAATTGATTTTATTTCCGCATGTGATGATCAATGGTAGAAGAGATTCTGTATTATGCATGAAGCTAAAATAGTGTGTGATCAGGAGAATATTGGTGGATAACATATCAGTTATTCAAATTTCTACATGGTATCAGAGTGATATTGATCATTGGAGCAATTGCAAAACATTGAAGCAGTTGAGTTTTAGGATAAACTCAGGAAAATAAAAATGGAGAAGAATGACACTATTCCGGTATACTTGACAAAGTTTTTTCACTGCATGGATGAGCTTGGGAGTGTAGGAGTTAGTTTGGATGAAGAAGGACAAGTCAAGAAGGTTGGGGTTTGAGCAAAGAATCTCTACAGACTTGAAGAAGATGGGATTTCTACAGAGCTTCCTACTGTTAGGAAGTGCAAGAAAGACATGCAATTGATGCTTGAGAGGGAGCAAGTTTTGCATGTAGGTAATAGTGAACCTCGGGATGTGGAGCAGCCACAAGATGAGGATCATGGAGTGGAAGAAACCACTCATGCAGAGAAATTTCGTGCCAGATGGGCAGAGGGAGTGCATGCAACTATACCACCAGGTGAGAGGTGGGGCGACATGCATGATTAATCCCAAGAGGATATTTCTGGGCAGGATTCATGAGATGGTGTGGATCTCATGAGTTGAACCTGGCTACGAGGTGCCCACAACGCAGTAGTAGCATGATTAGTTGGATTGATGCAGGCAGATCAAAGTGACAGTGTCAGATACTGGAGCGCGAATCAGAGTTGACAGCAAGTGCAGAGTGCATGGGTGCAAGAGTTCAACAGCGTAGTGGTTCCTGATGACATGTGCAGTTGGGCCCAGTAGAAGCCGAAGACTTTGATGATAGATGCATCAGACTAATTGAGTTGTTTGGAGCCTATTCAGTTTCAGAGGAGTTGCAGGGCGAATGCATGGAGTTGCATGTCGCATGCAAAGACAGTCCTTTCTTGTTGAGAGGGAGTGTTGAAGATTGCAACAAGAAACAGTGAAGGAGGCATCCTGAAACATCATTCCTGATCCTAGTTGGAAAGTGATCACCTAAACTAGGTGGGGCCCACACATGTGATTTTTGTCGCAAAGTCTATTTTTAGACTATGTCTATTTTTAGACATGTCGATCATATTCTATGAGTTGCAGGATGCTATTTGTGGATGGTTGGTCAAGTTGGAAAAATATATGGACTTCTATTTTTAGACATATTGGGCATAATCTATTTTTAGATTGCCAGTCTAAAAATAGATATGTCGAATATTATTAGCTCTTAATAATATTTGGACTATAAACATTATCTTATTCTCTTGGAGCACTTCAGTTAAGTGCACAGATGTGGCACAGGAGCTGACAGAAGGAATTACGCTATTCCTGAGGGTTAAGTGGAGCTATTGCATGGATATTTCAGTTAGAACTCATGTGACAGAGTTTGGTGGAGTTGATTGAGGAAGTTAATGGAGTTGTGTTCAGTTTAACTAATCTAAACATAGTTGAGCTATTTGTATCTAGTTTAACTGATTGATACAATTAGTGAGAGTGGTGTGAATTAATTATTAAATAATTCACTAATTATAAACTCATTAATCAACTAAATAATACATCAGTTAACTTCAGTGCATGGACAGTTTCAGTGGAGACTAGTGCAGAGATAAGTGAAAGGGCAAGTGTGACTATTAGTTGTGACTATAAGTGATGCATGATTTGCATCCAACACTCATTAGAGATGCCTATAAAGACTGTGTGAGCAAGGCTGGGGTAATCCATTCTCATCAAGAGGCATTCTTCAGCAGGGATTGCGCAGTAGAGGTAGGCTATCAAGTGGCAGAGATTGGAGCATGTGTTTTGCTAGATCTAGCTTGATTAGTGTGTAGCAAGTGGAGATTATACTGAGAGCTTGTGAGGAGCTTTGTATGATGATTGTTACATGATCTCTATGACATATATAATATACAGATAGTTGGGGGTTTTCAGCTTTAAGCTTTCCCATTACATACCGTGTTCATATGTGTGAATTTTTATGGTTTTAATGTGTGCATGCAATTGATTTTATTTCCGCATGTGATGATCAATGGTAGAAGAGATTCTGTATTATGCATGAAGCTAAAATAGTGTGTGATCAGGAGAATCTCGGTGGATAACATATTATTTATTCAAATTTCTACATGGTATCAGAGCGATATTGATCATTGGAGCAATTGCAAAACATTGAAGCAGTTGAGTTTTAGGATAAACTCAGGAAAATAAAAATGGAGAAGAATGACACTATCCTGGTATACTTGACAAAGTTTGTCCACTGCAGGGATGAGCTTGGGAGTGTAGGAGTTAGTTTGGATGAAGAAGGACAAGTCAAGAAGGTTGGGATTCGAGCAAAGAATCTCTACAGACTTGAAGTAGATGGGATTTCTACGGAGCTTCCTACTGTTAGGAAGTGCAAGAAAGACATGCAATTAATGCTTGATAGGGAGCAAGTTTTGCATGTAGGTAATAGTGAACCTCGGGATGTGGAGAAGCCACAAGATGAGGATCATGGAGTGGAAGAAACCACTCATGCAGAGAAATTTCGTGCCAGATGGGCAGAGGGAGTGCATGCAGCTATACCACCAGGTGAGAGGTGGGGCGACATGCATGATTAATCCCAAGAGGAGATTTCTGGGCAGGATTCATGAGATGGTATGGATCTCATCATTTGAACTTGGCTACGAGGTGCCCACAACGCAGCAATAGCATGATCAGTTGGATTGATGCAGGCAGATCAAAGTGACAGTGTCAGATACTGGAGCGCGAATCAGAGTTGACAGCAAGTGCAGAGTGCATGGGTGCAAGAGTTCAACAACGCAGTGGTTCCTGATGACATGTGAAGTTGGGCCCAGTAGAAGCCAAAGACTTTGATGATAGATGCATCAGACTGATTGAGTTGTTTGGAGCCTATTCAGTTTCAGAGGAGTTGCAGAGCAGATGCATGGAGTTGCATGGCGCTTGAAAAGGTTGCAGGGCGAATGCATGGAGTTGCATGTCGCATGCAAAGATAGTCCTTTCTTGTTGAGAGGGAGTGTTGAAGATGGCAACAAGAAACAGTGAAGGAGGCATCCTGAAACATCTTTCCTGATCCTAGTTGGAAAGTGATCACCTAAACTAGGTGGGGGCCACATAGGTGATTTTTGTCGCAAAGTCTATTTTTAGACTATGTCTATTTTTAGACATATGGAGCATATTCTATAAGTTGCGGGATGCTATTTGTGGATGGTTGGTCAAGTTTGAAAAATAGATGGATTTCTATTTTTAGACATATTGGGCGGAATCTATTTTTAGATTGCCAGTCTAAAAATAGATATGTCGAATATTATTAGCTCTTAATAATATTTGGACTATAAACATTATCTTATTTTCTTGGAGCACTTCAGTTAAGTGCACAGATGTGGCACAGGAGCTGACAGAAGGAATTACACTATTCCTGAGGGTTATGTGGAGCTATTGCATGGATACTTCAGCTAGAACTCATGTGACAGAGTTTGGTGGAGTTGATTGAGGAAGTTAGTGGAGTTGTATTCAGTTTAACTAATCTAAACATAGTTGAGCTATTTGTATCTAGTTTAACTGATTGATACAATTAGTGAGAGTGGTGTGAATTAATTATTAATTAATTCACTAATTATAAACTCACTAATCAACTAAAGAATACATCAGTTAACTTCAGTGCATGGACAGTTTCAGTGGAGACCAGTGCAAAGATAGGTGAAAGGGCAAGTGTGACTATCAGTTGTGACTATAAGTGATGCATGGTTTGCATCCAACACTTAGTAGAGATGCCTATAAATACTGCGTGAGAAAGGCTGGGGTAATTCATTCTCATCAAGAGGCATTCTTCAGCAGGGATTGCGCAGTAGAGGTTGGCTATCAAGTGGCAGAGATTGGAGCATGTGTTTTGCTAGATCTAGCTTGATTAGTGTGTAGCAATTGGAGATTGTACTGAGAGCTTGTGAGAAGCTTTGTATGATTGTTACATTATCTCTATGACATATATAATATACAGATAGTTGGGGGTTTTCAGCTTTAAGCTTTCCCATTACATAATATGTTCATATGTGTGATTTTTTATGGTTTTAATGTGTGCATGCAATTGATTTTATTTCCGCATGTGATGATCAATGGTAGAAGAGATTTTGTATTATGCATGAAGCTAAAATAGTGTGTGATCAGGAGAATCTCGGTGGATAACATATCAGTTATTCAAATTTCTACAAGTGCATGTAGTATTTCCAACATTTCCTTCTCATAAACAGGTTCCTGTAAATACTTTCCTTTTATTGGACAACTTTCAAAAGAAATGGGTCTTCCTTCTTGCTTTAAAACAACACCAATTCCATTTCCCGAGGTGTCACATTCCATAATAAAAAAAATTGTGAAGTCTAGCATAGCTATGACCGATGCTTGAAAAATTGTCTCTTTAAGATGTTCAAAGGCCTTGGTTGCTTCTAGAGTCCAAGAAAATGCATGTTTCTTCAATAATGTTGTTATAGGTGTTGCTATTCTCCCATAATTTTTAACAAAATTACACTAATACCCTATTAATCCGAGAAATCCTCGCATTTTCTTTATGGTTGTGGAATTTTTCCATTCCTTAATTGACTTAATTTTGTTAGGGAGTACCTTAACACCCTCATGAGATACAATATGACCCAATAATTCCACCTCTTATACTCCAAAGAAACATTTAGAGGTTTTTGCATATAATTGTTTCTCCTCCAATAGTTTTAGCACCATGTCAACATGTTGAACACGATCCTTCCAAGACTTGCTATAGATTAGTATACCATAAAAAAATAATAACACAAATTTTCTGAGGGGTTTGAAAATGGAATTCATCAAACCTTGAAATGTAGAAGGTGCATTGGTAAAGAAAAAAGGAATAACCAAAAATTCATAATGACCCTCATGAGTTCTAAATGTTTTTTTCGGAATGTCTTCGGTCTTCATTCTAATTTTATGATATCCTGAATTGATATCCAACTTGGTGAAGTAAATTTCCTCATGTAATTCATCCAATAATTCATCAATGATAAGAATGGGAAATTTATCTTTAATAGTGAGCTTGTTGAGCTCCCTGTAATCTGAACACATGTTCCATGATCCATCCTTCTTGTGCACCAATATTACTGGAGCAAAGAGAGAAATTTGACTTGGTTGAATTATACTGGCCTCTAGCATTTCAACAATCAAAAGTTCAATTTCGCTCTTTTGGTAATAGGGTATTTGTAAGGCCCGATGTTTGGAGGAACACTTACTGGAATCAAATTAATAGTGTGATGATGATCATGAATAAGTGGGAGGCCATTGGAAGTCTCAAATACCTTGGAATGATTGTCCAAGACTTTTTGGAGATCTGGAGAAATAAATGATTTCGACGTTTGAAACTCTAGTGAGCATAATTTTGCAATTACGCCTTGTTGTTCCTTATTTAATATTTGTCACGCCATTAGAGCTGATTATTTTTCCTCGTTTCCCTATGATACCCATTAAATCAACTTTATTTCTTTCCCAAAAAAATTTCAAGAGAATTTCTTGAGAATTAAAAGATATCGTACTCAAATATTGTAACCATTGAACTCTTAGTACAACATCATCACCACCCATTGGAATGGAAAGCATTGGGATACTCAATACATATTCCCCCATGGTTAGCTTGATATTATGGCACTTTCTAGAGAAATTTATAGCTCCTCCATTTGCAACCATCACTTGAAATTCTGGTGCTAGATATAGGAAGCAATTCAATTCCTTTTCTATCTTATAATGGATAAAATTATGGGTACTACCTGAATCAATCAACACCATTACCCATTTATTCTTGATATGCCCTTCTATATTGAAATTTTGAGGAGTGGTAATTCCTTCCAATGCATTACAAGATATGGTCGGATTCATTTCTTCTTTCTCTAAGGTCGGTTCCTAGTGTATATCCTCTTCTTTTAAAGTTTCATGTTCCTTTTATTCCTCCTCTTCACAATCTATGTAAAATTGTAGAAATTATATAACTTATGTGTTATATGTCCAAGATTCTCCTGATCTCACACTATTTTAACTTCATGCAAAATACAAAATCTATTCCACCATTGATCATTTATGGAAATAAAATCAAGATAGCAATGCACACATGAAACAGTAAAAATTCACACATATGAACACAGTAGTTTAACGGGAAAGCCTGAAGTTGAAAAACCCAACTATCTGTATATAATATATGTCATAGAGATCATGTAACAATCCTCATACAAATATGATCATATCAAGCTCTTAGTACAATACAACCGCTACACACTAATCAGGCCTGATCTTGCAAATCCATGCACCGATCTTTGCCACCTGCTAGCTTGCCTCTACTGCACAATCCTTGCTGAAGAATGGCTCTGAATGAACTCAAATTCACCAAGCTTGCACTGCGCAATCCTTATTGGCATCTCCACTGAGTGCTGGATGCAATCAATGCATCACTATATTCACAACTGATAGTCACACTTGCTCTTTCGCCTACCTCTCCACTGGTCTCCACTGAAACTACCATGCACTGTAGTTAACTGATGTATTCTTCAGTTGATTAATGAGTTATTATTTAGTGAATCAATTAGCTAATTAATTCACACCTCTCTCACTGGTGTATCAATCAGTTAGACTAGATACAACTAGCTCAACTGAGTCTAACTAAGTTAAACTAAATACAACTCCACCAACTACTTCTATAACTCCACCAAACTCTGTCAAATGAGTTCTAACTGAAGTTCTCATGCATTAGCTCCAGTAAATCCTCAGAAATAGCGTAATTCCTTCTGTCAGCTACTGTGCCACACCTGTGCACTTAACTAAAGTGCTCCAAGAGAATAAGATAGTGTTTAGAGTCCAAATATTATTAAGAGCTAATAATATTTGACATATCTATTTTTAGACTGGGAATCTAAAAATAGATTCCGCCCTATATGTCTAAAAATATAAGTCCATCTATTTTTCCAACTTGACCAACCATCCACAAATAGCATCCTACAACTCATATAATATGATCGACATGTCTAAAAATAGACTTTGCGCCAAAAATAGCCTGCGGGCCCACTTAGTGAAGGCGACTCTTTTCACTAAGCTCATCATCTTATTGAATCTCAACACTCCCTCTCAACAATATAGGGATTATCTGCCACCTCGATCCTGTCTCTATGGTATTCAAATTTTCTCCTGGTGAGCGCCTTCATCAAAATATCTACATCCTAATCCTCCGTAGGAATGTAAGAAAGCAACATGATCTTCCACTGCACAAAATCTCTGATATGATGGTACTGGATGTCAATATGTTTAGTTCTATCATGAAATATTGGATTAACTGAGAGTTTAATGAAACTCTGATTATTACAATATATCACAGTAGGATCTAAGTGTGAACTGAACAACTCGACCAGGATCTTCCTCATCCATATAGCCTCGCATGCAGCCAAACTTGCTGCCATGTGTTCGGCCTTTGCTGAATTTAGTGCCACGGATCTCTGTTTCCTACTATACCAATAAAATGTTGTAGATCCGATACTGAATATCCCTCTAGATGTGCTCTTTCTGTCCGTTGGGATCCCTGCCCAATTTGCATCCTTGAAGCCATGCAACTTCAACTCATTCGACTATATGTACCACAATCCATATCCCGATGTGCCCCTGAGATACCTCAGGACATGCTTGCCTGCCTTCCAAAAGAGCTTGGTAGACTTAACCATAGCTTGTGAAAGCTGGTTCACAACATAGCATATGTCTGGTCGTGTATTGACTAGATACATGAGCGAACCAACCAACTGTCGATAAATAGTGGCATCCACTACCTCTGCCTATGTAGCATCCTCTTTCCTCCAACCACCAGGAAGAGGAGTGTCAATAGGCTTGCAGCCTTGCATGTAAAAATTCTCTAGTATCTCTTGAGCATACTTACCTTGAGACACAAACAGTCCACCCTTCCACTGCAAAATTTCCAATCCCAGGAAATAATGAAGGAGGCCCAAGTCCTTCATCTCAAACTCCTTTGTAAGATCTTCCTTGCATGAGTGTATCAACAGTTCATCACCTGTTAGTATTAAATCATCTACATAAAGTATAATGATCAACAACTTACCCTCTACCACAATCTGGTATAGGTTCAGATCCGCCTCACTCTTGGCGAAACCAAGTCTGGTGAAATAACTGTCTATCCATGTGTACCAAGCATGAGGTGCTTATTTCAGCCCATACAACACTCTTTTGAGCCTGCACACATGCGACTCACTACTAAATATTTCAAATCCTTCGGGTTGCTCAATGTACAACTCCTCCTCAATGACTCCATTGAGGAACACAGTCTTCACATCCATCTGATGAATGTGCCAACCCATCTGCGCTGAGAGAGCAAGGATGGTCCGTATGGAAGAATACCTTGCGATAGGTGCAAAAGTTTCTTCATAGTCGATCCCCTTGATCTGTGAGAAGCCCCGAGCAACAAATCCTGCCTTGTACTTCTCGACACTCCCGTCAGCAGCTTTCTTCACTTTGTAGATCCATCTCGAACCTACCACTAATTTCCCTTCCAGCCTTGGGACAATCTCCCATGCACTATTTCTGACAATCGAATCATACTCTTCCACCATGGCATCTACCCATGCAGGATCCTCCACAGCTTCCTTGAAAGAGGATGGTTCTGTCATGATACACTTTCTCATCAAAGCCATGTATCCAGTAAATCGGTCAGGTGACTATCTTTGTCTGCGATGTGATGTAGGTGCTCCTACATTTTGCGTTACATCAAGATTCAGTCGCTCAGCTTTTGTAATGCGCTTCCGCCCTTTGATGTTTGGCGCTGCATGAGTGGTTTATTCCACTCCATGAACCTCCTCTTGTGGCTGATCCACATCCTGAGGCTCATATTTAGGAACAAGTAGCTCCTCATCTGCATGCAAGTGTAGCTCCCTCTCAAGCAACAAATTCATGCCTTTCTCCTCATGAAATTTGATATCTCGTCGCACAACAATCATTCGACTGTCCGGAAAATACACACGATAATTGTGGGGTGTTTCTTTGTACCCCAAAAATATCCCAACCTCTGTGGTTGGCTCCAGATTCTTCCTAGCATCCTTCATCACATGAATGTAAATAGGTGAGCCAAAAATCTTCAAATGAGAAATATCAGGCTTCTTACCAGAAAACGCCTCTTCGGGTGTACTCATGCCAAGTACTCTATGAGGACAACAGTTTTGCACATAAATCGTTTTGTTGCATGCATCAGCCCACAAGCATATGGCAAGGCCCTGATCATGCAACATCGCCCGTGCAACACCCACAATCGTCCTGTTCTTTCTCTCCGCGACCCCATTCTGCTGTGGGTTATGAGGCGCTATGAGTTCTCTTCGAATTCCTTCTACGCTGCAGAAGTCTTTGAATTTGTCAGAGATGTATTCACCACCATTATCGCTCCTTAGAGATTTCACCTACTTCCTCGACTCTTTCTAAACCAGTGCCTTGAACTCACAGAACTTTGAGTATGTCTCGCTCTTCTTCTGTATGAAGAAGATCCAGCACTCACGAGAAAATTCATCAACAAATATCACATAATACCTATGATTTGCTGTTGAAGCAACCGAGAAAGGTCCACACACGTTTGTGTGAATTCTCTCAAGGATCATCGTGGCGCGACTATCCTTCTCATGAAAAGAGGTCTTCAAATTTTTTCCCAAAGTACATCCCTTGCACTAATCTGACTACGCAAGTGTACCTTTGGGAAGCCCGGTAGAAATCTACTGCAAAATTTTCAAAGCACCATGGTGATGATGGCCCAATCTTCTGTGCCACAATTCGCCCTCATCCTGGCTCCCACTCCTTCTGCTTTGCCTGCCATTGCTGCACAGCCATCTACCTGCAATTGATAAAGATTCTTAACTCGAATCCCTATCCTCCTAGTTTGACCAGTTGTCTTACTGCGCAGGAAGGATTTTCCCTTGCTAAAAACAACATCATAACCCTTGTCTTCCAACATCGCCATAGAGATCAGATTCTTCTTAAATCCTTGAACATGCATGACATCCTTTAAGATGAAAGGTTTACCTGACTCCCTCTCAAAGGAAATGGTCCCGATACTAGTCGCACTATATCTACCATCATCACCCATCTCGATGTGCACTCCAAGATGATTTTCATCCAGATCACTAAACAAATCTTTGTCTCCAGTCATATGGAAAGACACACCACTGTCAAGAAACCACACTGATCCTGTCACACTTGAAACCAAGCATGCGATCAGTGAAAAATCTAGCTCAAACTGCGAGGCTAAGGCCTTTCCAGCTGCAGATCCATTAGCCTTCTTATTTTTCTTCTTCTGTGGACAATTAGTGGCGTAATGTCCATGCTGGTGATAGTGAAAGCACTTCACCTTGGACAAGTCCTGCTTCTTGCCTTTCGCACCGGATTGAGAAGGATTTTTCTTCTCCTTCCCTTTCCTTGCTTTGGCAGCCAATGCGAAATTTTCTTCATCTTCATTCTTCAATGAAGATCCATCCCTGGTACCCTACCTTATCTCCTCCAGCACAAGATCCAACCAAAGTCGCTCCCATCCTAGCAGTTTCTCCCAACCATTGACAGAGTCCTCGTAGCTATGCAAACTCTTCAGAAGCCCAAGGAGAGCCAAGATCACCAATTCCTCTTCATCTACAGTAACCCCCACACTTCCCAGCTCATCCTTGCAATGGAAAAAATTCATGAGGTATTTTGGTATACTGTCGCCTTTCTCCATTTTTATTTTTCTGAGCTTGTCTTTAAGTGCCAACTTCCTCTAGTCGCTTCTGCTTTGGAACAAGTCTGTCAAAGCCTTCCACATTAAGAATGGAGTGGCTTTACCGTGAAGGCTAGACACAATGTGATCCTTCACACCTTCCAACATAATTCTTCGACACTTCGCTAACTTCTTTTTCCATGCGTCAAGTGCGGCTGCATCACTAGAACCAGGCTTTGGAATATTAGTATCTATGAACTCCTTCAACCCATTATCATCCAGCACCGCTTCCATCCTTCCTTCCATGCAATATAATTCGAGCTACCATCAAGGGCATACTCCAATTGCAATCCGTTGAAATACATTTCAATGAATTCTCAACTTCGACACCAAGAAAACACTTCAGCAATTTCGAATTCCACCAGCACAAAACTCAACCGCTTCAATAATTGCAATCTTCTATGATCAATAATGCTCCGATACCATGTAGAAATTATATAACTTATGTGTTATATGTCCAAGATTCTCCTGATCTCACACTATTTTAGCTTCATGCAAAATACAGAATCTATTCCACCATTGATCATTTGTGGAAATAAAATCAAGATAGCAATGCACACATGAAACAATAAAAATTCACACATATGAACAAAGTTTTTTAACAGGAAAGCCTAAAGCTGAAAACCCCAATTATCTGTATATAATATATGCCATAGAGATCATGTAAAAATCCTCATACAAAGCTGATCATATCAAGCTCTCAGTACAATACAATCACTACACACTAATCAAGCTCGATCTTGCAAATCCATGCACCGATCTTTGCCACCTGCTAGCCTGCCTCTACTGCGTAATCCCTACTGAAGAATGGCTCTGAATGAACTTGAATTCACCAACTTGCACTGCACAATCCTCATTGGCATATCCACTGAGTGTTGGATGCAATCAATGCATCACTATAGTCACAACTGATAGTCGCACTTGCTCTTTCACCTACCTCTCCACTGGTCTCCACTGAAACTGACATGCACTATAGTTAACTGATGTATTCTTCAGTTGATTAATGAGTTATTATTTAGTGAATTAATTAAATAATTAATTCACACCACTCTCACTAGTGTATCAATCAATTAGACTAGATACAACTAGCTCAACTGAGTCTAACTGAGTTAAAATAAATACAACTCCACCAACTACTTCTATAACTCCACCAAACACTATCACATGAGTTCTAACTGAAGTCCTCATGCATTAGCTCCAGCAAACCCTCAGGAATAGCGTAATTCCTTCTGTCAGCTGCTGTGCCACATCTGTGCACTTAACTGAAGTGCTCCAAGAGAATAAGATAATGTTTAGAGTCCAAATATTATTAAGAGCTAATAATATTCGACATATCTATTTTTAGATTGGCAATCTAAAAATAGATTCCGCTCAATATGTCTAAAAATAGAAGTCCATCTATTTTTCCAACTTGACCAACCATCCACAAATAGCATCCTGCAACTCATAGAATATGATCGACATGTCTAAAAATAGACATAGTCTAAAAATAGACTTTGCACCAAAAATAGCCTATGGGCCCACTTAGTGAAGGCGACTCTTTTCACTAAGCTCATCATCTTGTTGAATCTCAACAAAAATAATTTTTTCTCGTCACACTTATGACCTTTAATTTAGTTTCTATCACAACTATAACAAAGCCCTTTTGTTTTTTTTTCATCCAATTGTTGTGGTGTCAACCTTGTAGGTTGTGGAAGGCTAGGAGTAACAACACTTCCATATTTATAGTTGTTAGTGGTAGGCTTTCTTGTTACCATAATATTGCTTTCAATTTTTTCTTTCCAACCTAAATGTCTTCTCCAATGAGTAAGGCTCCCAAAGGAGAAACTCATGTTGGATGTTATTATTTAAAGTTCGTATGAATTCATCAATCCCATGATCCTTTGGAATATCATTTACCCTTATATTTAATTTTTGGAAGTCCTCAATGTGCTCCACCATTGAACCCTTTTGTTTGAGATTTATTAGTTGGCTAAAGAAGGTTTTGTTCTTTTCATCTTCATAATGTGTTATCATTTCCTCCATAAAAATTGACTAAGTGATACGTGGTTTACGAGAATAAAATCCTCGATACGATACAAACTGATTGGGTTCTAAATACAAATTTGCAATGCGTACCTTTTGTGTATGTTGCACATTATGGAGATTAAAATATTGCTCCATATGTAGTATCCATGTTACCAGATCCTTGCTATCAAAATTCCTCATATTGATCTTTGGAGTACGGTGGCTCTTCAATCCAACATTAGAGTTAATTTGTGCACCATGTCTTCTCCTCTAATTTATTTCTTGGTACCAAAACCTCATATTGCTTAATTCCCTTATGGGAAGGCCAGGAAAATGTGAGTGGCATCAAAGTTGATTCTTAATATAAATAAGAAGAATAGGTAGGAGAATAATTGTGTATTGTTTGTTCATAATATAAATTACTGTGTAGTTACACGTTGTATCATGTTTATTGATAAATTTGGTGTATATAATGGTGAATCACAAGATTTGGACTGTCTATGTGAGTCTGAGCATGAGGACCATGAGATGTATTTATTACCTTTAGAAAAACTATGAACTAGTGTTGAAGCCACAAATCTTGTCGTTTACATCATTTTTGTTTCTCTTGGTCACTTCAGAGTGGACCCACCACTACAACACAAAGGTGTGTTTTAAGACAGTATTTAAGACAATTTCTGGGAAAATAGTCTTAACTTGAGACAAAAGAAAACTTATGTATTGTCTTAAATATTGTCTTTAAGCGGGTGTCTCAAATTAAATTTTTTTAAAATATTTTCACTATAAAGACAATATATAACACACATGTTTTTGTCTCTCAAGAGACAATTTCATTTTTGTCTCTCCATAGACAATTTCAGTTTTGTCTCTCTAGAGACAATAGCTGGGATCAAATACATATTGTTTTTAAAGAGACAATGTCTTTGATCCTAATTATTGTCTCTCTAGAGACAATAAAAAACTGCATTCAAAGATAATACAACAACACTTTTGTCTCTTTAGAGACAATGTAAAATAATGAATCTATAAAATATCTCACCATTAAAATAAACCACTATTAAAAGTATTTAATTAAAAATAAACTACAATATAATTGATTTATTCATATTAGGACACAGTGGAACCGAACCAACGACCTCCTGCTTATAAAGTAGGTGCTCTTCCACTGAGCAAACACCGTTTACAGAATTATGCGAGAACTGTTATGATAGTCCTTGAAATTGCATATATCGACATTGATTTTCAACTAGGATTTGCACCAAGAGGTGCAAATACATGTCGATAGTGTGTTTTTATTTTTTGTACCCTTCGAATATATACATAATAACATTTTAAATATAAGGGTTTATAATGTTTCACTAGAGGTCAGGGATCGATTGGTCAAGGAGGCTCGAAGTTCGGGTATTTCTTTAAAGATCTCAGTGTGCCCAATGTCTTTCCTTGGTATATTTACACACCTTTTTCTCAACTCGAGCTCAACCACGCCTTGGTCCCTTAAAGGTGCCATGAATATCATGAGTTATTTTAAATGGCTCTTTATTTACTGGATGCCTTGCTTCCATGCATGCAACAATCCCTGAAATCATACTTTTTAGTAAATGAGTATGACCTTTAGCTAAAGATGAAAGTTGAGTAATGTGAAGGAATTGTAAGGACACATGTATACAAGAAATATTAGGAAAACGAGTGTATAGATGAGGACATTCGATGACATCTTGCAGGACTATTAGATAAACTTACAATCTATCTCAAGAACCCACTTCCCTTCCAAGATTAACATTAAAAAATGCAATATTCTTCTACAAGCACCATTTGCATCGGTAGATGCAACAACATGGGTCACAAAAGGACTCCATGTTTTTGATACCCTTGCACCGGTGAGCCTTGCAAAACTATTAAGCTACTCCCGCATTAAAAATGAGACTTGTTGGGGACCTATAACACATAATTTTATTTAGCGGGTAGATTTGAAGTTAAAAATACACGATTTAAAGGTGAACACATGCAATACCTTCTAAGCAGAATCCAATGCAGAACTACAAAGAACTCATTTGCATGGTTGTACCAGCGGCCATGTCCAAGCTTGAATTGCTTTGAAACCTTCCTCAGCTTTCTGTATACTACAGATTTTGTCTCCTCTGAAAGTGTTGAAGGGGTGAAAAGACAGTAAGTGAAATCCAATATTGAATTGAGGTTTTAAAATCAAATGCATAACTTAAAAGCAGGTTTACAATATAACCTAGCCAGTGTTCCCTTATCAGCAAAGTGTTGCCCCCTTCTTGGTAGGGAATCACTACGCTTTGAGCTTGTGGATGATCTCCTTTCATTTGGACAGTTGTGTGATGAATGAGCAGGGCAGAGCATTACAAATTATCCTGTAGAAAACATGGCAAAAAAAAATTGACAAACCCATCTCAATTATCCTCTATAATACCTGAAGAATTTTCTTCTAGAGGACTTAAGAGACAAGGCTTTAAACTCTTACGAAATACCATCTGCATTATGGAGTAGAAATGACACATGGGACATGAAAGCTCCTGCGACACTTTATGAAACAACCCAGAGCAACACCCTTGAGTCCATAGGCAGTGCATTTGATTTTGGTACCTCTTGCTACCTCTGCTTCTAGATTCATTATATAATCATCCTCGAAATAGACATCTGGTGCTCTGAAATCATCCATTTTTTAATAGAATATAAAACCATGCCAAATTTGAAAGAAGGCATTAAACACAAGCAAAATAGACTATGTAAACAATAACCATTCTAAAGGGTATTCTGTAATGGCTTCTCTATATTAAAATTTAACGACAAGGCTAATTTTAATAGAATATAAATCCACTCTAAATTTGAAAGCAAGCATTAAACATAGACAACATAGATTGTGGAAACAATAATAATTCTAAAGGGTATTTTGGAATTTATTTCCTGTATTAAAATTTAATAGTAAGAATGAACTGAACACTCACAAAGAAAGAATTGCACAAAAAAATGGAACTTTATCTTCTAATTGCATACCATTCAAAACAGAGCTTACACACATGTATAACATTTTATGGCATTTCTTTTTGCTATGTTACATAACTCCCATTGTTGTAATAATGCATCATCTGCCTTGCAGTCTGGAGCATGCATTATTACTTAACAACTTGGAAAAACACACAATTTAAAATTTATCCACACTGGAAACAAAAATCAATATAACATCACATCTAAGTTGCCAGAAGCTCGAAAAAAAGCACAGAAGTCATCCTTTGATGTACTAGGTTCAGTTTGCAACAATTTCTAAGGATTTGTGGGTACATCTCAGAAATTCCAGCCTGTGTAGTATGCTCAAGACTACCACAATTGTTAATCGTTTGGATATCATGTTGGTTCTTTGGTGTTAGGTCAGCAGAAGAGTATGTCATGTCACTATTTGAACAGTTTTTTGAAGATCCACAAGATACTGGTGTTGCTTGTATATTAATTTAGTATCAATTTGGGACTTCACTTCTGCAGAATTGTTTTTCACAATTTTATCAGTCGGTAAGCCAAACATGGCACTAAATATATCGGTTGCTGTGAAAATCATATCCTTGTCTACGTCCTTGGGATTTATCTTGCTACTTTCACAACCAATAGTAGTACCAATGATAGGAGAAATCATTTATCTTATCACTTTTTGCTTTGGACTTCATTTGTGTCTCCTTTTGCAAGTTCTCTGTACATCATTTTTTCCTCCTATAGACTTGAGCCCCCTCTTTCTATGTGGATTTATTCCAAAAAGGTTAGATGGAATCTCAAAGCCTAATGTCTAGGTATATCCCCTTTCAAAGACAACTCACTTCTGTAGTATACATCTGGATGAAATTTTTCTAAATCAATGCAAATCTACCAATTCCCGTAAAAAAAGAGCATCTCCTCAAGCTAATCATCACACATCCATGAATCATTAGCTAAATATATGAATTTGGTTTATTTAAATGAGTTTCATTTTATATAATTAGTAAATACACAGAGGGCAATGCATGGCTATAGAAAGGCTCAATACCAATGGCTTAGGCAATCAATGATGCCATAGCTATAAATACCATTCCTCGATTCCAATGCATTAATAAGAGTGTTGTAATTCAACCATCAACATGTTTAAGGAGCCATACAACAACACTTCAACAAATCAATGAATTAGGAAAATGAAAAAACTGTGGGGTTCTCAGTGCACAAGCAATGAACACATTGAACATTATATGGGAATAATATTAATTCACCAACCCAATAAAATCATCAGTTAAAGTACCAATTGACTAACCAGTGAACAGAGAAATTTAAATAAGCGTTGTAGCTTCAAAAGCATCGATTCAATTAAAGATGGAATCAATCCCAATGCTTAGGGAAATAATGGCAACATTTAAGGAAGCATTCCTGTGATTGGTATTGTATGTGCTCTCTGTTAGGTCCCTATATTACTAGTATAGTCCCTTATTGTTGTTAGTGTAACCCCCTTATTGTTATTATTGTACCCCTGTAACCCCCATATCGTTCTTATTGTGCCCTTACATTATTATTGTTAGGTCGTCTAGGATTCCATTGTGGCCCCCTGGACTCCTATATATACAAAGGAGGTTTTTTCATTTGTGGCATTCAAGAATTGTTCATTTATGTAATGTATTGGAGGTTTCCCCCTCGAAGTGGCTGATTTATAAGGCGTTGATCTCTCTTTTCTTCTATTTTTGGAGCTGGTTTTACAACACTCTGACAACACTTAAATGCACCATAAACAACAGAATTCACCCAAGAAACCCAACTTGGAAAAACCATCTTCTATTCATGCTTGGGGATATACACTCTCCATCAGATATTTCATGTATCCTTACTCACTGGAAATATTTTGCAGGCAATGGCCTTGAGTCTTTGACTGGGAGACAATCCTTGTTCACCATGGGCAGGCCCCATTTTTCTCCCAAGCTTGAATTTTTCAATCTCTTGGGTTGTTATTATATAAAATAGGCATCCTATATTATAGAGCTGACTTAAAATGGAAACCATCAAATGATTTGTTTCATCTTCTTGTGTCCTTTGGCCTTTGGTATTCAAGGTGACCATTGACTTTGGACTTTTGCAAGAATTTTCTTGTTTTCTAAGTTTGGAGTTATTCAGATCCATTTCAGACAAGAGATGGCAAACAAAGGCATTATTTTTATGGATAAATGATATTTCATCTACCAATGAATGTAAAAAATAAATCTGGCAACCACTTTGGAAACCATTTCAGAGAACCCATTTCAACCATAGCAGAGGACCTTCAAATGAATAAATACTAGAAATCCATTCATGGTAAGGATTATGCAGACATAGATCACATTCAAAGGCATACAATCAAGGCTGAACAATCTTCCCAACCAAAAAACGCAGTCAAGAAGAAATCATGTTTGACTTGTTCTCAAAAGGAAAACATGAACATTACATTCATTTAATCTAAAAAATAAAAAAAATTCGAGACAAAATCCTTTAATTTCAATGAATTTAAAGAAAAATTTAAATGGTATTTTAAGGAAATAGGATTCATTCAATTTAGCAGAATTTAATTATCGAGTTTGAATGAATTTATTTTTCATCCCTTTTAATTCAACAAATTTTGAGCATAACAACTGAAAGCAGCCAAACATGATGAACCAATTCATCTATCTTGTCAACAATGAAATTCACTACTTCGAGAAATTTGTGCTAAGGTCTGAACACATCTGAGAGGTAGCTTGGGTAACATAGTCCAACATGGAGACACCCTCTTAACACCTTTATTCAGCCTAAGTGATCTATTTGGAGGGCTTGGCCATTCTTTCTATGTGGTATTTTAAGCTAAAGATCGACACCATAATTAGCACATCTATCATGCTTTCTATATACTATTACGTATTGAAGATATAAAATTTTCTTGAGAGGTTTCATTTGCTTGATTTGAAGAATTTTATATACATGGATTGTTGCCTTGAGAAAATTAACATACATCATATGGATGTTCTTTTGGCTACTTTTCTGGTGCTATTTTAGACTGGCTCAAAGCACCTTTCTTAATGCCATCAATGCCATAGGATGACAAAACCAATGACCTTATAATTTCATGATGATCTATTAAATTGGGAAACACATTGTTTGATCTCTCTCTCCATCTTAAGAGGTTCTTGAGTTGTCCAGACTCACTTAGTGTTTTGTATCACCCTATCTTTGTCACAATTTTATACATGTGTTTTGATGTTATGTAGGTTTCTTTATCTATATTATTTTTTTCATTTCTATGATTTATGCTTGCACTCCACAATTATTGTACTCTTTAGTCCCGCTTACCTACTTGTGTCTTAATTCTTCAGACATTAATATAGTTATCTCATCTTATGATTTCAAAAATAGGGACCTCTATTAGAGGTGAGGGTGTAGAAATAATGTCTATCCCAATTGTTGATTCAAAAAAATCAGCAAGCACAGATTTAGATCGGCCATTTTCCAATACAACCACATAGAAATTTTTACCTTATAGGACAACCAGGAAGGCATATCATAAAAAACTTTCCCAAAAATTGTGTTTAAAATTCCAGCTGATTTTGTGCGTTGCAGGCCTACAAGGATGCTTGGATGGACAACTATTTCATTCTAGTATTGAAATATTCTTGTCAGGGAATTTTTTAGGGACTCCAATGTTTTATCTAGCATGTTGGCATGTCTCAATCCTTTTCAACTACTCTGATCACTAGAGTAAGTTATATAATTTCAACTTGAATTACCATTTCAAATAGCAAAAATCCCACTCATATTATGTCTACCTCTTTTAACTCATATTGTTTATAACTACCTCAAGAACAAATGGATGTTAATTGACAAAATTTTGTGTTAAAACTTCAAACTTCCGATTAGTTAAAGACAATATATCTATAAAGGGGATCCAATGACAAGGATTCTATCTTTCTTTGCAGTTTCCAAACCAAAAATTGAAAATTATTATAGCTAGAACCTGACATGGCACATAATAAAATGAATGCAAAAAGTGTTACATAAGCTTATCATTTTGGAAACCAGAATAGTAAAATAATCTAGAAAGAACCATTATAGGAACAAACCTAAATTAAACCAACCTTGAAATTGACTATAAGAAGACCCTTTTCTCAAATTTTCATTGAAAATCCTAAAGGTAAGGCACAGTACAAAAAGTGCATGATTAATATAGTACAAGAAGGAATGTTAAAACATATACAATCAAATAAAACAAAATAAGAAAACATACCTTTAAATACCCTAGCATGTCAATCTATGACTCTCCCTCCAAATTGAGAGGAAAGTTATTCTCCTCCCCCACCGAGGTGAAAATCCCACTCTGTGACATTCTTGGT
Source organism: Pinus albicaulis (assembly GCA_034641835.2). Taxonomy (NCBI): domain Eukaryota; kingdom Viridiplantae; phylum Streptophyta; class Pinopsida; order Pinales; family Pinaceae; genus Pinus; species Pinus albicaulis. Next base: position 1,015,229,285 of record CM076582.1, on the reverse strand, counting down.
CCCTTCATGAGCCAATTGTTGACTGTTGACCTAGCATTGGGCCTTATGGACTCCATTTTACCCTAGGTACCATCCTCGGAATTATACTAACAAGTGGGTTTCCCCAAGAAATGCATTATATGGAAAAAAAGGGAGATAACATCATCATATAACTCACAACCCACAAAAGTAACATGACGATTACATCATTGTCACATAATTGTACATTTTTAACCACATGTATAATTCAATAAAGGACTTGCTATTGATAAGAAATGACAACATAAAAGGTAAGAGGAACGTCAAGGGATTCAACAATTGATTGTAGAGGATGACCAAAATGGTAATGGGATCTAGTGAGGCTAACAACAAGTACTTTGAGTCTTTCCTTCACTAAACCTCAGAATTACTATCATCTAGGGTTTTTATTGTCAATGTCATTAGTTTATGGAGTTGTAGTGATTACCAATGCAAACAAAGTTAAAATGAATATGAATTCAACAAATGGTAAATGTCAAAGAAGGAATGGTCAAAGTGGAGAAGATCAAACACATATTCAAAAGGAAGAATATGAGACTTGATAACACTTTGGAAAACAAACAAAATTCAATGTTTAAGCAAAGGAAGGGTTGCAAGAGGTGTGAGTGTGCTCAAGCTTAAGTCCATAGACTGATGAAGATCGGATCTTTTCCCAAGATGTCATGGGCATATAATGGGAAGGAGATCGGTGTATAAAGTGGCTATGCAATTAAGTTTTTAAGTTAAGGACTTGACAACAATGATGGACCTAAATTTTTTATTACCAAATTGCAAAGGATGTACTAAATAAGGTAAAAAATCCTTTGACTAGACAAAGGAGCTGTAAGAAAAGGTAGATATGTTGAAATAAGAGGTCGTAATGCTATAAATCCAACTAATAGGTTTTTGCTATCTCATTAATATGATGCTAAGAAAGATGGGGTTCAAGAGTAAATGGAAAAAATAGAGTGAAAAAGAGGTTGCTAGTGACTAGGTTAACCTGAAGGAAACATGAATCCTCATCATTCCCAATATGCAGAACCAATCCTTGGTTTGATTTAAATTTTTAGAATTTGTGTCATTCAATTTTAAGTGTGATAAAGGAAACTCAAAGCTCCAAAATTTATCTATATTGATGTTAAATCGAATCCCAGGGGATGATTCTACAAAATCTGTCGATTATGACAGAATATTTGTAGCTTAAGATGATACAAAGGCCTTAAAGAAAAATTGTGTAGATGGGAAGGGAAAGCCAAAATTCCCTCCATTTTTGAACATATGTATTCTACTCTCCAAGTAACAGAATACTTATTTACCAAAAAAGTCACTAAAATAAAAAAATATTTTTAAGGCAAAATATAACATAGTGATAATTTTCAGGCCACTAATTAATTCAAGAAATCTATGAATTCTCTCCACATTTACAAAACTAATATAGGTAACCAATGAATTATTAATAATTTTTTCTTTTCAAAAGAGTTTGTCTCTAATTTTATTGCATGTCCAACATGTGGATTTCATCATACCATTAAAAATAAATGGTTATGAGCCCCAAAAGATCATTTATGAGATTTGGTGGACCAATCAAGCAAATCCACAAGCGAAATTTTATAAATTCTGGCATTATAACATCCAAAGGTGAAAAATTCCATCAAGGATGAGTGATGCCCTTAAATTCATTAACAAGCATATGAATGCCATGTAGGTCATGACTGGATACATGCATCGGTAATATTTCAATGAATATTCTCTATTTTTAAGAACAGTGACAAGTATGTACCAAACAATTATAGATACAATTTTACAAGATCTACCAAATGTAGAATAATAAGTCACAGATTTTTAGGGTTCAGTAACACACTAAAATATACTAAAAAATTTCCATTAAAAAAATACTTGATTTTATAGATAGGCTTGGGAACACCAACCACATTAACAACCTCTGCATCCAATTCTTTTTTCTGGGTAGAAAAAAAAGTGCAATTACATTAGAGATCTTAGGCCACAAATTAGAATTACACAAAACTTTTTATATCAACTATGTGGGTACTTACAACAATATATCGTATTTTCTCAAATAATATTGACTTGATTGGATCTTTTCCAATCACCGACGTAGCTCTATTGTTAGCCCTTTAGCAGATGCCCACACATTCTGATATTGGTGATCAAAAAGTTCAAAAAGAATCTTCAAATTTTTCTTTGGGGGAACAAATTTTGCCCCAAATTAATTGGAAAGACAATCAATTCAACATCGTCACCAGTCATCTCCAAATGTTGGATGCCCAAACCAGGTAGAAAATCATCTAGAAAAACTATTTCTATGATGATCTCAAGCTCCAAAAATGTTAAAATGAGTCAGGTTTAAAAACCAATCCATGTTACTACAGATTTCAAATTCTATATTGTAAAAATTGAAGGGAAATACCTGAGAGCCTGAAACATGACATCAATAGCAGGTACCAATACCTTTGCAACCTTATTTTTTACAACCTTTTCCATTGTTTCCTAAAAGAGATACAAGTTTTTGCAATATTAGATCCAAAAAAAACTATATATTTTTATTTCAATCAAAATTTCAGACACCATATGCAATCTACAAGATAATTGGACAGGCACATTAACAATCAATTCAAACATTCTGTCAAATTTGATATGTTCAATGGTGCTTCAATGACGATGTCTTGCAATTGCAAGATACATGACCATAAAGTCAGGATCGTACTAACGGACATCACTGCTTAAGCAGGGAAAATTTTAAGGATGGGAAATTATCTTGAAGTTTAAAAAATTGGCAAATCTCACTAGTCCCTAATATGAAAACTATAAAAATTTTATTGATGTATTTGTAAAATTATTCAAATTTATAATGATATTATATATTGTCTATATAATGTTGGCGATTTTTTAGGTAAAATAATTTTATATTATAAAATTTGAGCGAATTGTTTTTATAAAAAAATAGAAATTGGCGAACCTTTTTTTTGGAAAAACCATGGAAAATTAGCCCACCTGCGAATATTAGCCCCTAAAATTTTCCATGTGCTTAAGAGAAGATGGTATTCCAATGATATTTCCATATGTTGAACCACCCTCAGTAATACCTCTAGAAGTTGTCATGATTTTTTCTAAACCTATTTCAACAACACCCCTAATTCCAAAAACCACTGGCTGCTTATTCATGAATTTAAGCACCGAACTGCATGCTTGAAATCCAAACATCATTTGAGATAAAAAATTATAGGGAAAATGTTCCACTCTTCTAAAATTGAAACCTTTGACTATTACACAAACAAAAATTTCAGATTGTGTGCTAGATGTATCCATATCTAGAAGTTGCAAAAGACAACACTTAAAAAAATAATTAGCAACATTACCATTCACAATTTAAATTGAAAACTTAATATTGATAGTTAAACACATTCCAATGTAAAATAAAAGTTCTTCGTGGGCCTTTTTAGCACTATTTTGTTGTACTTCTGTTATATGTCCAGAAATGAGCAGTTTCTACTAGACACAGGTGTCATTGCATATGAATTATCTATAAAGAAAACAAGAGATCTGTTAAAATTATAAAAGTAAATACTACCCAAGATCTTGTCAAACTAAACACTTCCGAGGCCTTTTATTTTTGGTTATGCCTTAAAATTAAGGATCCACAAAGTCAGCAAAATGTGCCTATAGGCTATATGCATGTAATCTTATTATTGAACTAAAAGCATTAACTCAAAAGGGCTACAAGAACACAACACATTGAACAAAATATCATACTAAATTTTAAACATATTAACAAATTGGCGGTGAACCAACATTACATGAAATGAAGTCTACAATCACCGTGTCTATGTATCGTACTCTTCCAATAAAAAGGTTTGTATTTATAACAAATGAACAAGTTGAATGAATAGAAAAACATTGTCCATCATAGCTAGAACATATAGATGAGGAATGGTGTAATCTAGATTCATACGTATGTTTCCTTTTGTTGTGGTTTTTTATAGAAAGGCTTGAATTGATCCCAATGTTTTTTAATGGCATACCTTCAGTCCAGTGAACCAACAAACCTATGGGTAAGACATGCTCTCTCTTCAGGGTAGGAAGAGGCGGACTAAACATATTATTCCATTCGACATCCAATCGCCCCTTGCAAACCACTTTGTTTGATATTTTGGTAAGGGTGATTTGAAGAGTACTCGTAGGCACCACACACACAAATGGATATATCAGGATGATCTAAACTTTGTTAGACCTCCAAAATGGAAAAATAGGGTGAGAACATTAGGATTTGAGCCCTAAGCTCAAATCAAAACCATATACACACATTAACATAACCAACATTTGAGTGAATAACATGGTGAATGGATAGAAATCCTTGGATACATCACAGAAGGAAATATGCCCAGTACTGGAAACCCCTTATTTTGCATCCTTATTTCATGTCGTATAATGCTATTCATTAAATAAATCCATGGTTCTTACATGTTGTCACATTAATAGATAAACCAGACTTGCACAATCGATCTTGCAATGAAAAACCTGGCAGTGGACTGCTCTCAAAACCCCCTTCACCCCATAAGGAAAAAAAATACAAAAAATAATAATCTCATACCAATTTGTAAGACGTCTGGTTAACCCCTCCACTGTAGGATAAGCAACGAATCTCTAGAAACTCCTCCAATGTAGGGCAAGTTTATAAAAAATGACAAGAGTTTTCTTGAGCAAATCATATAGCCCTTTACTAATGAGGAATATTAACCTCTGATCAACTCAAGATTTGATAGGTGTTGTTCCTTATGTTGCATAAGAAATATATTGACAATATCCAAAACCATTATGGATTCTTATTGATCTAGGCTTCCATGCATTTAAAATTAATCCGAATACAGGAAAATTTTGGACAAGTTGAGATCCAGAAAATGTTGTACTTATAGAACAGTAAGAGCCTGCATGATACCAATTACTTTTGGAATCGTTCCGGTTAGCTTGTTTCCTTGTAACGACCTAGGATAACCACTTTAAAATTAGGGTATTACAACTGAAGAAACCAACTTAATGATTCCAGTTGAATAGTGCATACAATGCAATGAATTGCATTACTTAGACAACCCGCATAATCTCATATCCCTGCCTATTCAACACAAAATTCTTGATATTTAGTTTATTCCATGATATACCAAAGGGCGGGATAGATCAATGATGGTACAAGAAACTATAACACAATTTAGTCTTGGAAATATCTCCACTTACAGAGTAGCCACTTGTAGAAACCCAATATTGAAGGGGATCTCTCCTGTAAGTTGATTGTATGAAAAACCCCTGATATGAATACCAACCCAAATTTAGCAAGTACTTGAGATCACGAGTCTTGCATCAAAGTTCAAACCATAAATTTACACACCCATTTATAAAATCCAGTTAGAAAAATCTGAAAAAAAAAATACAAAACTACATAGTTTGTACAGTTGCCAATATTCGCAGGAATGGTCCCTGTCAAGTTGTTGCCTCGCAAATCACTGCATAATAGAGATCAAAGTACTTGATTAGAAAAACTGAAGCTACCACGAATAATACTTTAGGTAAAAATCGTTAATGCATTGAAATAACTACATAGAGATACACCAATTTAAAGATAAATTCTCTGTGACCGTCGAGTTTTGATAGGTTTCATATGCATAATTAATTCGAAGAAAGAAAGCTTTCAAAAATTCAGCCTCTACTTGACAAGAAAAAAGTATTGTGACTTACAAGAACCACAATCCTATCAATTGACGCATGTTAGGGGAAAGACTTCAAACTAAGAAGTCATTGTGTGGTCCCCTGGAAATGATAACAATATGCCCATTTAAAAAATAATGGGCACCAAATTTAGTTTGCAAACCTAAGAACAATACTTTTAACACAAAATATTCTTCCAAACCTTAACAGGAAAATAATAATTTTTTTTTCTTAACGATAGAACAATAAGCCTGAGAAAACTCATAAAGAACCCAAGCTCTTACAAATATTGCAGAACTTCATTCCAATAGATAAGCATCGCTATCTCCCCACTTAATTGGTTGTTTGGAAAATCCTTAAAAAATTCAAAAGCATTGTCAAATGATACTCTCAGGAATCCATAGTTTACACATCCTATGCAGTTATTTAACAAGTAAATAGCAACAAAGAGAGTAGAATCCAAAATAGTATTCCCAACTTACATTTTCTTCAAGTTTGGAATCTGAGACAAAGTTGAAGGGATATGCCCCATTAACTAGTTATTATTCACAATAAATAGCAGCAAAGAGAGTAGAATCCAAAATAGTATTCCCAACTTACATTTTCTTCAATTTTGGAATCTGAGACAACATTGAAGGGATAGGCCCCATTAACTAGTTATTCTTCACAATCCTGTAAATTTGGTCAATGTGCCAGAAGAGATTTCACTCCCTTTTAAGATAGGGAAAAATAAAATAAAAAACGTCTACAAATTAAGCTAAGTCCAGTACAATAGAGAGAAATTGCAGACTGTTAGCATACTTACAGTTGTTATAGTTGTTTTAACTTTGATATTGAAAATGGAATGTCTACATATAAATAATTTAAGGATACATCTCTGCAGCAACATTGAAGATCAAATCAAGTCAGGGAATTCTATGAAATATAAACCATGAGAATGATTACTAATATATTTGACTAAAGGGATGTTTAGATGCACACAACAGCTTGGTTTGGCATCAAATATCTTCTCAAAAGGCTGTTTTTTTTTTCAGCATAATACTTAACAATTATCTATAGTAAAGTAATGTATGCATCTTGAACCAAACTACGAGTGTTGGCATATGGTGAGGGTATTATATGAAATATAAACCATGAGAATGATGACTAATATATTTGACTAAAGGGATGTTTATAAGCACACAACAACTTGGTTTGGCATCAGATATCTTCTCAAACTACTGTTGTTTTTAGCATAATGCATAACAATTATCTATAGTAAAGTAATGTATGCATCTTGAACCAGACTATGAGTGTTGGAATATGGTGAGGGAATTCTATGAAATATAAACCATGAGAATGATTACTAATATATTTGACTAAAGGGATGTTTATACGCACACAACAACTTGGTTTGGCATCAAATATCTTCTCAAAAGACTGTTGTTTTCAACGTAATACTTAACAATTATCTAGTGAAGTAATGTATGCATCTTGAACTAGACTACAAGTGACGGCATATGGTGAGATCTGATTTAAGTAATTTGTAGTTGAACAATGATTCTTTTTTGGATAGATAAAAGTTTGAAAAGAGACTTTCCTAGATGGAACATTTCTTTGAAGGGATTTTCAAGGGTTTTTCATGAGCCATTCTAAATGGAGATGACCTGATTTAACCACAGTAGTATTGCAATATTAGGGAGAGTAACTCACAATATTTTCGATGCAGAGCAATATCCAATCTCGTCCAAAATTTTGCCTGAGAGACCATTTCCTTTAAGGTTACTGCATGCAGAACACTGAATCAACTCTGAACAATATATATATTATAAAATGTTGCGAAATATAGTTTGTACTATTAGTTTAAATGCAATCAACCCAAAGTGCTTAAAAGTAATATATAGTGAACCTATACAGTGAACCTCTAGATTCACATACATCGACTCTAATATTTTTATATTTCCAGTCATTGGGGAAATTTTGCCTCTAAGGTTCAGATAAGAGATATTCCTGCACAACACAAACTTGAACAAATACAAACATATGAGCTTAAAGTTAGCATATAATCAAAACTCAAATAATGATAGAGTACACAACACCAACATTCTTAATGATTCCCAATATGACATATTTAGAGCATATGCATTTTTTTACATCAAATATCTTCTCAGAAGATTTTTTTTTTCAATATAATACTTAACAATTATCTAGTAAAGTAATTTATGCATCTTGAACCAGACTACGAGCACTGGCATATGTTGAATGATGATTTTTGTTTGGACAGATAAACGTTTGAAAATATACTTTCCTAGATGGGTGCGGTGAACATTTCTTTGAAGGGATTTTCAAGGGTTTTTCATGAGCCATTATGTATGGAGATGACCTGATTTAACCATGGTAGTCTTGCAAGATTAGGGAGAGTAACTCACAAGATTTTCAATGCAGAGATATCCAATATCGTCCAAAATTTGGCCTGAGAGAACATTTCCTTTAAGGTCACTGCATGTAAAAAACTAAATCAAATATGAACAACATATATATTATAAAATGTTGCTAAATATATTCTGGACTATTAGTTTAAATGCAATGAACCCAAAGTGCTTAAAAGTAATATATAGTGAACCTCTAGATTCACATACATTGACTCTAAGATTTTTATATTTCCAGTCACTGGGGAAATTTCTCCTCTGAGGTTCAGATGAGAGAGATTCCTGCACAACACAAACTTGAACAAATAAAAACATATGGGCTTAAAGTTAACTAATAATAAAAAATAAAATAACGAAAGACTACCCATCACCAACATTCTTAATGATTCCCAATATTACATATTCAGAGCATATGCTTTGTTTTACATCAATCCAAATGGAAAATATAGATACCAACTTACAATGCAACCACAAAAAGGTGACATTGTCACAGGTGACACCCCTCTAGGAGTAGTGATCACTGGAAGCATAATCAATCCATTTGTATAGAACATTATCACTATCACGAAACGACTTTTGAATTAAAAGGAGAATTTCTCCTGTAGAACCCAGAAAAGGGCTTCTAAGTAAAACTTGAACAACCTCAACTGCTCAATTACATTACCAAATAAAAAATTTAGCTGAAAAACACAAATTTCTTTTGCTTGGCCATTGCAACTTGAAAAATTCCAATTTTATTATAAGAAGCTAAAGCCGAACAACGTAGGATGCTCACATCCAACTATAAGAAATGTTTCAACTATTCTTCAATAATAAACCTCTTATAGGCTTCGTAGCACATAAAGGATATATCCACAGCTGGGACCAACTCATGCAACTTGGAACTAAGACCCTGTATAGATTGACATGCCTACTTTCTCAAGTATACTACATAATGTATGGAATAGATTCTTATAAACCTATCTTCCACTAAGAGCACCTACTACATTTGTTTTCTTGCAACTTCAAGAGGAAAGACAACACTACTTGTGATGGCACCTATTGTAGATCCAATAAAAAGGGTTGTTAGATTCCCTGTTTCTTGTTTTTCAGTAAGCTTCCTATAAATATTTTATCTGTTTCATTGGAAAAATAGTTTGTCGCAACATAAGGCACAACACCTATCAAACTTGGTTTGAGATCCCTACGAAATTCTTGGGTACCATCTTCCTGAATGATTTTAAGAAATACATCTACAAAATGATCATAGACGCCTATTTGAATGGTCATTTGAGTATTTAACAATTCCAAAGGATATGTACCTAATGTATAGCACACTCCTGCAGCTGCTCCAGCAATAGGGGAGAAAAAAAAGGAATACGAGGTGGTTCCCCTGGTTTAGGGGTCAAGAACTTCTTCACTGTGACGTATGAAAAAATATCAATGGCTTTGCTAGGGGAAACTCTGATGACATTAATACCATTTTTCATGAACAAATCCTATCAACCCTTGTTCTACATGATATTATTAAATACCTCGATCATTGATTTCCCACTGCTACCCACCATCAAATGGTTTCTTATAGTCTCGAGAGGGGCGACCACAATTCTAGAAACGATCCCCGCAATGGCTCTGCAAAGAAGCCTCTTCAAGGAAGAATTTCCTACCCTCATCTTCAAGATCTGTCTCTTAACTTTATTCTTTACCCTCTGCCCCTCTTCCTCGACCTCCACCGAAACAATATCCAACTGTAGAATCACGGTCTTGAAGCCAAATTCCCCCCTGGAAGATGGTAAATACTTTGCGCAAAACCCAAAGCATAGGTCCTTCATCTCCTGGGAATTTGAAGAGAGCTCTGCCACAATGACCAACCTTCAAATATGGTGTTGCCCATCATTGCCCGAATTGGGAGGGGTACGGATTCCAACCCCAATGCCCACCTGTCCAACGCTCTCAACAACCTAATGAGAATCACAGCCAAGGGAAACAACTTCCATTGCGACCTCGCTTTGTTAGCGGTTCAATTACTACCTGCTGCTCTCAGCTCCCCTTTCATGTTCCTATCCTCACACTTACCCATGCGCCTTCAGAAAATACTCATGGACTACATCTAAACCCATGACCTGTGTCACTAGATAATAATACAATATGGGGAGCTCTAGAAATCGAAACCGGGGAAAATCTGAGACTTCCCGCGGCTCCTTCTTGTGGTTATCTATGGTGGCATGGTGTTCTCAGCCGTAACCAATTCACAGACTGTGCAAGCGAAATATCAAGGAGTACCATAAAGAAATGTCACTGAAACTTGTATAAATTCTACAAAAATCATGTATATCATGGATTCAATTCGATCTAACAATGTGCTAAAGCTAGATACTAAATCACTTCTACAAATCAATTGCAAAATTAAAAAAACACACAATCGCCAATCACATGAAGCAAAGAAGAATCAATCAAACCACAAAACAGATAATTTCCCAAGGAAATATTGATGTTCAAAACCCTACAATCTTCTATTGTATATTTAGGATGGATACATGAAACAATTATATACAACTCTTCTCATAAGAGCCCTCATGTACTCAGCTAATTGTCTCACACTATCCTGGACAAAACTGACCAACACTTAGCCAATTCTCAACCTCTAAATAGCCCACCTTTCTTGTGCAATTAATGTGGAATGAAATCTCTATTCTTTTGAAATTTTGGCCTTCCTTGAGTGCGCAAGGACCATGGGAAATCCAATGGGTGTTTGGTTGCATGGGTGTAACCCAATAATCCCTTTCACCTAGATCTCAACTGGGTATCCACTGGAACTGAAATGCATGCAACTGATAATAGTAAATCTTTAGTTGTATGTGAGATCATTGATTGTTAATTAAATATATTTAATCCACTTGATCTCTCACTAGTGTATCAAAGAGTTACAACTAGCACAACTGATTTTAACTCACTTAACTGAGTCAAACTGATTACAACCTGCATTAACTAATGCACCACTGCACTTCAAACTCTGTTACAACTATAATTACTCTGCATGCCTCACCAACTACCCTCCACTCGAAATTCATGAGTTAACTGAGTTTATCACACTTAGTTAATTATTACAAGTTATTTTGAGATTAGATTATATTTTATTGTCCATATTAATTAAGGGATAGCTAAAATGGACATGCACCATGATTATCCCACACCATTGTAGGTGTTGCTAAGAGCTGTGGTCCCACACTAGTGTAGGTGCTGCTTGGGGCTCCTGGTCCCACACTAGTGTAGGTGCTGCTTGGACCTCCTAGTCCCACACTAGTGTTGGTGCTGAAATTTATTTTCGAACTTCAATACTCTCTCTCAACAAGAAAGGGATTATCCTTCACCCCAATCCTGCCTCTATGGTATTTGAATTTGCTCCTGGTGAGTGCCTTCGTCATAATATTTGCATCCCGATCTTCCGTGGGAATGTACTAAAGTAACATTATGCGCCTCTGCACATAATCTCTGAGATGATGGTAATAGATGTCTATGTTCTTGGATCTATCATGAAACACAAGATTAATTAAGAGTTTAATGCAACTCTGATTATCACAATGTATCACTGTCGGATCCATATGAGAACTAGACAAACCAACCAGGATCTTTCTCATCCAGATGGTCTCACATGCAGCTTGACTTGTTGCCATGTACTCTGCCTCTGCTGACTGAGTGCCACAGATTGCTGCTTCCTGCTGTACCAAGAAACTATTGTTGATCATATGCTGAAGATCCCTCCTGATGTGCTCTTTCTATCTGATGGACTTCCTGCCCAATCTGCATCCATGAAGCATTGAAGCTTCACTCCCTCTGTTCATCTGTACCATAATCCATACTCTGATGTGCCCCTTAGGTATCTCAATACATGCTTCCCCACCTTCCAAAAGAGCTTGGTAGGCTTAATAATAGCTTGAATCAGTTGGTTAACTGCATAGAAAATGTCTGGTCTAGTGTTCGCTAAGTACATAAATGAACCAACTAACTGCCTGTAGACAGTAGCATCCACTACCTCTCTAGAAGTAGCATCCTCTTTCCTCCAATTTTCTAGAATAGGAGTTTCCATGGGTTTGCATCTCACCATGTGAAACTTACCCAATATCTCTTTAGCATACTTGCCTTGAGAAAAAAAAAGTTCACCATCCCGCTGCCATATTTCAAAACCAAGGAAATAATGAAGGAGTCTCATGTCCTTCATTTTGAACTCCCTTGAAATATCCTCCTTGCATAAGTGTATCAGCTGCTCATCACCAGTAAAAATTAGATCATCAACATAAAGTACAATAATCAATAACTTACCCTCAACCATAATTTGGTACAGGTTTGCATCAGTGTCACTTTTGGTGAAGCCCAGTCTGATTAAATAGCTGTAAATCCGAGTGTACCAAGAACGAGGTGCTTGCTTCATCCAATACAATTCTCTCTTGAGTCGACACACATGCCACTCATTGTTGAAGATCTCGAAACCTTCTAGCTGCTCTATGTACGGTTCTTCCTCAATAACTCCATTGAGAAATAGATTTTTCACATCCATCTGATGAATACGTCACCTCATCTGTGCTGAGAGTACAAGGATGGATCTGATGGAAGAGTACCTTGCAACTGGTGCAAAAGTCTCGTCATAGTCGATCACCTCAATCTGTGATAATCCTCAGGCCACAAATCTAGCGTTGTATTTCTCCACACTCCCATCAGTAGCTTTCTTTACCTTGTAGATCCATCTAGATCCAACCACTGATTTGTCGACTGGTCTTGGGACAATCTCCCATGCACTGTTCTTGACAATGGAGTCATACTCCTCCACCATTGCATCAACCCAAATTGGTTGCTACACTGCCTCCTGAAAGGAAGATGGTTCAGTCACAATACATTTGCTCATAAGAGCCATGTATCCAGTAAACTTGTCTGGAGATTGTCTCTGTCTGCACAGTGAAGTAGGGGCTCCTACATTCTTTGCAAAATCAAGTCTCAATCTATCAGATTCCATGGTGCTCCTTCTACCATTTATAATGGATGTATCTGTATGAGTGTTTTATGCCACTCCATGATCCTCTGCATGTGGCTGCTCCACATCTTGAGGCTCATCCTTGGGAACCAAGAGTTATTCCTCTGCATGCAAATCCAACTCCCTCTCAAGGGACAATCACATGGCTTTCTCCTCATCAAATTTTATATCTCGTCGCACAACATTCATTTTGTTGTTTGGAAAATACACCCGATAGTTGTGGGGAATTTCAGTGTACCCCAAAAAAATCCCAATCTCAACTGTTGGTTCTAGCTTCTTCCTAGTGTCTTTGGTCACATGCACATAAATAGATGAGCCAAAAATATTAAAATGTGAAACGTCGAGATTCTTACCAGTGAAAGCCTCTTTTGGTGTACCCATGCCAAGTATCCTATGAGGACAACAGTTCTGCACAAATACGATTGTGTTGCATTCCTCCGCCCACATATGCATCAGTAGGCCCTGATCATGCAACATTTCTCTTGCTGCACCCACAATCATTTTGTTCTTTCTTTCAATGACCCCATTTTGCTATGGGTTATGAAGCGCCATCAGTTCTCTCTGAATTCCTTCTTTGTTGTAGAAGTTCTTGAATTTGTTGGAGATGTACTCACCACCATTATCACTCTTAAGAGCCTTCACTTTCTTCCCTGTGTCTTTCTCCACCAGTGCTTTAAACTTAGGAGAATTTGAGAATGTATGATCTTTCTTTTGCATGAAGTAGATCCAACACTTCTGAGAAAAGTCATCAACAAATATCACATAGTACTTATGTTTCTTTGTTGAAGCAAAAAATAATGGTCTACACACATCTTTGTGAACTCTCTCAAGGATCCCCGAGCCTTGGTTCTCCTTCTCATGAAAGGTGTCCTTTACATATTTTCCCATAGTACATCCCTTACATGTGTCTGACTGCGCAAGTGTACCCTTGGGAAGACCCATAGAAATCTGTTGCATGAATTTTAAGGCTTCGTGGTGAAGATGGCCCAATCTCCTGTGCCATAACTCGCCCTCATCCCAGCTCACCACTTTGTCTACCTTACCCATCAATGTTGCGCATCAATCTACATCTAGCTTATAGATATTCTTAACTCGAATCCCAATATTCTTGGCTTGTCCTATTGTTTTGTGTCTCAAGAAAGCTTTTCCTTCACTGAAAGCAACATCATAGCCTCTATCCTCTAACATTGCAATTGAGACCAAATTTTTCTTCAAGATTGGTACATGCTTACATATTTTAATTGAAAGGGTTTACTTGACTGTCTCTGGAAGGTAATGGTACCAATCCCGTCATCACCCATTTCGATATGCATCTGAAGGTCCTTCTCCTCTAAGCTACTGAAAATTTCATTTTCGCCCATCATGTGAAAGGATGCACCACTATCCAAATACCACACCGATCCCAATGCACTTGACACCATGCATGCGATAAAATAGAAGTCAAGCTCAAATTGTGAGGCCAAAGCCTCACCAGCTGCAGATCCTGAAGCCTTCTACAAATTCAAATTCTATTCAGTCATAAACTCAACTCCTCCTGCATTATTTTGATTTCCTATGTTGTGATACCATGTAGAAATTATACAACAAGCATGTATATCATGGATTCAATTCGATCTAACAATTTAATAAAGCTAGATACTAAATAGCTTCTACAAATCAATTACGGAATTAAGAAAAAAACACAATCGCCAATCACATGGAGAAAAGAAGAATCAATCAAACCACAACACAGATAATTTCGGAGGGAAATATTTCTGCTCAAAACCCCACTATCTTCTATTGTATATTCAACATGGATACATGAAACAATTACATAAAAATCTTCTCACAAGAACACTCTTGTACTCAGCTAATTGTCTCACACTGTCCTGGAAAAAACTGACCAACACTTATCCAATTCTCAACCTCTAAACAACCTTCCTTGCTTGCACAATTCATGTGGAATGCAGTCCTTATTCTTTTGGAATTTTGGCCTTCCTTGACTACACAAGGATCATGGGCAATCCAATGGGTGTTTGGTTGCATGGGTGAAACCCAATAATCCTACAACTGATAGTCAACATCCCCTTCACCTAGATCTCAACTGGGTCTCCACTGAAACTGACATGCATGCAACTAATACTAGTAAATCCTCAGTTTCATGTGAGATCAATGATTGTGAATTAAATAATATTTAATTCACTTGATCTCTCACTAGTGTATCAAACAGTTACAACTAGCATAACTGAGTTTAACTCACTTAACTGAGTTAAACTGATTACAAGCTGCATTAACTAATGCACCATTTCACTTCGAACTCTGTTACAACTAGAATTACTCTGCATGCCTCACCAACTACCCTCAACTCGAAATTCATGAGTAAACTGAGTTTATCACACTTAGTTAATCATTACAATTTATTTTGAGATTGGATTACATTTATTGTCCATATTAATTAAGGGATAACTAAAATAAACATGCACCGAATTTAGCCTACACAAGTGTAGGTGCTACTAACACCTGTGGTCCCACACTAGTGTAGGTGCTGCTTGGACATCCTGGTCCCACACTAGTGTAGGTGCTGAAATTTCTTGTTGAACTTCAGCAAAACTCACCGTAACACTTGCTCAAACGTGTTAAAATGTAAAACGAAAATAAAGTTTTGTGACTCGGTGGGGTGAACAATTTTTGCCCACCCAATCTCACAAAGAAAACGAAAATGTCTTTAGGGCATAATTATTAGTAGAAAGGTCATCTAGATAGTGTGATCGCTATAGTGTTTAGTATTCATATAAGGGTATAGTAAGGTCTAATATAAACTTAACTGTGGAATTGAATTAAAAATCACAACAAGGATATTAATTTAGATCTCTCCACCAATATAGATTATCGGTGGAAATATTATCTAGACAATGTGATCGAGGACTCAAATATGGGTATAGTAAGGTTTAATATAAAATTAATCATGGAATTGAATTGAATTATTTTTAATGACATTCATGAGATCTCATAGTTGAAGGGGCTACTCACTATCACATAATTTATATTTAGTGTTTTTTTAATGATAATTTTGTTATTATGTATCTTGAGTAAGAAATTTGTTGTTTTGTGAAGTCTGGTCTCCTCAAAAAGCTTATTGAGTTTGTTCACCTTTAGGTTGTTACTAAGTCGATGACAAATGAATTCATACGTTGCACATTATTTGATAAATGCCATTATGTTTTTACCACTTCTCAGCTGCAAAAAATGCAAGTTCGTTCTTCCCAACCTTCTTTAGGGACCACCCATATACCAATTTCACATCTTAAATGATGGGAGCTAGTCCTCAGTTGCGCAATTAAAATTTTAGCTTTTCCTTTGGTTGAGGAACTCAAATAGTCTTTGTCATCATGTTTCCACGTTGGGTTAAATTCTTTGACATAATATGTTTTTTTTTCCCTACCTGCTTTGCCCACATGGTAACCCTGAGTTTTTTTAACACCCACTTTTTAATCTCCTCCTTAGCATGAGGATAGACATACAAATTTATGTCCCATTTTCCCAACGAAACCAAGATATGCTTTGAGCCTGGATTCCAAATTACATTTTGCATTACCAGTGGAGTCGACACTTTGCCATGCTGCCTCTCTCCACCATCGAGCGAGCACTCCCAAAGATTAAGGTACAATATTAGCTCTCCTATGAGGCTTCCTATGACTCCTATTCAGGAAATTCCCCCTACAAACTATAACCACATTTCCCAATGCCAGAAAATGCAAACAAGTGCTATTACCACCTTTGTTATAATCCAAGTCACGTTGAGAAGATTCACTTTTAGAGCACCAAGCTCTACTTGTTCAACATGTGTATATCTCATGGATGTTGCGTGGAGGGGCTTTCAATACATGTGTCCCGAGCCTCACTACCAATGTTTTCCACCCCCAACAGGAAATAAAAATCATTACTTACCATCATTGCTAATGTATCCAAATCCTATGGGTCTATAGCAGGAGGCTAACGAGAGGTGAATTCTTGGTTGGACTCTAGTATCCCCTAGTTGGGTTAACAATGGGCTACTTTGTTTCTCGTTCACCGGATGTGAAAGGTAATCACACAGGATAAGGAGAACATTAAATCCATTATTCTATTCTCTCGACTCTCAAATCTATAACTCTTGATCTCTTCGGATGTGGGGGTGTCATTAATCATTCCATAGAACCATGCATAAATACTTAATGGATTTCCCTCCGCGTCTCTAAGGATTCCCCTGGAAATTTTTGGTCTGGGGTTACCTTTCGATGCCCTGTCGAAGTTTAGTTTTACAAATCCCTCAGAATGGGGAATAAAGTTGGATTGGGACTCGATCTGATATTTGGTGACAAATGACGACTGGGGACCCTGGGTTGCAGGGGAAAGGCACAATTTTAATTAGCAATTAGCCTCCATTGTTGAAGCATAATATATTCAGTGACTTGAGTTATCAAAATACCTGATAAATTTAAAATCATTCACTTACATTGCCTTCATGACATTTTCTTTTGAGACTGGACACAATACAATTATGAAGGGTCATAACAGAAGTAGCTTTAATGTTTCTACCTCTCTCCATTCATAAAATGAAATGTATGAGGGTCATTCATTGACATATTTTTTCATTGACATATTTTTTCCTCTAATAAATATGTCATTATAAAATTATCTTACAACCTGAAATGCCTTTGAAAAAGTAAAATATCATGTTATCTACCTAATTACCAAACTGGAATAGTATATATTAATTTTTTGTGCTTCCATATTAACATGAATGATTGAATTAAGGCTCTGTGCCTGCTTTGATGACTCTGGAATTTGACATTCAAGTCGGTGTGAGTAGAAAAAAAAATTCATAGATGATATGGTCCAACATGTTCTACTAGCAAATGCATATCAATCCATGAAAAAATGACAAATTTACCATTTAATTATGTTTATGATAAAACAAAAAATATATCCTTGTCATCATAGTTTAGCATTACTTGCAAAATATAGGTTTCATCTTTGGTATCGTGGGACCTCATAGAAGTTACAACCCATGGATTAAGGTCCCCACATCTATTTACCTTGGAATGCATCTCCCCCTTAAATAAAATCTTGCAAAGGAGGTTGCATCTACATCGCTAAATTACAACATAACATGTTTGTGTTGAAACTAGTACAGATATTAAGTTTCCATAATAACTCATTAATGCTAAAATGAAATATATAAAAGTAAATTGAAATAGCAAACTCAAATACCAACACTTTTTTCAAAAGTGGAAATTTTATGTACAAAACCAATGGCTGCGAATACTTTTATTAAAGGGAAAATATCAGATTTTGTAATTGTATAGTGCTTCCAAGTTACAACTCATAGTTTTCTCATCGTTTTATACTTGTTTAAACTAAAACTTAAACGACTACAAGCATGGACATTTGTATGGAAAAACAATATAAAATCATGTTTCATTCTTCATGCCAACAATAAAGATAATATGTTGCATTCTTCGTGCCATCAATAAATAAGATATATTACATCAAGCACACTATGACAATGAAAAAAATGATAGTATTTTAAACAAGGAACAACCAATTTCAATTATATAGAACCTCATGCCAAAAAAATTCTCTTTTGTGTCACTACAACCTATTTATAAATAAAATTTAGAAAAATGGTGAGAATAATGGGCTTGTCTCACTATAGTAAGCACAAACTAAACCTTCATCTACATGTTGCATGGAACCTAAGAGGGCTTTAAGGCTGACGAGGAAAAAGATAAGTGAGATCTAAAAATAAACACAAGTGTGTGGGGGTAGGGTTAGGATCAATAGTAGGGTCAAGAGGTAGTGTTAAGCAAAGGGGAAGAAGCAAACACACATGTGATTTCTCCCAATGCAGTAGGTTACCATCGAAGATCTGTTCATGACATGGCCTTGCCGACCCATGTAGTGTTACGCCAAACATATGAAAATACATAAAGTATAACCCATTCCTTCTAACTAAAATTCACAAAAATGTCACGTCAAAAATATTTCAATCTACTAATTTTGCAAGGAAAAGACCATATTATTAACCAAGATGAGGAAACATTATATTCTTGATAGTAACTCTCTTGAAATGGATCAACTAGAATGTATTATTCTCTAAAACTTACCAATTGTATACCATCTATGTTGACATCACCAACTTTTACACCCTCAATTGTCACTAACAATACATTGTTTGCTTCATCCCCGAAGTTCTTTCTATTGACGATTTCATGCCTATTGGAGTATTGTAGATATGCATTTTTGCCCCGCACCTAACCCTTTTCTTGCCAAAGAAAACCAACATATAACAAGATCAACTTAGCACTATGTCATATGTTAATTAATGTAATTTCCTCCCAATTAATCATATTAAACATTGGATGAAAAAATTTATTTAATGCCAAAAACCATGGAAATCCTCCTACAATATGGATGGAATAATCTTTAAAACCTACAAAATGAAAATTATGTTTCCAGCTTACACATCACACTTCATGAAGTTGAATTTTTGTCCTATGGCACTAAGATAAAGGAGACATTTCCAATTACTTATGAGACATTTCAACTTTAAACAAAGATGTTCTAAATTTTATTTCAAAGAACAATACCTTTTTTCCCAATTATGGATAAACAAGTCATTTGAGTTAAGATAATCAAATTATTGGTCAAAGGTGTGTATATACACAAACTTAAAACTAGACCTAAATACAAATAAATGAGAGAAATAGTCATAAAACTAGTGCTCAACACAGAAATAAAACAACTAACTCTAAAAAACACCCTATGTGGTCTACAATCTTAGCTTTGGAAGAACCATTGACTTTCATCTAAATACAGACATTTTTCCTGGTAGATATGCAAATGCATCCCATTTTGATATAGTTGGGACCTAAAATATTCTATCTGAATGCTCTTGAATTCAACTGTATACATAATTTAAATTAAGAGGCACAGAAGAGTTGCGATAATCAGTCATAATATACAAGATTGGCCCTCATAACTTCTAAGTATTTTGAAATATGGTATTTCCCTTTTGAGTTTTGGTACAAAGGAAGGCTTATAGCCCAAATAGTTATCAATTCCCGTGCTTTTTTATTGAACCATTTTATCTTTGGAATATTGGGTCATATGATAGAAAATTTTGGAAGTAAAACTTTGGACCTAGCCAAAGGGACCGAGACTCTGGTGTTGTCACATTGGTCTTGGGAACTTCTAAGTTTTTTGAAATATGTTATTGGCCTTTTGAGGTTTGGTATGGACAAAGTCTTATATCCCAAATATTTATCAGTTATCATTCTCTTCTATTGAACCATTTTAGTTTTGGAGGATTTTTCCATATGATAGTAGATGCTAGAAGTATAACTTTGGACCTAGTGAAAGGGTATGATGTTGTCACGTCTATGTTTGAATTTTTTGACATAAATAACGTTATAGATCCAGTGGACCACAACGAGGTTAACCTTGAAAAATACCATGGCCCTTTAGTCTTTAATAATGTGGAATTTAGTTATCTGGCTCATTCAAATACCATGATTTTGAGAATTTTCTACCTTAGAATTAATGCATGGAGTAGCACCACACTAATTGGAAAGAGCGGGTGTGGTAAGTCCACCATCGTCAAATTGACAGAGAGATTCTATGATCTAGTGAAAGGGATAGTACTCATAGATGGAAAATATTTAAGGAGCTTCATTTTCCAGTCTCTGAGACAAAACATAGCTCTTGTAGGGAAGGAGCCAACTCTTTTTTCTAGAAGCATCTAGGAGAACATTGTGTATGGTAAATATAATGCAACTGGCGTGGAGATTATAGAGGTTGCCAACGCCCATAAAATTATTTTTTTATTTCGCTGAAATAAATATTTAACTACCATTAGTCAGTAAGCTTGTGAATTGGATGTTATTAATGAATGATGTGCATTGTGAATATATACGACAAATGTTTAAAGGATGGACATTAATTCAACACATGGAAAAGGAACTTGGTCAACTTCCGTTACGTGTGGATGGGACAAGTAATAGAGGCAAGAATGTGTGATGAAGTGGAGACTCAAGCTCGTGAATCAAATATTCCTACAAAATTTCAATTTGTAAAAGAGAAGGAAGAAAAGAAATAGTTGCTTAAAGACCAATGCCATGACCAAATTAAGGAACTTTGTGACGCCTCGGTTAGATTATAGTGCCCAAAAATGATAAAATGTAGTAGGTGGAATCTAAGAACGAATTGCTTAAGGAAGGATATAAAAGTAATATAAGATTGTTGAGTTTCAAAAGGAGGAAAGGCTTCTCAAAATGGATTGTAGTGTGGGCTTAATGAGATGGAAGCTATCAATGACAAGATTTAAGAAGCAAGGAAACTTGAAACTCAAAACCTTGGTATATAATTAAAAGGGAAATTGTAGCTAGTAGTTTTTGATGAGGATGGATCGAGAATTAGGAGTAGGAAAGTAAAAAAACTCCAAGAATCATGCTTCAGATGCATAGATATTAACAACTCAACCAAAATGCAATCCCTAGATCTGGACACACGCCATAACATGATCAACCTCATGCTTTGACCAAGCTATTCAATAATACATGCCTAGAAAAATTTTCTAATCACTAGAGGTTTAGTGGTCCTCTAGAAAATATTAAATCCAACCATCATTGATGTATGGTCACTTAATGAATCCAATGAGAACAATGAGTGGAATTACGACAATAACCCCTATATATAGATGAAGAGATTTACTAGAAAAAACAAAAAAATACATTAGTCAGAGGGGGGGCTGAACCTATTTTACTTGTTTGAAAACGACAACATCTATAAAAAAATACATGAAAATGAAGTAAAAAAAAAAAGAAGAAATGAGTTTTTGAAAGTTAAATGTTGATGCATTTCAAAGTTTCACTAGTGCTAGAAAGAACACTTGAACAACTTAAGTAGAGCCACAAAGCTTGGGCCAATTTCATCTTCATAAGTCACAATTAATAGTGCTTCATGAGAATGAATACACAACATGAATAAACAACAGTAACAATCCCTTCACAAGAGAAGCCAGACTTAAGTGTCTTTGCGATAATGAATGAGAAAAGAGAGATAATTCCCCCACCTAAGTGATAAAATGCTAAAGAGAAAAGAGATTGAGCATATTCTTATGGAATTGTGTGGAATAGTCTATGTACATGTGGAAGCATTAAATAGCATGAACTAGAGTGTTACATACCTCAAATTTACATATAATGTTTCAATACATAGCCTGATACTGGCAGACTGAAGGCTAAACATAACATAGTATGCATTGAAATAATCAAGGAATCCAACATGCGTTACATAGTCAGGTAATCTAGTCTGTGTTGGTGTGCCAGATAGAAGTTACATAGTTAGGGAGTCCACTATTAGATACATAATCTCAAAATCAAAAGTGGAAGGCATAGAAACTAATGTGAGAGATGGAAAAGATACTAGAGATGAATTTGCAAGATGGGACTTGAGGTATAGGTTTATATAGTTAGAGTAGTTACAAAATGGAAATAACAATAGAGATTTTATGTATGTAGATGCCAGAACAAAGCAATTTTATCTACTTGTTAGCTTAAGTGTTGGATTTGTAAGGCATAGTAGATGTCAGGGAACCTAGCCTATGGGCTAGAGTAGTTACAAGTTACAAGTGTAGATGCTTGAGAGTCTCAAGAAATGAATGTGAATAATTTTCAAACCATTTCCATTGATGTCAAAGGGAAAGGTAATAAATATTCCACGAGAAATAAGGAGAAATACCAAAGGGGATGACCAAATCAACAAGACTAAGCAATGTTTATGCTGCCATCAATGTTGAGGGCGGGGGGGGATTGTTAGTGATGTTGATATTGATTTCAAAAGAGTTTAGATTTTGTGATGTACTAGGATTGATGAGGAAGTCTATTATTTTTCATGTGCATGGTATATGTCAATTATTTTCATATTTATTGATATTTTAAAGGTAGAAAAGAGTTTCTAAGCATTACTATTTTGCACAACTTAGGATACTTGAATTTCAATGGCAAGACAATATTTGGTAGATCTTCCTTGTTGGGGTTTCTTCTCATCCCAGCAATTCCTCCTCCAAATATGGATGGATTGCGAGTATATATTTGTGATTCTGATACGAAACCCATAGAGGATCAAGTGATCCAAACAGATCCAACCAACATTTTAATCATGCCACTCACTCTTAACAAGGAAAATACAGTGTTGAAAAGTGTAACTAGGATCGGCCTTCATAGTGACTATGTAATTATGTATTTATGTAAAGAAGAAGACTAAGATAGTAAAATGTATTTTTTTTTGTGCTTGCTTCATGGGTTTCATGAGCAAGGTTTTATTATAGGTCAACAGATTTATTCTTGATCTCTATTAGGATTTGTCTTCTAGTTATAAATGTAATTAGGAGCCATGTATATGAAGAAGTATAGTTAGGTTAATATGGAACAAGGCCTTTTCATTCAACCATGGAGAAATGGATCAAGACAACCCTCAAGTCAACCTCCTTCACGTTGGAATATAAGCCCTATAAGTCGGCTCTATAAACATATAAAGGTTAGCTTCATAACCTATGGACATGTTGGCTAAATTACAGGTGGAAACAACTATATATAACCTATAAGCTCTGCATAGAAAAACGTCGGAACAGATTCAGAATTGTCTGATATTTTCGGAATAAGTTGCAGGAATTTCAGGACTGAAAAAGTATGAAGTTAGGGTTACTTTCAAGTGCGAATCAAGATGTTGAAGAAGGATGCGTTCAGATGTTGTTCAAGATAGAGTTAAAGTGCAGATGAATCAATGACATTACAACATGAAGAAGTCTGAGGTAAGTACGAGATTAAGGACCGCGTTCAACCATGTTGTGATGCAAATTAAGGGTTGTGTTTAGCTATGTTATGGTGCGGATTTAGGGCTACATTCAGCTGAGTTATGGTGCAGGTTAAAGTGTTGTGTTAAGGTAATCTGGGGTTGCATGTAAAAGGATAGGTACAAAAGTATGTACCTCCGTCCTGGGCATAAGAGTTAGACAAGAAGAAGCTTAGAAGGATCCAAGGTGAAGGTTAAATTGAATATTAGAGACCGAGCTCTCTAAGGCTAATGCTGAACAGTGCTGGTCAGTGCAAAAAGGTGCAAGCAAGAGGGATAAGCTCAAGAAGTCATTGCAGATGAAGTGACAAGGTCTTGAAGGCATATAAAGGTCTAGGGTCTATGTCATGCTTATGGTGCTTGTCATCTGAAAGTCTATAAGAAGAATTTCTCGTGGGTTTTCCTCTCTAAGAGGGAGAGGTTTTTCCCTAGCTCAAAGAGCCTAATTTTGTGTCTCTTGTATTTTTGGTAATTGACTTTATGAAAGACTTAATAAGCTCAGAAGAGAAGACATAAGTAAAATAAGTAAGTTCACAAGTGATTATCAAGTAGAGAATTTGAAATAATCACCACCCTCTAAATTCGCAACAAAATTTAGAACCTAAACCAAGGGACAACAAAAGGAAGAGTGTAGATGAAAATGAAAAATCACAAGGCTTGCAAAAAGACTAATAGATGATAAGTTTCCAACAAATATATCCAATAATGCCACAGTTAGTTCACAGAAAGATGGAAGTTCAAATTGTTTGCTAAAAAGTGAACTTCAATGCATATCAAGCTCCTGTAGACCATCTAGCTTCTATGTGTGCAAGTAGTTTTGTTTTATTACCTGGAAGCACATCAAAATTAATCTCACTAGATTAAACTTCTTCTTCTAGATCTTCTTAAAGGTTATCCTATTAAACTTGTATCAAATAGGTTATGATTTTGTCACTACATAACACAACAAAAAAATCAGTCAAATTTAATCACAGACTTCCCCTCCTAATCTAAAAATATTAAGCAAAATCATTCCTCATAGTATTGTAGCCTAGCCAATTAATTTCTAGAGGAAGTGTTTCTAAAATATAAATTATATTAGAATTTTCCTAAAAACTACTTCCTTCATAGACAATAGAAGACAAAACCGTACAATTAAACAATTACATTGTTACCTTGGATTTGTAGATCCACAACTATTTATAGAATTTAATTTACATTCATAAATTAAGCCCATATTCTTTCAAAACGAGAGAAAACAATTTCAAAGTACCAAGTTATTAGTGTATTGCTAGTGTAGCTATGTTAGACTATATATATTCACTGCATTGTTCACAGGCATTTGTATCCAAAGTTAGTTCTTATATAAGTATTATAGGATTTCATTTGTCATAATTTGAACTTGTCCTAATATATGAAAGGGTTAGTTTACAATCTTTACATTTCCATGACTAATATATCAATGTTATGCTAGTTTGAACACCACATGCATATCATACATGGAATATAATGTGGGATCTTATACTCAAACTTTATTGTAGGAAAGACACAAGAAAAAATGAATTGAAGAATGAAATACGTCAATGCTTACCTGAATTCCAAATCCAAAGGCATCTAGTTGTGTTATGATCCTCCTGTCTTAATAAATTGATCCTGCATCTAACAAAGGAATCTTTGAAAGCTCATGGAACCTCACAATGTTTTAGAAGGCATTGGGTAATATATTATCATAACCAACATGCTCTAATATGTGTTTTTCCAAATTAGCATCTCAAGTTTGAAGGGCATAAAAGAGGATGGGCAACAAAGAAAAATTATTCTCTATCTTAATTCCACCAATCCCGAAGAAAAAAATATAATGCCAAAATGGTATATAAGGGCTTAGTTTCATGAGAGCCAATACAACTATGAACGTGTTTTTGGGACTCATGTTTACTGCACTATTGTAATTCACTATGGCCAAACAATGCTAAATGACAATGTCAACAAACTCAGTAATGCCATCTATGTTTAGAGAGAGGGCTTCTTCTGTTGTCGTGTCAATGGAATCCATGAAATACATTCCACTCTTTGTGGATTTCCAATAGGGAAAAAATGTCTCTAAGTGCTTACACAAAGCTATAGAAGGGGCCAATAAGATTCAAGAGAAAACATTATATCCTAAAACAACATGGAAAAAATTGATTCGCCCACCTCCTACAACAAACTTGTTGTGCTCAAATTCTGTCACTAATGAAAGTGAAGCCAAATGTGTTGCAGAAAAAATATTTAGGCTTTCACAAATGCATATGTTTATACAACATGCATAGCATGGATAAAGAAGAAATACCCCCTCAAATGGAATGAACCATAAACACCATAGTTTTCCACGTTTCATATTCTAGGCGGGCCTACAATAATAATGAAAATGTGAAATGAGGAGTATGATAGAGTCTTGAGTAACGATATATGTGTATTTGTGTGTAATGAGGTTTATTTGTGCAACTACATAGTGTACACTAATTACACGATGTAGTGAGTGCATAGACAATTATCACAACCTAATGAAAATAAGGATTTGATATGCACCTATAAGTCTGAAGATTGAACATACTCTCAACTTCAAACTTCACGTGCTTCATAAAATGGCCAAGCTAGAACTGAAACCTTGCATATCAAATCATTGTAAGGGTTTTGATTAAAACTAAATTTTGTCTTTGTATTTTGATCTTCATTGAATATTTTGGAATATTTCATAAATTTTATGGATAGTTCCTGTCCACCAGACTTCACGAATATGCAATCTAGTTTAGCTCACATTGCATGGGAAGGTTTTCATATAAAAACTTTGCAAATGTTTTGAGAAAAAAACTAAATTTTTTGTTTGCATGCATGGGAATGGTTTTGTGGAAAACTAAAACCAAAGTTTGTGTGCCACTTATTATTGTGTTTGTGTGTATTTCTTATTGGTCTCTACAAGGTTGAGCTCATTATATATCTTCACAAGAATACTTTGGTACAAGGACATGTTATCTAACCTTTGCAATCGTGTTCTTTAGTATCCACTTGTTGGTACCACAAAGTATGGTTTTACTCTCTGGCTTAAAACATTCACAAATCCATAACACCAAATCCATTCAACATCACATTGGCATCATCACTAGTTGATTCCTTCTCTTGGAAGGAATAAAGTATTCCATCAACGAGAAACTCCTACAGATGAGAATCATCAATATCTTAATCTCCTAGGTTGAAAACTACCTTTTCAATTGTTCACTTCCATATTTTAGATCTTCAACGGTGCTTCCCACAATATCAACAACTCCCACTTTTTTAGCTAGAGGCTCAACCCACCCTAAAAAGAAGAAATGGAACACAACCCGAACCTAAAAAGTAGATGAGTTTGACTTGATTAGTGTTCAAGTCTCAGAAAAGGAACGCACCCTTGTGCTAATACTGTCAACAAAGGAAATTCAGGCCTAGTGTAAATATCAATTCAATCAAGAGAAAGAAAATGTTACAAAATAGAAAATCAAATTTACATAACCTGTTAATTTAGTATTATTACCGAAAAGAGATAAAAGGTAGCATTGATTTTCCTATAATTGAATCCTACCATCTATGGAGACCAAGTAATGTTAGGATATCACCCCATGTCCATGTCCATTGGTATTTATGGAAATGCTAGAATGATTGAGGATCCCTATTCATGGAGACCCAAAATGTGACATATCCCTCTATGACTAACTATTAAATTACATATCTATGTTTCCATATTTAACCAGTGTAAAGACATCCTGATTATTTTAGAACATGTGAAGACCGACCTACCAATGATTTTCTGGTGACGGAAAAATTATTTTCAATTAAGTGTGTGAAGAATCTGCTTAGTTAGAGGCTATATCCAAAACTTCAATAATGGAACACAATGTACATCGAGAAGAGTGAAAACAAGTTGTTGTAATTTCAAGAACATAACTTTAAAGTTGGAGCTTAGCTTAAAATTTTGCAGACTAACCAAACTTGTATCAAATTCCCTATCGCCTATTTAGACGAAGAAAATATTTTGTAGCTTTTGTACACGATGATATAATACAACATGCAAAGTGTGATAGGTGTTGGGGAAAATGAAGGTCTTGAAGAAACCTATAGGCATATTTTGTTTGTGACAACAAACAAGATGTTGAGATAGACTTAGCTTAGCTTCAAATTTTGCAAACTAAACAAACACATATTAACTTCCCAATTTCCTATTAGAGGAAGAAGATATACTATAGCTTTTGTACATTATGATATCATACATAGTGTAGAGTCACAATTGTTGGGGCAAATGAATGTCTTGAACAATCCCATAGACATATTTTGTCACAACAAATAAGATGCTTAGATAGACTTTAGAAACTAAGGTTATGGTATTTTTAGCTAGCACTCACTTGTTCAGAGGAACTAGATATGGGTCAACAATAGATGAATTGTATCTAATCGTATCAACAAAGATCAAAGGGATAGAAGAGGAATTGATGTTTGAGAAATCTTGCTAGGAAAAGTTGTCACGTTCTTCAGAGTCGACTACCCCACAAAACGAAGAGCCCAACAAATAGTTGTGTTTATATAAGATAACATGAATGCTAAGTGAAATAGTAGCCTCGGTATAGGCGCCAGACAATAGTAGCCTACAAGTTGACAGACTTAGGGCACACTATCATAGTCAATTTTGCAGGTGTTCGATAATAGTCTTAAATTGATATGGTTTTGTCTTAATCGTTAATTGTCTTAAATGAGTTTTGTCTTAATTGACATTGTCTTAAGTGGCCATTGTCTTAAATATAAAGTTTTGTCTTGAAATATTTTTGTCTCAAATTGTTTTTGTCTTAAATATAAAGTTTTGTCTTAAAATATTTGTGTCTTAAATTAATTTTGTCTTAAATGTTTTTGTCTCAAACTGTTTTTTTCTTAAATATAAAGTTTTGTCTTAAAATATTTTTGTATTAAACTGTTTTTGTCTTAAATATAAAGTTTTTCTTAAAAAAAATTTGTCTCAAATTGTTTTTGTCTTAAATATAAAGTTGTCTTAAAATATTTTTGTCTCAAACTGTTTTTGTCTTAAATTTTATATTTAAGACAATTCAACTGATATTAAATTTTAATGTAAAATAACTAAAATAAAAAGTAAATTTTTAAGGCAAAAGATTTATTTTGTCTTAAAAGTGTCATTCATGTAGTAGTGCACGACAGAGCGGTGAAGCAATTGACGTATGTAGGGAGGCGATGCTTGGTAGCAAGTTGGTAATTGACAAGAATGAAAATCGCTCTTGCAATAGTGGCCAATGTAATACAGATTGTGTGGAAACAAAGCCAGGCCATTGATCCCATGAAAAAGGCACCTCCATGGAAATAAAGGCAGATAGGCATGTGTATGCTTTCTTCGTGATCAATTTGAATTGGAGGAAGAGAGATTCATAGCCACAGGACGAAGTAGTGAGGAAAACGCCAATTTTTCCTTACGCAACTTAAAGCTTGGACAACAAATGTGGATTCAACATGAAAGTTATTTTTTTTGCTATTGACTCTCAGTACTACGAAACAATGACGCTTGGTTAGAGGGTAACCATATTGAGTCTTTGGGAACCGTTCATCGAGTCTTCCTTCCTCAACAACCACGACATCGTGAGCCCTAACATGCTCACCCTCCAAGTCTGCGATGTGTAGGAACAACTCCCAATCTACAACCGACTCATTTTTTTGGTCGTAGTCTAAAAAAACCACAGAATAACTTAGAAATTCCGGTAAGATTATGAAAAATTTTGGCAAAGATTTTTGAAAATGTGGGTTACAGTCATTAAACTTCAATATTTTGAGTGCCTTAAGGGTTTTTTATGGTTCTAAATCCATTTCCACCATCAAAAACGCAATTCAAGCACTCCAAAAATCTATTTATTTATTTATTTTTACCGGATTCCTGCAAAAAATTGCCAACCGGGCTATTCTGTTGCATCCGTAGACAACTCCATTTTTTGTGTCAATTTTAAACTTTATTCGATTGGAATACATCTAAAATGGAGATCCCTGTAAAGGTGTGCATCTTGGATGCCTTCTTTGTTTATATATTTTATAGTTGTTGGTCCCTAAAACAAATATGTCAGAGAAAAAGTGTAGGGTTTGAAAGAAAATATTTTGTGCATGCATTTTGGATTGAGCACGCTAGTCATAATGGTTTGGCCTTTTGTTGTTAATGTTTCGTGAAACATAAAGGACTCCATATTTTGCAAGGTAGAGGAGGAGAATGTTAGGCAACTAATCCTTGGGTTAGTTTGTGTTAAGTAATCAGTTATTAGAGTCCAAGAAATCTGGGGAACTGATTCAACAGTTTCTTGATGTATTTATATGTGTATAGATTGTACATCATTCCTTGAGACATTCACTAATATATTTTTGAATTTTGTTTCCAGTATGTGTGTTGTGTGTCTTACTGTATCAGAGCTGGTGAGATGCTCTGTTGAATGAGGGTGAGATGCTCGTTGAAGGTTGTTTGATTGAATACATGGGCCACTAGTTTTGTGGCCATCCAGAGCATTGGGCGAGAGATGGCAGGAGAACGAATTTAAGTAAAAAAATGTTCCTAACTCGAGACATCACGGGATTAGATCATGACTCTCCCTATAGCAAAGCAACCAGACCACAAAACGGCTGCTCCAGGAGGTCAAGGCGTGAGTAAATTTACTACTAAAAGTGAATACATTCATCACCGTTGAGCAAGCAGGTCTAAACAAAAAGCAGACAACAATGAAATTTTTTCCCCCGTAAGAAAATTTAATGGTCCTAGTCGACATGTTGGCTCAGCACCAAGAAATTGACCTTCTTGGGCTGATGGACGAAGCCACTTTCCATGAAGAAGTGTGATATACAGGGAAGTGTGATATACATGGAAGTTTGATCTCTGCCATGTTCTAATCTTGAAGCAAAATTTTCGTCAGTGGGTGAGAAAAGTCATATATTTATTCATATGCTTTGGAATTTCAATTTTTATTAAGACCGGTTTATAGTTTCTCATTTATGCAAAAAAGAGGCTGAAAATTTTTATTTAGAGTGATTGATGCTTATCACGTTGGGGTTTCATTAACCATTTTGTTAAGAGGAGGACGCATGCTGAATGAGGGATGTTGTGAAACCTCGTGCACTTAGTGGGATGTTGTGTGTCTTTGGACGTAGAGAGTTGTAATATTCGTCTATGTAACTGGAAATTGCACGACATGTTCTGTTATTATTCTAGTATCAAGAAATTGCTGAACTCTTCATCCAAAATCCAAACCCTCTGTCTAGTCAGACGTTGTGTGGTAATTACATTGGGACCAACGTTAGGTATATCTGCACGAGCTTGAATCATCCTG
This sequence comes from Pinus albicaulis, assembly GCA_034641835.2. NCBI lineage: Eukaryota > Viridiplantae > Streptophyta > Pinopsida > Pinales > Pinaceae > Pinus > Pinus albicaulis. The sequence continues at coordinate 1,015,197,939 of CM076582.1, read as the reverse complement.
GTTGTAATATTTAGATCCATTCTAGGATTTCCTCAGATGCTGATTGAATTCAAGTTTTCCATTGAGGATTGACGTGTTGGTCCGTGCATGTGTGATAGAGGAGGACCCATGGAAGGATGGATTTTCGAGGAATTGAATGCCACAATTGTTGATTGAATGCTTTGTTTTTTTACATCACGCTTACAAGGAGGAACCTCTGTAGACATTTCTGTCCCAACATTCCTGTTTGAATTAGGACTTTTTTCATTTTTTTACAACGAGAAATTAATTCGACGATTTTGAACCCTGAATTTGAGTTGAACTGAGCACTGGAATTTGAATTTGAATCCACACAGTGAAAGTTTAAATCCCAGCATACCACAATAATTAAGAAGTTGCATCAAAATTTCGTTGAGCTTTAATTTTGGTGTTCTGCAAGATTCCAGGTGCCAGACAGAGTTGAAGCCAGTGCAGACATAGTTGAAGTCAACAAACATTCAGGTTTTGTAGAGAAATGTGTCGAAGAGGAACAACGATACAGTGACTCAAATTTATGTTAAAGATTGATGCCAAAGAGAATAATGGTAATGGTAATTTTCTGATAAGATATGAGCATGAGCGTGAACAGATTAAAGTCTCGGTTGGTAATCATGTGGGCAAGATCATTTTTTATTTTTCCATGACCATTTTTAAACTACTAAGATTTCTTTGAGTTAAGGAACTAGATGAGTTGTTGTTAGAAGATTGTGTACGTTGTTTTCATTTTGGGCACCTTTTGGAGTTTGCAATTAAGTAAAGTTAAAAGGGGTCAAAGTTAAAGTTTTGCATTTTGGGCACCTTTTGGAGTTTGGGAGAAAGATGCGTTCATTGTATGGATCATAGATAACAAAGTCACAAGTTCAAATTTTTTGGAAAAAAATTTGTGCTTTTTACCGATTGATTAAAGTTGAAACCAAGAAGTATGGTTTCAAAGTTTAATTAAGTTGAAATCAAGAAGTATGGTTTCAAAGTTTAATTAAAAGTGTATCATCATGTTATGAATTTTTTGATGGGTGCATGATCGGTTGAACCCGACACCCGGTTAATTCATTGAAAAGTGTGTATTGGGTGCATTTTCGGTGGTAGCCGACACCCCTTCTTTCTGAGTTAATTGCAAGTTTACTTTGATATTGCACTGGAGAAAATGGACAAAATAAATGATTTAGTACAATTATTAAGTGATTTAAAGCTATCTACTGTCTATAACGATGTCCAAGTCAGACAAGACATGCTCTCTGAAGTCCAATCATGTTTGCAAAATGCTAAAAGAAAAATTGAATTCTTGGAGTTAGAGTCACAGTTACAACGAGACGAACTTCAAAAGAAAACTTGTGATTCTGAATTGGTATTTGTTCAGAACAACAATTTGTTTGAGTTTGATCTTCAGTCAAAGAATGATCAGAGAAATGAAGTGCTTTTAGGTGAAAATTTAAATGCAGTTAGAAGTGCTGATGTGAAACCTGTTATAAGACCATGGGAAGAGATGACACATAATAAACACAAAACTGATCTTGGTTATAACAATGATGTATTTTTTCACATTCTAGACTTCGCTAAACCTATAAAATTTCAAAGTACAGGATTTCTGGATGGTGTGGTTCCATAAAAAGTTGATAAATGCCAACAGTGTAATAGATTTGGACATATGAAATATCAGAGTTTTGATCTTCACCCGTGCAAGCATTGTGGAAAGCGAAATCATGAGACAAACAAATGTTCCAAAAAGAATAGCACTACAAGATAGAAGCTAAGTTTTGGATGGATTGCTTCTTGGGAATGGACGAAAGCAGCTAAGAAGATCTACAGATCATATCAAAGAATTTGTTCGAGAGTGATGAGTCTTGCAGTGATGATGAATATTTCTCACATTGTATCCGACAAAGGGGGATTTGTTGGCGCATAAGGGGAATTTTCAGGTCTAAAATGGACCTCTTGAGGAAAATATACAATCAAAATTCACTTTATGAGAACCAATCATAGTTTAGGGGATGACATCATCCCTAATGGTTGAGGTGGCATTGTTTGAGTTAAAGGTAATTACTTGTCACATTCTCAATGGTGGATAAAAACTCATGATTAACCATGGTAATGCTCTAAGTACTTTTAAAGTCAAATTAAAGTACTCATACTAAATGTCATTTCACATTTTTTGAATAAAAATATATTATTGTCATTTCATATTTCTTGAAAGAAACAATGCATATCCCTATACATTTATTATATTATATTATATTATATTTATATAGTATATTAATTACATGTTATTATACAATTTAAATAATATAAATTTTAATAAATAACATATAATATAATTAAGAATTTATAAATTTATATTTATATTTTGTTTTAAATTATTTAAGTACAAAGGACAAATGTATTAGTTGTTTAATGATAATGTTTTTTTCTTGAAAAACTCATTCTTATTTATGATCACATAAATACAATTTTTTTATTAATATATTTTGGTACAACTTTTGAATTGAATTTAACTATGGTTACATGGATTGTGGTGTAAAAAGTGAATTGAAAATTCATAAATATTATTTTATTGGTTTAGCTATTATTTTATTATTTCCTTAGGAGGCCCATTTAAGACCTCAAAATTCCTTTAATGAGTGGTTTGCTATAGGTTCGAGTTCGAGTTGTCAAACGAGCTTGAGTCAGTGATCCACATCCTGAGCCACAACCTTAGTTGATTGAGTTGTTTCTGAGTGAGCACTTCCAGATTTGGAATTGTATGAGGAATTGTTGTGGCAGTTCTGGAGTTTGTGGTCATCTTAAAACCACATTTTTGTTCTGAGAACTGCTATGTAGGTTTCAAATTTAGTGTTGGTTGAGATATTGGGTTCTCCCATTTTTGGTTTGTGGTCATCCTTGAAAACCATTTCCGAGAGACATTCAACTCTTGACTGAGATGCATTTCTACATTATGAGCTCTCATTCCTGGACTTTAGTATATCCCTTCGGATTAAGGGGGAATGTTAGGAAAATAATCCTTGGGTTAATTTGTGTTGGATAATTAGTTATTATAGTCTAAGAAACTTGGAGAGCTGATTCAATAGTTTCTTGATGTATTTATATGTGTACACATTGTACATCATTCCTTGAGACATTCATTAATCTATTGTTGAAGTTTGTTTCTAGTTTGTGTGTTGTGTGTCTTACATAGAAGAGATGATATAAGGAGACTTATCTTTGTTTGGATGGTAGTGGATAATTTCATGTTTATTGATTTTGTTGTTTGATTTGTGTATTTTTTTTATTATGTTTGTAAAAGATGCAAAACCAATTAATGAACAGAGAAATGTAATTAAACCAATTTAATTGAGAGAACATATTACTAATTTAATTGTGCAAGTCTGTTATGTATTGATAGTCCTTGTTGTTCTTCCAGCTTTAAAAGAATAAGTTACAAGTTACTTTTATGAGATCCATGTGTGTGAGATAAGTCAAATTATATAGTCAAATTCTTAACACATTCAATACATAACTAACTATATTACTAATACAGCTTGTCCATACTTTTTTTTTTTACAGTTACAACAAGCTACTTAATTTAGAAGAATAAAATTAATCAACATTATTTACCATGCAAATTTGCCAAAATCTCATGGTCAACTCTAGTATCATTACCAAAGTCTATTGCGAAAGTGTAACGAAGAAAAACACCACTATCACTACAGGAGAATTACTAACAGTCACCGAGGAACACTGAAAGCCATATCTGGTCATCGATTCCAGATTGTCACTGGTAAATTGAACCACACTATCCATCATACGTGTCAATTTGATGCTTTTGATTTGAAATTGTAGTAGTAAGCTTGAATTAAAGATAAAAAAGGAAAGGGTGAAGACTTTCACTTTGCAACCTTGAAATGAAATGTTTGTCTGCTCCAGCTTAGGAATTCATCCTCTCGCTTGATATAAATGGAGTCTTTTTCTTTCCGTCCTCACCAGACCATTTATGGGCCAAGCCTATACTGTAATATTTATATTGAATATATGATATAGATAAGCAACTGGAAACTTGTAATATTTATATTGAATATATAATATAGATAAGCAACGGGGAACTTACTGGCTATAACAAAGTACAAATTATTTAGTTAAAATTGGTTGGAATTTGGGCCAAAAAAATTAGCAGTGTTTGAAATGGATTTAGCATCATCAAAAACCTCCCGGGCATCCAAAATATTAAAGTTTGATAGTTATAACATGGATTTACAAAAATCTCTGCCAAATTTTCTTAAAATCTTACCAAAATTTTTATGATTTTCAAAACCAAAAAACAATCTAGTTAGCCTTTGGCTCTAAGGAATTATCACAGACCGTAGAACAAACACGCGCCGTAAGGAAAACTATTTAATTAACGAACAGTTCCGTGAGGACATCACTGGCACAGGCACAGGGTAGGAATTTCAAATTTAAATTTGTTTGTTTTTCCAATTCTATGCCTGTTTCAATTATTATATTACAAAATGTTGATGGGCGTGGAATTAATTTTTGACTATCACAACCAAATCACAATCTACACGGAAAATTTTCACAGACAAATCACATCGTTCATTGGAAAATTTTTGACTATCACAGACACAGGACAATTTGCGCATCAAATTCCAACAGGTACGTGACTTGATTTCAGGTACCTACCTTGAATTTTAAAAGACACGTTAACGTGAATGGTAGGCGGCCTGTGGAGAACACTGCCAGACGGATTTTTAAAAACCACCTGTTTTGCAGGGTCTTCCCAGGGATGACGTTTTTTGTGTCTATATTAACTTAGTTCCACCTGGTTCGGAAGCCCTTGTTCCCTGTGATAATCTGAACCCGTTTGAAGGAAAAACATGGGAGCGTATCTCGGAGCTCTCTTTGGGATATGGGTATTGGCTGCCAGTTTCTACAATTCTGAAACTATGGCCCTGAGATGGGATGATCCATCAACTTACAAGTCCACTTACAGTCGTTTTAATGAGATAAAGGAGGAGTGTGGCCCTGTTTTAGCAGAGGCTTCGGTGCTGCATCCAGATAAGAACCGAAGGTATATGATTGAGAAGGAGCTCTCTTTTGTAAATGGGGATTGGAAGCAACACAATGGCTCTGCTCCTCTTCTGCCATTCACCACAAGTGACTCCAGTGTGTCGATACCATTTATGAGAAGATACTCCAATTACATCGTCACCGAAAAGCCTTCGCCTATCAATCTGGCATCATTCTGGATTAAAGGTGTGGGTTCCAACAAGGTGGCTGGCCAACTGGTGAACGTGAATGGGATTTTACAGTTGGCCATATCCACAAGACAAGACATCTCCTACAATATGCGTTCGGGAGGCATAGACTACTATAATTACCCTGGTTTCACTTCTCTTACCATTCATCTCGAAGGAGTCTACTTTGAAGAATCGAAAAACTCACACGAAGAACGGTTGTTGTGTATGCTGGGCAGTACCCATTTACCCACCCGTGGGAAGAATGCTGCAGATCCTTGGGATTGGTTAAATAAATCAGAATTACTGTCCCCCACTTTGTCAGAAGATAAAATTTTGCTGCAATTGCGCTATCCAAGCAAGCTTTCTCTGACTACCAGGGAGATTCGAGGAACACTAAGAAGCCTCAATCGGCCCTCTAATTCAACCTATTTTGATGAAATTGACATCTCTTCACAATTGGCTGCTGATTCCAATTATGAATTTGACTCTGACAGTCTGGTGGCAAAGGCTTGTGCTCCTCACCAAAATCCAGACAGTTTCCAGTCAAAAGGTTTTAAAGTATACCGAGGGAAGCAATTTTGTTCAGCCGTAAAGCAACTGATGGATGGTCAGATTTTGGATGTGGTTCCCTCTTGGCAGTGCAACGGCACAGATGCCTATTGTAGCAAGTTGGGCCCATTTCCATTCATTATAGATACTAATGGCAGTTTGGATAACACAAAGCTTTGTATTCAGGATTTGATGTGTACAGACCAGGATTCAGGTATTGCAGATGTTAGTGCGGTTTTTCGAGCTGTGCCTCCTTCACAGGATCAGTATTTGGCGAGCAAAAGATCAGGCCTTGATGGCTTAACAATGCCTGCTGAGGGAAAATGGAACTTATCTTCTGGTCAACTGTGTATGGTGGGACCTGGTTACCAGAAACGGCACGTTACCAGGCGTTCTGGGAAAAAACGGTGCTAGAAACGCAACGGCCGGGGAAACGCCGTTCTGTACGGTCGTTTCCGTTGTCATCGCCCAAAAACCGGTTTCTCGCGAAACGAGTTGTGAAACTGACTGTTTCTGACCACCGTTTCCTTTGGACTGGCTTTAACGAACTGTGAAACTGGTTGTTTCTGCCTTAACTGCTGTTCAAAACTCATGTAATCTGTTCCAAAACTACAGAGGGTTTTTTAATAGATTGTAAATTAATTAAAACGGGTTTTTTTATAAATTGTAAATTCATAAAAGCTCCAACTCTCCAGCTCTGAAACTTGAGTGATTATCTATAAACTATGCGTATTCTGTTCTATAGGTTTTTTAATCAATTTTAAATTCATAAGAACTCGAACACTCTAGTTCTAAAACTCTAGTTGATCATCTATAAACTGTGCGCATGCAAAAAAAACTCCAGTTGTTATTGCGGGAAGCAATGTTTTTCAATTATTTAAGAGGCAAAGCACAGTCTAATACCATTCACTGGATACAAGGAAAGCACAGATTAGAGCCAATTGAGCAGCTTCATGCACCAGCGAATTAGCTTCAACGCCATCTCAATCTCAGCGATCTCAGCGTTGGCCCTTCAGCAATTTCAGCGCTCAACATCGATCTCATCTTTCAGGTGAGTCCATCAGACTAGTGATTCCTAAAAATTTGATTGGTTGTGAAGTAAACTTTGTAAAGAATTTGTTGTAAACTGTACTCGTAAAAACTGATTCTTCAAGGTTTGAGTTGCTCTCGGATCGTGTCCATTTGCAGCGCTCTTGGACCCATAATTGAATACTAATGAGGAGTTTTAGTTTTCTCGCCAAAAAAAACAGAGTTCAATTAGAACATTATAATTTATTGCACACACTATGAAATCATTACATATTTTTTCTAATCCTTCGATATCAATAGCCAACACCTAGATATCATTATGTTACCTTTTCATTCAGATCACAATGCTCTCCAATTACATAGAAAATTCCATCCACAGTAGCACCCAAACATCAAGTTCTCCTTGTGGGCATTTCTGGAATAGGTTTCCATGAATCAGACTAAGGGATATACATAATGGCCTCCCTGGTAGCACGGCTCTTTTTCATGGAGCCTCCAGCAACATAAATCCTACCAGAAATAACACAACAGGCAAACTTCATTCTAAAGCTCATCATGGGGGCCTTAATTATGTTTTTTTCTCTCTCCTCGTTTCTTATATGCGAAACCTCTAAACACCGTTTCTCGTACCGTTCTCGTTTCTCGTTTCGTTTCCCGTTTCTCGTAACATAGTGGTGGGATGCCTTGGATCCATCAAGAATAACAATTCCTGTAATTCACGAATCTGTATTTTCATCCCCCTTTCACTTTCAATCAAACGAAGAAGCGTAATTGTTGGCAACATTTTCAGCATTGAGAATGGTACAAATTCCTTCTATCCTCTCTCATTTGAGCTTATATCTCCTCGATATTTGCCACAGGATGTGTTAAACAATATGTCATACGAATACAACAAAACCAAATTGGCCCAAATGGAGAGAGATGAGACTGGTGGTTTCAGCAAATCATTGTTCAAGTATCCCCAGAAAAAAATGGGCAAGACGAGACAGAGTTTCTCTGTTCTAAGTCAAGATCTCTCAGTGAATTCACGGGGCGCATTTGACCTTTTTTCCAGAGGGAATTTTGTCAAGACCTTCATAAGTTTGGATGTTATAGCCATTGAGGAATTTGTGGGAGTTAGTTGGGACCAGGCCTCAGACACTTCTTTCATATCTGACGAGGTTACGGAATTGCCTCATTCAAAAGGACCCGAGGAGGAGAAGTCCTTGAAAGTTGCTGCACAGCTGAAACTGGTAGGCAATCTTTCAAATCTTTTTCTTGAGGGTCTCTATGATCCAAGAGTGGGTATAATGAAGCTTACAGGATGCAGAGATGTTCGAGCTCCATGGAAAGTTCTGCATGATACCGGGGATCTGCAGGATGGTTTTGATTGCCTCGTTGAAGCCTGGTTACCAGAAACGGCACGTTACCAGGCGTTCTGGGAAAAAACGGTGCTAGAAACGCAACGGCCGGGGAAACGCCGTTCTGTACGGTCGTTTCCGTTGTCAGCGCCCAAAAACCGGTTTCTTGCTAAACGAGTTGCGAAACTGACTGTTTCTTACCACCGTTTCTCCACAGTTTACTTTGGACTGGCCTTAACGAACTGTGAAACTGGTTGTTTCTGCCTTAACCGTTGTTCAAAACTCAAGTAATCTGTTCCAAAACTACAGACGGTTTATTTTATAGATTGTAAATTCATTAAAACGGGTTTTTTTATAAATTGTAAATTCATAAAAGCTCCAACTCTCCAGCTCTGAAACTTGAGTGATTATCTATAAACTATGCGTATTCTGTTCTATAAGTTTTTTAATCAATTTTAAATTCATAAAAACTCGAACGCTCTAATTCTGAAACTCTAGTTGATCATCTATAAACTGTGCGCATGCAAAAAAAACTCCAGTTGCGGGAAGCAATGTTTTTCAATTTTTTAAGAGGCAAAGCAGAGTCTAATATCATTCCCCAGATACAAGGAAAGCGTAGATCAGAGCCAATTGAGCAGCTTCATGCACCAGCGAGTTAGATTCAGCGCCATCTCAATCTCAGCGATCTCAGCGTTGGCCCTTCAGCAATTTCAACCCTCAACATCGATCTCATCTTTCAGGTGAGTCCATCAGACTAGTTATTCCTAAAAATTTAATTGGTTGTGAAGTAAACTTTGTAAAGAATTTGTTGTAAACTGTACTCGTAAAAACTGATTCTTCAAGGTTTGAGTTGCTCTCGGATCGTGTCCATTTGCAGCGCTCCTGAACCCATAATTGAATACTAATGAGAACTTTTAGTTTTCTCATAGAAGCCCAAAAAAAACAATGAAAGAAAGTATTAGCTTGCAGAAAAGATTAAAACCAAAGCCTCCGCTTGTGGAAAATTCATCTCACACCACTGATCGTCTTTCATTACACCCACATAGGTAAATAGTTTATTGTACACTATGAAATCATTACATGTTTTTTCTAATCCTTTGATATCAATGGCCAACACCTAGAAAATTCCATCCACAGCAGCACCCAAACATCCAGTTCTCCTTGTGGGCATTTCTGGAATAGGTTTCCATGAATCAGACTAAGGGATATACATAATGGCCTCCCTGGTAGCACGGCTCTTTTTCATGGAGCCTCCAGCAACATAAATCCTACCAGAAATAACACAACAGGCAAACTTCATTCTAAAGCTCATCATGGGGGCCTTACGAATAAGAGATTCTGTCCATGTATTTAATTATTTATATTTCAAATTTCTTATTCTTATAAATGTTCTCTATATTCTTGGAATTAATGATAGGCTAATTTTTTTGATCTACCAAATTCTCACTCCTTTCTTAAAACTAAATCACTATTTATGAATGTTTGTTTACAATTTCACAAGGTGAAACATTAATGTTTATGATTAATGCTTTGTTTTATATTGTTAACATATAATTATGTTTTTTTCTCTCTCTTCGTTTCTTATATGCAAAACCTCTAGACACCGTTTCTCGTACCGTTCTCGTTTCTCGTTTCGTTTCCCGTTTCTAGTTTCTGGTAACATAGCGTTGAAGTGAAAGTGGAATATCCACCTACAAATGCCAGGTGGTTCAGAAATCCTACCGTGAAGATTTCGGTGAAAAGCCAACGACCTATCGACGACCCACATTTTTTCAAGCAGATCAAAATCAAGACTCTTCCCATTCTATATTGGGGGCAGAGTGAGAAGAGATTTTTCTCTCGCAAAACTGTCGAAGGGGTGTTGAGTATATTGACAGCATCGCTGATGATTGGGTGCACTCTGAGCCAATTATTTTACAGTCAACAGAATATAGAAGTTGCTCCATATATCTCTTGTCATGCTGGGACTTCATGAGCCATCGGATATAGTATTCACTCTCATAACAGCTGCAGATGCTTTGTTCCAAAGTACAGAAATCTGAATCCCAGGACAATTTTTTTCTGTATTCAGATTCAGAGCCGAGGGTCTGACAAGATTGAGTTCATGGTTAAACTGCTACTCTTGATTGCGTGTCTATTCACACTTAGACTGTTCCAAAAGGGTTTGGAAATCGCGTATTCACTTGCTGACAAGGAGTCCTAATTTAGAGCCATGGAGAGTCGCGAAGTGATAAACGAGTGCTTGCCATTTCCTCTGCCATACATGCTATGGGCTTTTTAATTGTGCTGATTGTTCATAATATGAAGACCAGTAGCCACCCAGTTCAGTCCTCATCCTATCTGTATTCAGCACGCCATAGCTGCACAACCAAGTTGACTGGGAGACTGAGCTTCAGGAGTATGTGGGTCTGGTACACAGGATTTCTTCCTGCTTCCTCAAATTATCGGTAATACTCTTTGGCATTTTGAACGAAAACCACTTAGGAAACTATATTACATTGGTATCTACTGTTCTGCGGCTCCTTCCTCACATCTATGATTACTTTAGACCTCCGTAGTTTTCAATCCTTACTTTGCAGATGGATATGAATTTGCAAGTCCAGTTTTCAAATCTTCCTTTGCAGATCCTGCCTCAGATTTCTATTCTAAGTTTGGAGATATTGCTATTCCAGTGACTGCTGTGGTTCTTGCAATTGTGCTTTTCATCCAGCAGATGATGGAATAAGCCTATGCGCTGGGTCAGAGCACTGAGATTGATATCAACTAAGATAATAGTCCCTGGATCAAGGATGTATGAGATGCTGCCATCAAAGACATTTGAAGCTGAACTTGTTTCTGGCAGCACAGAGTCAAGCCAAGTGCATCATACAGCCGAGGATGACTGAGTAAATATCACCCTATGTATGGTTGTTTTACAATTAAATGAAGTCTAAATCCATAATTTAAGTAATAGGATACTACTATATATATAAAATAATAATCAGTTTATGCAAGTAATAGGATACTATATATATATATATATATATATATATAATCAGTTTATACAAATAATAGGAGACTCCAAATCTTTTGGTAGACTGGGTAAATGGAAATTCCAGAGTGAAAAATCCAGTTCTTGTTTCATTATCAAATAGAAAAGAGAGGTAAGAACCCAATTTTTTATCTCTTTTCCCTTCCAGTATGTATTCAGGAGAACTTAACAGTATGGCTGGCCAGCTACCAAAAGAAGCACCAAGGATATGGGAAGGTATTTTGGAAGTGTTTGTAGTAGATGAAGATAATCTGTGTATCTTTTCTCTTTATGTGATTCTTGATGTATTCCTATTTATGTGAATATAAGAAATATTTAGTAAACCTGTGTTGGTTTAGCACTTTTCCTTTTCTCTGTGATTTAAATACAGTTGTGTATGAAGAAGTGTGAGGAGACTTCAAAATCTGACCATAAAAAAACTGATGATATAAAAGGGAAAAAACAGTTCCCTGTATTTCTGCTTAAACAGCAAGCATTCATTAATTGCTTGAAAGTGTTAGAGTATAGCAATGCATATATACTCTTGGTTTTTATTTTATTTTATATATATATATATATATATATATATATATATATATATAAAAGTGTGAGTACGAGGTTAGCTTTTGGGTAACCAGTTCACACATTTGACGAGGAAAGGAAACTTTATAGGGGGAGCCTTTTATAAGCATATATGCTCGCCTTCTCCTGAAGTTAGCTTGTCGCCGTGTTCTATTTGTTACATGTTTTAGGATTTGATTACACTTTGTGGTTAAAATTGTTTACTTATTTTTATTATTATATAGAAAAGAGAGGTAAGAACCCAATTTTTATCTCTCTTTTACTGCTGGTATGTATTGAGGGAACTTAACTGCAAGGCTATGGAAAAGGTCTAATGAAGGTGTTTATAGTAAAACGTCTAATGGAGGTGTTTGTAGTAGATGAAGATAAGATAATCAATTTCTGATTATTGCTACAACAAAATATTTAGTAAATATTGTGTTGTGATTTAAGGCTTTTAACAAGGTGTGAAGAGACTTGAAGTCTCGACTATGAAGGCTTTCGATGACAGAGTGAAAGAGTTTTTGTATTTCTGTTTAGAAAACGAGAAAGCATTCATTAATTGCATGAGTGTGTTGGATATAGCGTTGCATATGTATATTTTTGGTTTTAATTTGAAATCTATATATATGTGTGTTGGGCGAAGATTTTGGGTGACAAAAATTAACCGCACACTTTGATGAGGGAACAAGCATGACTAGTTTTTTTTTCTTTTCTCAAACCAATACATGGTATTATGACTTTGGAAAACTCTTGGAAAACCCGTTCATAGTTTTATAGCGGCTCATCATATAATGACTTTTGGTGTTCGACTTCGTGTAATGTCATTTCCAATGTTGATATAATTAGCAATTGCACCTAGAGGTGCAAAGGAACATCAAAAGGAGGAGTCGGGAATGTGGAAGGAAACTATCTCCTTGAGCTACATGTTAGGGTACATCATCAATGTCACCTTATGGGGTGCACAATGCCACATTGAAGGGGAAAAACTTTCTAACCTCTAGACCTCGGGAACCATTCCAGTTTTTTCAATAAAAAAAGGGTCATGTCAATGGATGCGATCTCTACTTGAGTCTTATCTTTCCATAACATCCATAGATGCTATAGATAATAGCACTTCCATTGACGGGGTAGTTTGCCATCTATATGTTATGAGACCAAGTTATGAAATCAGCATAAATAAACAAGGATAATGATATATATATTTTCTTCGTCCTTTTTTAAAGATAGAATAAAGTTTGATAGTCAATGCGCAGTCACTATTGCGAAAACGCTTCGGACCAAGTTATCTCTTAGCCGGGTCCGATTTTATTCTTTCCCCGAAAGATTGAAGTTAGACTTGAGTCAACTCAACCCACAGGAGGAGTTTGGTAAAAGAGGAAATTAAAAGACCATTATAGTGATAGTGGGAGAGAGAAATACCTCAACTTCTACTAAAAAGAAGGGGAGCTAGACTTATAACCTAAAAATATATACTTTCAAGTTTCAACCATTTTACCATAAAATAGCACCAATGATATCAAGAGAAGAGTGGCTCACCTCGCTTAAATTGGTTTTCACCGATCTTTTTTCATCTCATTATATATCTAAATAAAATGTTTACGATTGAGAATATGGTATAGTTTCCAAGTTTGAGAAATAAATAGTAAGAACCGGACTTGAGATCTGAGAACTCGTACATAACCAAAAGTTATCAAAGTCGATTGTCAATCTCCTATCGTTCTGCAAACCTCTTGGTCTAAAGTGTTGTACATTTTATCTATCCACATAGTAGAATCGCCTTCCATCGCCCTATACTTCGAGTCCAATATGGCCCAAAGAAATGATTGAGAGCTCTCCTTCCTTGAATCCCAGCCGACAAAAGAAAACGCTTTACTCGAATCTATCCACCTCCTTGTTTAAGGTTTGGTGCAAGGAACTTGAGGGACGTTCCCCATATTTCTAGCATTTCCTTGTAGCAAAGTTTTCATCTTTTTTTACAGTAGCTAGAATACCTACAACTTAGAGATTTTACGTGCTCCAATGGACTTCAAAAATCTCTCGCATGTATACAATCACCACCTCCGATGACTCAATTGCAAGGCCATGAGTGACTCTTCCATTCAAACCGAGAATATAAGGATACAAGATGCAAGAATCAACTCGTAAAATATGAAACTACTTTATCAACAACTTTAGAGTCATCTTCAAGTGGGAAGGTAAGATGTAGTATCAAATAGGACGAGAATATCACGAAACTTCGATAATCAAACTATTTTATGCACAATTCCAAGGATCCGACTACACACTCTCCCAGCGAGCTTCCAAATAGAGAAGCATGTCGATAATTTCCACCACACCATTTGATATCAAATACACCATCACCGTTATCATTGACCATATATGTTTACCTGGGGCCATGATCCCTTCCATCCTATCCTCAAAGATTTCGTAGCTGGTGCTGAGTGCTAAACATAACTCTACACAATGATATTGATTCCGGAATTCCAATATCTTATAGTATTTTGTTTGAGTAATGTATTCAAACTATAGATGATTTTCTTCGACCATTATAGGAAACTATGATGTTGTCTCTTGAAACAAGTTTTTCTCTTTTCATTTTTTGTGGAGTGTCCATATTTTTTGTCGCTCAATATTCCCATTTATTTTGTCCTTATTCCGAATTCTAACTTCCATCATCTAATGCCCTGGTAATATGGCAGGGAGAGTTGATATATGCCATGAAGAGAAAATTTTTAATACGAATACGTTACGTTTCCCATAGAATTCCTCATATAGATGATTCACATGATGTCTTTTTATCGTGATGAAAGAATATACACGCATGCATCCGACAAAGATGTAGGGGTAGAATTAGGACAATTAGAGGAAAAAAATCCTTTATGCCATTTATTTTATCAATAAGAACTTGTCCAAGGCCCGAGCTGAATTATATCGTTACCGAGAAGGACATGTTAGCCATTGTCCATGCATTGAACAAATTCAGGGCATTATGTAATTGGATATTAGACCTTTGTTTACACCGACCATGCAAACATCAAGTATTTAATGAACAAAACAGTTGATGTGAATTTTAGGATAATTAGATGGTTGTTACTTTTGCGTAAATTTAATTTGACTATTATTGATAAACTTGGAAAGGAGAATGTTGTTGCAGCATTTTTTGTCCCGGTTAGCTCTCCCCGTAGGAGAAGAAGGAATGGTGGATGACCAGCTGCGAGATGAGCACCTCTTTGACTATATCAACACTCTCACCATGGTTTACTCTGATATAGCCAACTACTTGGTTGCCGGGAGACTCTCTCCTAATCTTTCATTCAGGGGAGAGGAGAAGAATCATTAGAAAAAAGTGCCCTTTCACATGGATTGGGGGAAACAACCTTTTCAGGGTTAGGCCCTAATCAAATCCTAAGGAGATGTGTGAGGGAGGAAGAAGTTTTTGATATCCTCTCCGCATGTCATGAAAACCCATGTGGAGGCCACTTTTCGCAAAGAGAACCGCTTACAAAGTTTGCGTGGTAAGATACTATTGGTCTACCCTTCACCAAGATTCTAGAAGATACACCGAAGGTGTGACCCGGTGCCGAGAGGATGGGGAAAACCACACAAAGGGGATGAAATGCTCTTACACCCTCGGAGTGGCTCTTGAGCCATTTGATAAGTGGGGCAGATGTGATCTTTGTTGGACCTATCGATCCACCATCCGAAAAAAATAAGTATATCATAGTCCTGACCAGTTTACCTAACAAAGTGGGTTGAAACAAAAGCAGATGAAGGTAGCAACCGAGGAGAATGTAGTAGAATTTCTGGGGGAGAATGTGTTTTACAAGTTTGGATATACGTAGATAAATAGTCATTGATCGTGATCACAATTCACCTCCCACCTCATTAAGAATATTTTGAGAAAGCACAAGATTAAGCATAGAAATTCTACTGCATATCACTCTCAGGTGAATGGCCAAGTGGAAGTAATTAACAGAGCTTTAGAGAGCTCCCTCACCAAGGTTGTGATCAACAACAAAAAATATTGGAGTAGACAAATTGGTAGAAGCTACTTGGGACCTAAAACACTACTGGGAAGACAACAACAAAGATTCACTCCTTATGAAGTAGTCTATCGTAGAAAGCTCTACTTTTAGTTGAGTTTGAATTCAATAATTTAAGAATGACAATGCCTGAATTAAATCTAGATCTATCAAATGCCCAAAAGAGAGGTCGTTGCAACTAAATGGATTGGATGAGTTCAAAGCAAGCACTTCTTCAAACGAGAGGTATTTTAGTCCGCAAAGGAAGGTCCGAAAGATGACAAGAACATCAAAGAAAGACCTTCCAAGAAGGAGATTGGCTTTGTTGTATGATTCAAGGTTTAAATATTTCAAATGCAAGCTGATGACAAGATGGTTGGGACCTTACACAAGTGGATGATAATGACACAATTCAAATGATAACCATAGATGAGGAAGGAATCCCCTCGCTTGTCAATGATCACGAGACTTAAAATTTACAAGAAGCCTTTGTCAAAGGCAAGAGTTCATAAATTCAATAAGCGAGAGACACCTCCCCGAAAGAAAAAAAATAAAAATAAAAAGAGTAAAGATCCATGGGTGAAAAACCTCTCCGAGTTACCCAAGGGAAAGCTTGTGGGTTGAAAACCTCGATGGAGTGCGAGCTCACTTGTTAAAAAGAAAAGACAAAAAAAAGAAAAAGAAAAGAGAATAAAGATCCATCTGCAGTAAAGCCTCTCTAAGGTGCCCAAGGCAAGTTTGTAGGGTTGAAAACCTCCCATGGGGGAATCCCACTTTCTTTCGAAAAAAAACAAAAAAACAAAAAACAAAAAAATACATCCGTTGCATTTCTATGTTAAATGTCTTACTTGTGTTATTAATGGTTTTACGGAAACACGAGGAAGCATTCATCTTCTTTCTTTTCCCTTCTTCTATTTTTACCATCCATCCCATCATTCACTCCATTCATTTTCATAAATTCCTCCTCCATCACCTCCATGCACCACATTCCTCAATTCCCGAGCACAATGTAGCAAGGAAAGCCAAACACAAACTACTACAAACATCGGGGAATTCCTACACTATACGAGAGCATCTATTCTTGAACAACAAGATAAACAAGAGAGCAACTCATGAATCGACCTCGAGAAAGACAAGAGTTCCACCCATGGCATCCGGAGCACCCCACACGCAAAGCATCTCCAGCAGAAGAAACAACAAGGAAACATCAACAACTCCCACTCGTGATAGTTTCTCATTCAAGCAAGATACTCACTCGGAAGAACATAAAATAGTGAAGAACGCGGCATCTAAAATGCTTCGGTCTCTTCAATCCAGACTCTCCCGCAAATGCCTTGGAAATGTGGGTAAACTCGTGTATAGCTTCTCACCCCTCTCTGTATGCATCCATAATAGCCGTAAATAATTAAATTTTGCAGTACTTAGAGTTTGAGGGATGCGAAAGATGGCCGCTAGTTTGGCCACCATAATGAAGTATGACTAGGGAGAACTACAAAAGTCACGCCACCTAGGCATGCAAAAGAAAAAAGAATTTAAACCAATTGGTTAGAGGAGAACAAGGAGGCAACACACGGCCCATCATGAATTAATACGGAGAAGGAAACAAGTGTATACAATAGAAACTAGAGATGAACCCAAGTTACATAAGCGCTCCAGAATGAGTTGCGTAGTTTAATAATAAAGAGGGCCCGTCTCACTCCAAACCAAGTAAATTGAAAAATTTTAAAGAGAGAGAGATCGACGGAATCCCACGAAAGTGCTTAGAGAAGAAAGAGAAGAAGAACTAAAAGAAGAGAAAAAAGCAAGAAGAAACAAGTAGAAGAGGAAGAACCATAAGAAGAAGAAAAACCCGTGAAGAAGAATTAGTAGAAGAGGAAGAACCGGAGAAGAAGAAGAAGAACCAGAATAAGAAGAACTAGAAGAAGAAGAGGAAGAGACGAAAGGGCCAAGGAAAAACAAAGAGATGGCCATAGAAGTCATAGAGATAGAATAAAATGGGCAAGAAACAAACTCACAACACATCACCACATCCCCTCAATACAAAGAGGTAGTTTCCACCATAGCTCCTCCCGAGCGCAAAGAGAAAAAGCGCAGACCTCTATGTATTTTAGAGCCGACAAGAGTCGAGAGAAAGCTATAAATACTCCCACGAGCCCGATTATTATCATCGAATAATTACCAAGGGAGGAGGAAAAGAATCGAAGAAATAGTTCTAAAGGAGCAAATTTCACACAAAGGCACAGGGCGAGAGAATGTAGCATTGAAGGAGCAATATAAGGAGAAAAGAGGAGAAAGTAGCCACCATGGCAGCTGAGACTTTATGCATAGAATCCCTTCAACATAGATTCCCTTCCGACTCATATGTTGTGGCTATCTCGTCAACGAGAGCAATGTATTCTATTTCGAATAAAAAATCTAGTCTCCCATGGATCTACTACCTTTCCAATATTTTAGGCAATTCATAAATTCTCTACAAACAATGCTAACATGGTTGATCGTGCAAAGATGGTAGAGTTTTACATACTATAACCTTGTGCTTTGACAAATGTAGATATTTGGGACCCCAATCCTATAATGGGGAATATGCAGCTTGATGGCTCTAGTATCTTGGATGGTAAATGAGGACACTAGAGAGAAAAAGAGATATGGAGGGTCATGGGAAGAAGAAATAGAGAACCCTTATATATCGAGACTCGAATTGTTCACCCCAAGAGGACTCATCCTTAACCGTTGAGAGATTGAAATGGACCCTACATTGGTTGAAAGCTAGCTTCAGACTCAAACCTAGGTGATATGAGCCACTTTGATGATGTTTCTGGGGCGGATAGAAGATGAGTGCATTATGGCCAACCAGAGGAGATGGAACAAGCCTCCCTCACCAGCTTTCTCAAGAACACCGGGGAGTACCATACTCCGTAAAGACATAGGGGTGCACATTGGAAAGAGTAACATTATACAAGAGGGCCATGCATGCCAAAAAAGATCCAATGGTTGGGACTAAAGCCCGCCCAGCACTTTAGCCGCTCGAGGCTGAATGATGAAAAGGACACGTGATGCACATGATAGAGAATGGGAGAATGCATAAGAGAATAATGGTTTTTACCCTCTTAGGGAAACTCCCCACACTTCTTCCTCGTGGAAATCAAGGGGGCTATCAAAGCCTTGAAGGAAATGCGGAGGATACTTATTTGCTCATAGGATGAGAAAACATTCGATAGGGGGAGTGATGATGAGCTCCATCATTAGACATAATTGGAGGGGTTAATGGTCACCTTTTTGCCTTCTTAGATCTCTTTTTCTTGCATTTTTATTATTATTTGGTTTTATGATGCTAAGTATAGGTGGTGATTGTAAGGCTGGCATACTTTGAGTGCTCTAATATGAGGGTTTGAGTGCGGAAATAATGATTTATTAAAACATTTTTATAAGTGATTTTGTTATAAAGACTTGGAGGAGACAACAGGAGAAATTATTGGAGGATTGTCCACCCTCCATAACTCTCAAAGGCGACCAAAGTGATCCCAAAGGATTCTCTCCAGACAATTCGGACTCCAAAGGCGACCAAAGGATCCACAAGGATTCTCTCCAACAATTCGAATTCCAGAGGCAACCAAGCACTCAATCTTTGTTTACTTCCTGAGTCAAGTGGGACTCAATCACTATTTTCTAGGGAGTTGTTGGTAAACGTACTTGTAGAATAAATAAAGCAGAGCTAGATAGTAGGAAGAGTTATTCGAGTTAGTCGACTCTAGTTAAAACTTTGTTCATGGAAAATTTTAGGGGCTAATATTCGCGAGAGTGGGCTAATTTTCCATGGTTTTTCCAGAAAAAAGATTCACCAATTTCCATTTTTTTATAAAAATGATTCGCCCAAATTTTATAATATAAATTTATTTTACATTAAAATCGCCAACATTATATAGAGAGTATATATAATATCATTATAAGTTTGATATTTTTTACAAATACATCAATAAACATTTATAGTTTGCATATCGTGGGACTAGTGAGATTCAGCTAATTTTTTAAACTTCAAGATAATTTTCCATCCTTAAAATTTTCTCACGACTTTGTTGCAAGCTATTGAGCTTTTTATTATTTTACTTAGTGATCAAACTTTTTAGAGATGTATGAGGTTATTCTTTTATGAAATGAGCAGATCGATTTTATTCGACCGATTTAAGTTTTAGAGAGCTAGGCTCGTGGGTTGCAGAAGACTCAATCCATGTGTCTCAACTCTCTTGCTATTACTATCTTTTCCTTTCTTCCATTAAGCTACTTTTGTTTTTGTCATTCAATTAGTTACGTTTTTTAATAGTTTCATTGATGTTTAGTTTTGCTTCAGTGTGTTGTTGTAGTTCCTTTTCTTGTGAGTAGTAGAATAGAGGAAAACCTCCAAAATCTATGGTCAAGTCTCCCTCTCATCTCCGTCAATAGAGTTCGAGAGTAGGGTAGACCTTCCCACGTGCCAAAAATTGCTTTTTTGTTTCAGCTTTAGGGGAAGAAATTGCATTACCAAGTCCGAGTCTCTCTTTCACCGTTTTTATCACGTGTTTTTGTCCGCCTTTTGTGCATGAATCCGTAGGTGTGTTACACTTTTAACGCATTGGCCGGTGCGCCTCCATTGCGTCTTTGTTTTTCGCTTCTTTTTACTATTGCACCCACCTTTTATTCCCAAAAACACTTAAAAAAAACCCTTCATCCCCCACTCATTGCTCTTTGTCTTTTGTTATTCACGATTGCGTTATCTCCTTAACACAAAACGCTTGAAAATCTATTGGAATTTCGACCCTTCCGCCCGCTTTGTCCCCTCGAACTTCCGTTACCATACTTCGCTCATTGCTACATCGCAATTTTCATTTGTGATTATCTGCTCCAATTTTGACGAAAGTTGCGTTATTACGATATTGCATATCGCAACTTTTCCCTCCATCGTGTCTTTGCCATCGCACTTCTCAATTCATTCTGCATACCAAAACCATTTATGCACTATAATAAAGATTTTATCTCGGTTTAAACCCACCACTTTCCCACTTCTAAGTCCTCGTTTCACGTGTTGAGCCCTCCATTAGCCTCTTTAACCCTTTTCTTTCCTCTAAGTCGCAAATCAACCCTTTTTTCAATTAGGATTAAGTAATGGATAGCTTAGTTGCATGGGTAGAATCATGGTAGATAGACCATACGATAAATAGAGTGCATTTAGCCGATTGGCCAAGTTAAGTGTGGTTTAAATTAGTTTCCTTTCCGCAACTTAGTTTAGTTTATTTCTAGTCATTTTCATCAGCAAATTAATTTAGTTTCATATCTCTGTCTATTTCTTTTCGGCAATTTAGTTTAGTTTCCTTTCTGTCATTTCCTTCGAGCAATTTAATTTCCGAGTCCTATCACTTGGCTTTAAGAAATAGCACCATTTCGTAAAGTAGAAGAGGATGACATGACATAATGCATATGATCCGTATATATACGCGTCACTATTACCGAACTCTTAGTTAAACCGAGAGGGGGCTGGAATCGCGCCTTTAACCCATTCATAGAGTTTTTTTAAACCTTTTATTCAAACTAACATACATCTTCATTTCATGTCCAGCTTACTATGTAAGTAATCTTAGAATATGAGCAGCAAGTATTAATATAATAGAACAACAGACTTAATATGAGAGCAGCAGGTATTAAGCAGATGATATAAATCAGATGAACACATAAACATCATGCACAGAGACACCAGATATAAGTGGAAACCCATAAAGGGAGAAAACCACATCTTATTATTGTTGTGATGCAAAGGCAAGCTCCAACTCCCTCTCACCACTGTTTTTCTGCAGGCACCAACCTACAGGAGGCTCCTACCTCAATTCTGCAAGCTACAACTTGCAAGGAAGCACCAACTCCCTTCAATTTCTGCAGGCACCAACCTACAGGAGGCTTCAACCTCAGTGAGCTACAACTGACAGCTATCAAGCTGCAACTTGATAGGGAAGCTCCAACTTCCTCAATTTAACAAACTGAATGTTTGCTGATTTACCTCAGATATCAACTCTGTTCTGTAGCTTCTCTTTTCTGCTCTTTTTCTTCTCTTAATCTTCTCTGCCTTATTCTTCTATATTCTGCATTCTCTTTATTTTCTCTTTCTCACCCTCTCCTATTATCAAAATTGATATTATATATATATAGAATTTCTCACATGACTGTTTGTATTTCACAAGGAATTTGAAGTGAACAGTCATGACTCTTGGGCTTCTGTCTTCTTATTCCTTTTTCCAACTCATTTTTAGAATTACTACAATAGGTACAAATTTCCATGCTACAGTGGGATTTTGTCTTTTCCTTAGGATACTTGCCTTTGCATCACAAACAATTAAGAAAAATATTTGCATTTACATTTTTAATTATACATCTCAATTCCACTTAGCTTCTTTTCTGAATTTTGGATTTACTGGCTTTGTCTTTTATTGCTGCTGTAGAGAACCTGTTTTATATACTTTGGTTCACTGTGTTTGTGTGCACTTGCGTATGTGTTCCTGTCAAGCTTGTAATCTCTGTGTATCTCTGCATGCTCTCTTCTTCTTTTTCCTTTTTCATAACTGCATTCAAGTTTCATGCCCAATCATTTCCACATCCGAAAATCTCACACTTTTCCTATTCCACGCTGGCAATTTCAAACAAATAAGGCTGGGCTATTTCAATTTCTTAATTCAGAGAGTTTAGATATTAATTTCATACTCCTCTATAGTTATAACCTGACAATCTCTTATGTGTACACATGCGCTATTTCTGCGTTTACAACCATTATACGTGACATAATAGGTTGGGCTATTAAAACCATATTGATTGACCCTCAGCATGTGTCATATATATTAAACCACATTCGCCTGTTCCATTATATGTAATGTATCCAAAATATATATACGATGACCTTCGATTATTAACGCATCCCCACAATAATCGGTCTACCTTTGTTAACTCTTAAACCTTAATCAAATTCTTTTAATATATTCCATCAGTCCTTGTATTAAAGTTAATAAACCCAATTTGTTACATATAACTCTGTCCTGGGCCCACAATACAATCACAAATGCATACACCGTACCTTTGTTAACCACCGGATTCCTTTATTAACCTTCGCGCGGGTTCAACAAGTGATCACCGTTAGATGTCGGCCCACCAGATCAACGGTCTATAACAATTTCGCTCGGCGTCTTCGGTCGGTAGTTAATGCGCGATGGCGCACGTTAAACGATGGTTTTGAAATGTCGGTCGGGACACATGTTTATTCCTGTATGGAATCGCTCCTCCTCCGGGCAATACCACTTATGGTCGATAGTCGGTGCGGAGAATACCACCATTCACTTTAAACCAC